>JARJCX010000107.1:0-560277 GCA_029282285.1 Mycena rebaudengoi | reverse complement strand
TGCCCAAGTAGCAGATCATCGATAATCTGCGAGTGAGATATTGGATCGTCGACTACGTGGCGTTTGCGGAGGTGGGTAAAAGTCATGGTGAGCTAAATTGCGCTCAAGAAACATAGGCAACGGACCAGGATCAAGTCAGACCACTGCATATATGAACACAACCTGTTTAAGTAAACCAGTCAGAGTTCTGTGCCGCGGTGTGACTTGGAGATGCCTGGATCTGTTATTTAGATCTGGGTTGGGAGGCGAAGTGTAGGAGGCCATGGAATGTACTGTGTTGGGCGGGATATCGATGAATCCGTGAATTTCAAAGACGAGATGAGGTTAGCGGAGCTACACATCAGTATCTGAGAAGGACCGTTAAGGATTTAAGGATGTAAAAGTCCAGGACAGAGTCTCCGAAACACGTGGCCGGATGGTCGCTGCCGAGGCATGGACAACAAGTCACAACACAATTCCTCTTCTCATCGATTATGGACTCGCAGATCCCAGAAAGCACGCTGCCATACCCACCAGTGCACAAGGACAAGAAATTTGTGGTGCTCTCCGACTGGTTTGTTCATCGCTTCAATCTGCCTCGCCTTCCGTGACTTTGACGCCAGGGACGGCACGATCACGACACAGGACTCGAATGACTGTGGGTTTACTTGCTTTGCTCTACATGAGCGGTAGAGGATGAGGAACTCGCCAGTTATGATCGATACACTTGGATTTGGGAAGCCGAAGAGGCGCCAGGGAAATTTGGATATTCTCGCCGGAAAGAACATTTCGGTATGCGTTTAAGCATTTACGCGTCAGTTGCTCAGCCACGGCGATAGCGATGGTTTTCGGGAGATGCTGCGGAGCATTGTAACAAATGGTCATTCCTTCGAGGAGTGTAAGGAAGAACTCAAACGGAGTAGGTTGACTATTTTCCCTGAATTTTTGCTGACATGAATACAGACATCAAGCTGGACCACGGCTTCAAAGAGTTCGAGTTATGGTGTAGAGGTAACGATATACCCGTCGTCATCGTTTCGAGGTGATCGTTAGAATCCTACTATTGCTCGAATTTCTTTCTGAGCGATACTAACTACAGTGGAATGGCGCCGATTATCCGCGCCGTCCTCTCGAGCCTCATCGGCGATGAGACGGCCCACAATATCGACATCATCGCCAACGACGTCGAGATTGGGCCGGGCGTGCAGTGGAACATTAAGTACCGCCACCCCAGCAGGTAAGTAGTATCGTGGCTTCCGGTGCCATCCTCATCGTGCATATCAATCAGTGGTTTCGGGCACGACAAATCCCGCGCGATATTGCCGTATCGCGAGCTCGAATCGCCGCCGTTGCTCTTTTTCTTGGTGACGGCGTTTCAGGTATGGTTTCCTACATTCCCAAAGAAATCTTAGCGTACCATCATTTTTCAGATATGTCGGCTGCGCGGCACGCAGACGTCCTTTTCGTAAAGCAGAAGGACGACGGCGAAATGATCTGGCGGCGTATTGCAAGCGCGAAGGCATCCGGCACATCCTGTTCGCCGATTTTTCGCAGGCGCTCGCGTTGTGCAGGCTGTCGTTAGCGGAGAGAAGACGCCTGCGGAGGTTCTTCTCTGGGCAGGGCGTAGTTTTCCATTTGTTGCAGTGGTAACCGATTGTAGATTAGATGTTAGACCCGATAGAGATTTAATAACACCGGATTTGATTGAGTTGGAGTACAGCGGATAAATATTATTGAGTCCGTGTTACAGTGTGTACATATTAAATGTATAGGTTAGTCCTGCCCGATAACAATAAGCCCAATACAAAGTACCGCAATAAAATCGAAGATTATAGATATAGGTAAGCGTTCAATGGTCCTGACGCGTGTTTGGAACGAAGGGTGGGCGATTTGATGTGTGTGGCACGTGCATATGTATTCAATTCAATTCTTGTCGCTCGCGTCGTAGATGGGGCAGAGTTGGTCCCACGCAGCTGAGGATGTTCGTGTCAGTTCAGAATGGAAATAACTGAATGTCAAAGGAGCGCACCAGGAGGATCCTGCTTGCGGATGCCAGGGATGTCCTCAGCGAAGACGATGGCGAGGCCGCTGGACGGTGGATAAGCACCATGATTTCTGGACGACCAGGGCAGGCAGGAACTCACATCTCAAGGTGCCAATCTATGTGGCAGTGAAGGAACCCTAATAACCATGAGCATGCGACACGAAAAGAGGGAGCATAATGTATATGTACATGGGCCGGCGTTATCGGTCTTGAATCTGCACAATATAGGTTAGTACGAGGCAAGGGTTAAGACATAGCGGATGATTCGAACCGGAATGTGGTCAGGTCGGTCGTGTAGGACCTGTGACACGACATCTCTGATAACCTTAAAGATGAGTAGTTGCGCAGAATTAACCTCAAACCACCTACGGGATCATCGAAGTTGTACGTTGAATTGCCAGCACTGCGTATCACATGGAAGTTGTGCTGGAAAAGAACTCATTGAGATTGGGTTTCTTTCGTCCTACAATCTGACCATAGTACGCACGCCGTGCAAATGGAACGGGTGCTTTCAGAGACATCAGCGACGTCTGACAAACACTAGGGATGGGGACCTACGGGAGCACCGGGGGTACCTCCGGGGATGCTGACTTCGATGACCTTGTTGAGCGGGGGCTCGTAGATGCTTCCACTTGGGGAGGAGGTCCGGCGCCGAATGCGCGCCGGACAGGATCTGCAGGAGGACCGGCGCGGTCGGCGGGACAAAGCTCTGCGAGTGCCAGGTTAGCCATCAACATAATTAATCGCAGGAGTATTTGAACGCACGGCGTTGTTGATCCGAATCTGACAAGCCGTTGGTGGTAATTTAGGGTGATGACGAGGTTGAGGTTGACGTCGCCGCCCTGGGGGTGGCGCGCTCCGGGAACGGGCGTCTTGACGAGGGGGGTGGAGGGCGGTCTCGACCAGAGGGTGTGTGCTAGTTGATAGTTGGTTGTGGGGGTCACGGATGGGGGCTCCAACTATCGCAGGATGGCGCTGTTCGTAGCGTTGACAAAACCTTGGTTGGTCCCTGGCAAGGTGGGCGGGGCCCGGACCTGAGGAGGAAGTGTTGGTGGAACCGGCATGGCTGTTAGGAGAGAAAACGAACCAATAGTTGTCGACCTTCTGATTAGCAGTGAGGATAAAGGAAGTAGCGCTGTCCCGGCTAGAAATCTTGCATTAGTTGCAGAACTGGATTATGAAATAAGTGACTTGCCGAATATCTGGATAGAGTCAACCGTGAGTTGCTGGTGATTGACACCGTCCACTTCAATGATCGTCATGGAGTGACCATCGATACTAGAGAAAATGGTTAACATAAAAGGCATGGGAGCTGCGTTGAGATCTGCGTACCTGAAGATGAAATTCGGGTCGCAGCTAACTGAGACCAGCCGGAACCTGTCGAAGGGATTTAGGCAGAAGCATTATGTAGTCTCGTAGTGTGTACCTGTATCGCTTGCCGTGGGTGACCGAAATTACTGCCAGCTTCGACAAGGGCTAGACACAAAAATAAGTTGACAAGCCGCATCGCAAGAATGTCAGCTTACTCCGCCTTCGAAGCGGCCTAATCCGTTGATCAACGTCGCGTTGGATATAGGAATGGGGGGTGCCTGCGGAGCCGGATAATGATACCAATCCGCCAGAGTGATAATTGTCGAATCGTCATCAACGTCTTCGGAAGGGAAAACAATTGTTGGTGTGTTAAATACAGAAACTGATTGCGAGAACTAACCGTACAGGTGCTTCGCGGGATCATTCGGGTCCTCCACTATTGCGATTTTTATGAGTTAAAGCTTGGGAAAAAGAATGCGTAGACACCCACCGACAAACACGCCACGGAGGCCATCGCAATATTGGGTGGCTGAGTCCTAGTTAGATAGTATTTGCTGGAAATGGATATACAGGCTTACACAAATGACTGTGATACCAGAAGGTCCCTGAAATAAAGGTCAGTTACGAGGAATAAGACCGAAACTGATCGTGCCTGCTTGATCCCTGACAATTTTGTGAGCCAGAAGTGTGAAGCCAATAGGCGGTGAGTACTTACGGGACCTTAAAGTCGTATAAGAAGGAGTGTTCAGGTGTAATGGGACATTCTGGAGACATGTTAAGACACGAGAATCACGAGGCCACAAAACAAAACCGACGGGTAACGAAAGCGGGTCCATCGGCGTAGCTAGTGCCCTTCTGGAAGAACCCGTGCCAGTGCTGAGGCTTTCAATCAGCTTCGACGAAGGAGGTTACAAAATTACGCACGATGCTGGTGCTTTTGAGCATGGTATTGTCGGTTAAACGATCCTCGACGTTGAGCAAGAAGCGATCTCCCTACGAAGCATAAGTTCAGGTGTCGCGTACCAGACAATTCCAACCTTTTTTCCTCGGATGACAGGGCCAGGGAACGTACCGCCAGCGAGAACAGTGCTCCTTGTGAAGCCATCAGGCGCTATTACTTTGTTAACAATTGGAATCGACGCCGAGGGACCAATCGAGGCATAAGTAGACGCAACAGCGGAGAGCGCAACAAGAGCAGCGGACAGGATCATGATGTCCCTGTAGTGAAAAGAAGGTGATTACTGAACGGGAGCGAGGATGCTGAAGAGCGTCAGGTTCGTGGATCCCGCTTTATATGAAAGTGGCTGACACCAGAGCCGCAGAAAAGGCTCATCGAGATTTGAGAACCGCATTACGGAATGGTATCAGACCTAAGTACTATTACCTCCATTACACGCATCTCCCCATTCGTTATCGCGTGTGTGTGGTAGGAAAGTGGTAGAAATCGGTCCCGGATCAGTACCAGGGCAATACGGGTTTTAAATTTACATCCGGCATCGCATGAAACCGGAGTGGGGGGAAAGGAGTTAGCATCGCTAGATGACGCGTCAGCAAAGATATTCTGAGGTACTGAATGTATTCACGAATTCGATGTCCATCTTGTGCGAAGGTACGCAATCTTGTCCACGTAAGGGGAGAGAGCGAGAAAATGATGATTCTGCCTGGCTTTGTGGCAATTGATTGTTTAATAAGATAGGCCACCTGGGTGTGTCAGGCAAGGAATAACTAGGCGATGCTTTGATATCGCTTTGATACATTTAGAATGTCGACTATGCTCAGGCCGGAATCGAGGCCAAGGAGGGTCCTGCAGGCGCCAGTAAGCGTTTCATTGCCGGCATCAAGTTGCCTGAACGTGTTCGGAGACTTGAAACCTGAGCGGAGACCCAGTCCAGATGGTCAGAAGCAAGTGGGAATACTCCTGTTTGGTGGTGTTGATATCAGCGACATCGGCCGTTGTCGAGACTGCATAAGGAATACCTTGTTCAATTCGAGTTCAGCATGTAAGGTGTTGTGGAGTGGCCGGATCTAATTAAAATTCACCTCCGGGAGAAGGACTAGAGATCCGAGGCCCAGCATAAGTATGCATTTCGAAGCAATTGCGAAGAAGGTGCTGAATCTGGGAGCCTGAGGCTTACTGGCAGTTGCAGTCTCTCGGTAAACATAAATTTCAGAACACCGCAACCGATTCCGAGCTGAGTATCAATATTATCAATGGCGGGAATGTGGCGGGTGTCAATTACCTAGTAACTAAACTGACTACCACTGGAACAAAACAACATTAATCCCATTTGTCCATATATTATTCACACACAGTGTTGAACGAGGTTATGAAGAAAAGGGCTGAAAACGCTGCGAGGAACGCCAGTCAGTACAGAGGACCAGAATCGACAGAATTAATAGTGTACCATCTCTCCATGATTTATTCGAGAGCGCGGGGATCATGGCCGCTCTGATCCCCGGCAGTGACCGGGGAAAGCGAAACACCAACACTCTAATGCCGATCTTATTCGTGGTGGTGTAAAGCAGAGGATCGTAATCCTCCACCACCACGTATCTATTTTGACCATAGAACCGTCGCGACTCAAGGCTCTATCCCGATGCTTATCCGTCGCGACTCGGACTCGAAATGGCTAGTACCACAGATCAAACGATTGAACTTTTGCAAGTACCTGCTCCGCGCGTGGCGATGTTTTAATCAGCATAAGATTGCATCAACCATAGCGTGAGCTGGGCCGCCTTACGGGGTAATCAGGAAACCCTCACCGTCGATGATAGTCAACGGAGTCAACACATGCGAGTTAGCCTTTTGATTCAAAGTTTAAATTTCAACGTCGTTCCTGAGAGGTCTTAGGCAGGCTGATCATTCGCAAATAGAATGATATATTTGCAGCTGATGCTCGGATCTCTTGCGGGTCAAACTGTCGCAGATTCGCAGCCGAAGAGCATCATAGATTAATTCATGAATCGTAATATGTGATATTTCGACGCCTTTAGAATTACTTCCGAATAAGAAGTGCTACTCGCCGTCGGTACTGTACGTATACAAGCCTCATACTATTGAGTCCGGGTCGCTGTATCAGCACATTTGTGCACGACTGCATGTAGGTTCAAAAATATCAGAAACCGTTCCTCAGGGCCACTATTCCGAGCGAATTCCGAATGATGAACGCAATCCAATGAGGTAGGGAATAAAACAACTCCCACTCGGATCCTTCGCTAGCTTCTACTCACACTCAAGGATCCGTGGTGGTAAGGGCTCAGGCATATTGACTCCGGGCCGCTGTATCAACACATTGAATATAGGTTCAAAAATAGCAGAAACCGTTCCTTAGGGTGTCGAATGTCGAAAGATGAACGCGATCCAATGGGGTAGGGGATAAAACAACTCAAAGCCGGAATATTTTCCTAACTCACTCACGCTTTCGGGAACGTGAGCAGTGGGGGCTCAGGAATGCCGCTGTATCCCCACATTCGTGATATACGCGAAATTATTACTAATGAGAAAATTGTAGTGGCTATTTCTGAGCGACGTCCAAATGACGGACAAATCCGCAGGGACGGAAGAATGTGATAACTGACGGGCATTCCCCCTGCGTCATTTTATCCTACAGCAATATTTTTTGGAAACACCCTGCGGATTTGAACCACGAGCCAACATCCAATCCCATGTGATAAGCACCCTATATGCGCCGATCATGTGAGTCGTTCCTGTTGAAAATGTACCAGAAGTAAAGCATTAACACACTAAGTCCGAACTGACTAAGGAACACAACATCCAATTGGGCAGGGAAAAGAAGGACTCACGCTCGCGTTTTATGCGGGCAGATTCCTGCTCATTCCCGCACTACATATGTTTCATCTGGGACACGAGTCACAGCTATACGCAACCACCGCGCGAGTGGTTGGCGTTGAACAACAAATATCCACTTTTACAGTGCACACAGAAGTGCAGTCTCGACGCCAAGTCGGAATCTCACTCACATTAATTTACGTGGACATTTTGTGGCGCGCCCAGTATAAAACCCCAGTGTTGGTTTCAGCTCATGAGTCAAGATCCGAAGGCAGAGGAGAGGCATGGGAAAATTACGGGATCTGGTTCGGCGCAATAATACTCAACAAGTCGGTGAATTCGAAGGCTTAAGCTTCCACGTGGGGGGAGCCACGAGGTACATCCGCCGCCAACATCGGCAAGGTGAGAAAGTGGGAAGAAGGCATGTGCCATCCGTTAAGGTGAGCACTTATATTCACAGAATCAGGATCTTTAGGACTACGGTAACCATAAATTGAACCGTAGGAAAGGAATTGATACTGACATTGTTTTTGCAAATCGTATTCGAAACGGAAAGTTTCGGGTCCGGTGCAGCTTCTACCCGACATGATCCGTCAGTCACTGTCACTCACGTGACTGCGTGCCTCGTTTTTGCTTTCTCCCAATTTTTGCCACCGTGAATCGAGATTCTTGGAGCTCAGCGTCACCTATACAACTCTTGGGCATTGCGAGTGTGTGGTTCTCTACTCCTCCTCGGCTAACGCACATCCAAACTCCCAGCCGATAGTCCACTTTCCTTCCCTGCTTCCTTACGACCTCGTTTTTTCGGTCACTTCGAGTTTTCTGCGTCTCTGCCACTAGGAATGCATCGTGCATGGGATATCGCTGAAATTGTGCAGATGGTATGCGAACACGTTGCCCTCGATGGACCAGCTGACTGGCGGAACGGACGCCCCGTCGAGAAGTATCCGAAACGCCGCCGTGATCTATCTCGCCTGGCTAGAACTTCCACGATCTTCATGAATCCCGCCCTCGCTTTCCTATGGCAATATCAAGCGACCCTCCTCCATCTTCTCCGCACCATGCCGAACGATCTATGGGACATCGCCAAAGACTCGAGTCCATGAAAGGAAAACGCAGGTGAAAATTGTGAGATCCAGACTGCCTCGTTGCCAGAATATCACTGACATTACACAGAGTTCGCGGCGAGCTGTCACCAACGCCGACTGGACTCGCTTTGTGTTCTATTCTCGTCGTGTGAAATCTTTCACGGACAACCACGTCGTTCTTGGAGCCTCAGAGGTCTACGAGACCCTCGCTGCAAGTTTTCCCCAAGACTTCATCTTTCCTAATCTCCAGACTCTCGACTGGTATCCCATTTCCACCGAACTTTTCCACCATGTCCGTTTATTCCTTTCTCCGGGATTAACTCGTCTCCAGCTCACAATGGAGTGCATTCCGGATGCATTGATATTAGAGCCGCTGACGGCTAAATTCCGGGATCTGAAGGACATCAGTATCTGTGGCGCCGCACAAATGCTCACATCCATTTCAAGATTCATATGCGTGCAGCGGGACGTCGAAACACTTGTCGTGATTGACTTGGATTCAATGGCTTATTCCCATATAGCCCGGTTTCCTCGGCTCCGTCATCTATGGCTGAGGTCGAGCAAGCCCACTCCCTACCTGCAACCCCCGACCGACCTCCCTCATTTTCCCGCCCTCCAAGCTCTTGAATGCGAGTTACGCCCCCGCCCTTCTCACGTGGGTAAGATGCTCCCTAGTCGAGTTCACCCTCTTCGTCAGGGACTGTACTTCGACAAAGCGGACCGTTCAAGAACTCTATTCCGCACTCATGACGAACTGCACTCATTCATTACTTCAACGACTCCGCGTAGAGAAAGCTGGCGTTCCGATGTGATCCACCCAGATCAGCTCACTCTGTACTTGGTTACGGGCGAGGAGCTCAAATCTCTGTTCTACTTCCGCAATCTCGTCGAGGTGTCGCTTTCCCCAAGTCACACTCGAGGCATTTGCGAAATACTGCCCACGTCTCCAGTTCCTCAAGACACTTTTCGATGCGACCATTGTCCCAGAGTTTAAGATTCGCTCGAAGCGCAGAGTCTCGCAAGAGCACCTCGTGGACTTCGATGTTGCATACTTGTTGATCGGCACTAAACCGCGTCGTGTTGCTAAATTCCTCGGCACCATATTTCCGTGCTTGGAATGGCTTCGAACCTTCTATGACGAGCATCCGGAGTCTAGAGCAGACGCGCAGGTGGTTGCCTCCCACCGGGCCTGGCTGAACGTCACTGATTACCTGGGTCCGGCTCCCCAGTCTGGTGAAGAAGCGTTTCTTGTACCTCTACTCATTCGAGTTCATGCCTGTCGTGACGATGTCTCGTTTGCGATAATTTCATTCGACCCTCTTGTTCAACTTTCCTGTAGCGCAGCGACCCTTCTTCACAACTTCTTCATGCTACCGCGCCAAATACCTATCCAGCGCCACGATTAACGATCCAATTGTTTTACTATTACTATTTTTGGTGCGAATTGAATCGCAGCGATCTTCTTGTGTCTACATAGCTCAAGAGCCACACGGGAATCCTCGATCAAACACCAACCTTCTTGACGGGGCCCCAAAGAATAAATTTGTATGCCAGCCTAACCACCCCTTTTCCAGCAATCTGAATACCGTAGAAAAGTTTTACTTACACTCCCATTGTCGGGGTCCAGCTTTCCGATCCCGATTTCCCCGCAACTTCTCGTGTAGGACATGCTCGAAACCTCAAATTACTTTGTTGGTCTGGTGCGCTCGCGCTGTGGGCTCAGTCACGTGAAGTTTAACGTGGCTTGAAAACCCAGTCACACGAACTTGGCTTGGAAACCCAGTTGAAGGCGCAATTGGTATCCATCCTGTCCTTAAACAGGTTCCATGGAAGCACTTGATAAGGCAGTCACTCGGTTGGTGACGCTTCCTTGCTTTTATACGGCCGCTCACGCTGGATTATTTGCGCCAAGGTTCGCTTCGATGGTCATGAGTTCATTTTATCTCCGATTCTCATCGCCGGCGTCGAGAACCTTTATGGTATGTACCCGTTAGAAAACTTTCCAATTTTCGACTTCCAGCCCGTCGAAGACTACCCCTGGTGGGAACTTTCTCAGTGCATCGCCACTGCTGCGGCGATAGGTCCAGGCCGATGGCAAACAAGGGTAATGCCTCCTCGTCCGAGTCACCAACCAATAACTGGCTCAGACTTCTAACTACTTCCATCCATAGACTTGATACCATGCTCAGGGGCGACTCCGCGGCGGCAGGCCAGTCGCTGAGCCCAACGCACCCGCTCAGCGAAGAATTGGCGAGCCTCAAAGCAGCCGTCGCACGCTTCCAGGCAGGTTTGCACCCTATTTCGCGAGCCTACTTCCCTTCTAACCGTTGACACATAGAATGAAGCCCACGCATCCGCCATAAAATTCCAACGACACGCCCTCGACACCTCGTCCTTCTCCGAGCGCATCGCGCAGCTCGAGGCGGAGAACGCGCAGCTCGCCAGCGAGCTCGCTGTCCTGCGCGCCAACCCCGCCCCGTCGTCGCCCGTCGCCACCACCCCCGACACTGCCGCCTCCACTGCGGAATTCACCCTCACGCTGCGCCGCCTGTCCGCCAAGCTCTCCCTCACGGAAACAGCGCTCCAGGAACACGTCGCGGCGCTCGTGCAGGCCAACGCGCTCGCGGCGCAGCACAAGCACTCTGCGGACGCGGCATACGCGCTCGCTGCCCGTACGCGCGGCCGGGAGGAGGAAGGGCTGCAGCGCGAGCGTGCACTGGAGCGCGCGGTTGAGCAGGCGCAAACGGAGACGCAGCTGAGCGACCGCGTCGTGACGGAGTACGCCGCACTTGTGCGGACGCTCGAGGGCCGCTCGCCGCCGCCGTCCGCGAAGAGCTGGGTCGGCAGCACGGGCAGTAACGGCGACGCTGGCGCCAGCGCGAGCAGCGTGACGCTGCTGGACTCGCTCGCGGCTTCCAAGGGCGAGCTGGCGGAGCTCGCAGCTGCGCACGCGTCGCAGATCACCGCACTGGAGGCCCGGGTCGCGAGCTTGGAGCACGAATTGGGCGTCGCGGAGTCGCGGGCGAGCGCGGCGCAGACACTCACAGGGGAGCTCGGGGACGCGCTCGCGCGGAGCAAGTTCGCTGCGGAGCAGGCGCGGGTGGACGACAGGAGCGCCGCGGGCATGGTCGAGCGGTACATGTGCGTATTTGCCCTCTGTCTATTATTTTATCGCTGACGATTTTGTGCTTGGTAGGAAGTTCACCCAACAGACCACCTCGGCGCTGCACAGCACGCTCTCTGCGCTGCGCACGCGGCACGCCGCCACGCTGGCCACGCTGCACGCCCAGATAGCGGCGCTGCAGCAGCAGTTGGGCGCCACGCGCGGCTCGGAGGAGCGACTACGGGGGGCGCTGGACGAGCTAGGCGGGGAGCTGATGCGCGAGACGGTGGGGCGGCGGAGGGAGGTGGCGTTGAGGGTGCGGATGGTGGGGAGGGAGGAGCGGGTGGTGGAGGGGCTCAGGAGCGGGGTACGGAGGTGGGAGGAGGGGGAGGATGTCGAGGAGGGTACACACGACCAGCGGACCCAGAACCTAGTAAAAGACGTGCACGCCGTCCTCGCTCTCCTAGACGACGACGCGGGCGGGGCGGGCACGGAGGGGCGGATGGTGCTGCTGGAGAGCGCGGTGGAGATGCTGGTGGGCGAGCTCGAGGGGGAGGTTGCACGACGGGTGGAAGCACGGGGGGCGGAGATCGAGGACGTGCGCCCCGAGGCACGCCCTGATATGGCAGACGAGGCTCACCCATCGACGGAGGAAACGCACCGTACACCCGCAGAGACACTCCAATCCTCACCCCCACCTCCACCAGCATTACCACCTCCGCCAGCATCGCCCCCGCCCGCGATGCGCATCGTCGTCCCTCCGCCCGACGCGGTCCTGCGCTCGGCGGACGTGGTGCTGCACCAGCCCTCGCCGCGCGCACCGCCGAACGACAGCTTGCTATATGACGATTTTGATTTCGGCGGCGATGAGAGGCGAGGCGAAACTGGGGAGGCGGTGGAAGTCGAGGATGTTGAGGATGTCGAAGTGAAGGACGCGGAGGACGCGGATGGCACAGCTCCCCTTCAGACGACGGATACCGCCACGGCGATGGAGGACGATAATGCGACACACACCGTGGATCTGTTACTGGCCGTGGAGAACGTCGTCGATGACCCGTCGGCGGGTGATGCGGAGCACGTCGCTCCAGCTGCTCCTCCGCTCCACCTCCAGCTTCAGCTTCAGACGGAGGACACCGAGAACGCGGAGCTACGGGAGGAAGACGCACCGGTACCGGAGGCTGATCCACTCCAGCCAGAGGAAAGACTTGACGCGGACAAGGCACCCTCGAGCGTCCCCGCGCATACGCCTCTCGACGCATCGCCCGCGCCGCCCGCCAAGGTGCCGGAGAACGACGACGCGCACCCGCTCCTCGCCGACCTCGAGACCGCCAGCAAGCGCTACGACGCGCTGCAGCGCGCCTTCCGCGACTGCCACCTCGCGCTGCAGGAGCTGCGCACCGCGCTCGGCCCTTCCTCTCCAACGTCCGCGGCGCCTGCAAAAGAGCTGCACGCGTCCCTCCCCAACGAGCCGCAGCACGCCCCGACACAGCAGCACACGGCGCTGACCGCGAAGCAGCACGCGGTGCTGCGCAGCGCGGTCGAGCGGCTGCACGACTACACCGAGGACGCGCGCGTCGAGCTCGAGATCCGCGTCGCGGACGAGCAGGTGCTCGCGCGCGGCTTTGCGACGATCCTGCAGCTGCAACCCGGGTCCCCACCAGGCGCGGATGGAGATGCTGACGTACCCGCCGCAGATACTGCCGCAGCGCAACAGCTCGACGCGGACACTGCGCGCCAGATCGAGCGCTTTGTGCGCGGGGCGGACCCGGTGCAGGAGGGCTTCCGCCGCAAGCTGGAGGACGTGGAGCACGATATCGCAGTGGTGAAGAGCGTGCTGTACGCGCCGCCCGCGCCGCCGCCGCTGCCACTCGTCGCACCGACGACGCCCGAGGAGGCTTCGAGCGGGTGGGCGGCGTGGATCCGCGGCTCGCGCAGCGGTACGCCTGCGCCGGGGTCGCCGGCGTACGCGGAGACGCCGACGTTCGGGAGCGTGATGACGTCTCCGCGGCTGCGCAAGACGTCGTCCTCCGTGTCGCTCCTTGGGGCTGTGGCGGGCAGGGAGGGCAACCCGTTCGCGGGGCTGGGGCTGCGCGTGCCGATGCCAAGTTACGCGGGCGGCGGGGGGGACGCGGATGATGTGCCGGTTGTGAAACCGCGGCAGCGGACTATTTCGGGCGTGTATATGGTCGGGCTTGGTGCCGCGGGGGCGCGGCGGCCGAGTGGGCTTGGGCGGCCGCCGAAGGCGAAGGTGGAGGAGGATGCGGGGGACGTGGAATGATGAATAAATCGAAGCGTATGATCCTGCTAGAGATAAAATAATTATTGACGGGTAATGCTCCTTAGAATGAATTAATCGTTTCTTATGGCTGCCGTTACTCGTCTTGAGGGAGGGCTTCCTTGTCTCACTCGATATTTTGGACGAAATCATCCCTTGCTGTAGAAGCTAGATCTGTGGTGGCTGTTGCTCCGGGCGTGCTGTAGACGTATGCATAAAACACTCCGTCAGTTGCGGGAAGATGCCCGCAACTGAATGTGAGTTATTTTATTCAAATGGTTTGGGTTCATCATCATGCATGAGTCATTCCCTATCCTTATTTTAAATCGGCGTCTACCAAGATAATCGCTCCCTTACACGATTGTTCAAGTGCGTGGGTGCCCAAATATGTTTCTAACTTGAAACGAGCAACTCCTCGACCGGAGGTTAATAAGTCCGAGCGTGAGTCCCTTCTCATTCGGAATCCGCCCAGACTAGTTGAAGTTTGGCCCACCTTCCCGTATTTCGAACCGGCCCCAATACTGTACTTCCGGCGCAGGCGCTGCTGGGGCCGACGGGCCACCACAGCCGTCTCTTCATATTACCAAAATGGTCTTGCCTTCAAGCTGTGGTTCAACTCCGCCGTGTGTTGCCCTGGACCAAAAATAATCCTATACTATGAAACGACGCAGGGGCTGGCCGCACAATATCCCCGCGTGTGTTATCAATTGTTGAAGCGTTCATCATTCGGAGTTCACTCAGACCAGTGTCCATCAGGGTGGGTTTCCCATGTGCTTGACTCTTGCATGCAGTGATCTACGAATGTGCTGATATAGCGGCCCGAGGTTAATATTCTTGGGCTGATACTGTACGCCTTCTCCCCATCGTGATTTGGTGCATGACGAAAGTTCCAAGGACTTGATCAGGCCGGAAGGGCAAGGACGGCCGATACGCCTTCAACTTTTTTGCGGTACACTAAAGCGTTGTTTGCGCAAATGAGAGTCAGAGATTGAGTACTAGTAACAACTTGGGCTGCAGCCTGAGCGAGACTACGTAAAAGCTAGATCAGTCATATGCGCGTAAAACACCCTGCGAAAGGTTTTGCCGATCTTGCGGACGTTTGTGCATAGCAGGGAGAGCGCATCATGATAGAAATCCCTCCGCAGACAAATCCCAGAATAATCTCAGAAGCAGTTTTGCGTGGGAGTACGGTATTTGCGTTGAATGAGTTTTCACGGGTTGGTCCGTATGACGAAATTTATGTTCACCCTCGCGGGAACTACCCGCGCGCGCTGGCGCTGTGCGGGGAGCCCGCGGCGTTGTGGGTATTGAAGGTGCGGCATTGACCGCGGGCGCTCGGATCTCTCCGGCGTGACAAGCCGGAAGTGCGGCATGTACTCGTGAAAGTTTATGATTTCGTCATGATTCAAAACGCGTCTTTTCATTTGAAATCTGCGCGGGCCAGAGAGTAAAGAAAAGAATACAAAAAGATTCAAATATCGTATGTACATTTAGCATCCCTTTTAGTTGCGTGAAATCCAATCAGCACACTGAAAGAGCCACCCAACTTGAAGAAAAACCCGCATGGTTAAAACCGCATCCTTTCGGTCTCAGCGCGTTCTGTACACGGCGTCCAGCCAAATGAAACACTTCAAAAATCGCCTCACCGTCGGCTGGAGAGCCCGCGTCGAATTCTGCGAGAAATTAGCGTCTGTTCAGCGTCTGACCTGTATGGGAACAAACTAACTACGTAAATACTGCACATTTGCAATCTAACAGCTGCGACGGTATCGGGCCGATTGACGGAATAAGGTGACATTTTCAGAATTTACACCACAGTGCTTCGAGGCAAGCGTCTCCTTTTTTTGATCTGACGTCGCAGCATCTCCAACACCGCTTGCAACGGCACAAAGTCACCACGGACGAAGCACGCAAGGGTACCCAAAGTTATGAAGAACAAGAAGCAGCCCACAAGGACGCGGGTCGTCGTGTCGGACAGTTGAAAGCACATGGCCAGAAAGGCAACCAGAAACGAGATGGTTCTGCAGTGCCGCCGATCAGAATTTTCACCACAGAGCCCAAACAGGATCCATACCCCCATATCAGAAACGCGAAAGGTAACGAGTACAATATTGCAAGCGACTCGAAACCGAACCGTGCTTGAGAGTGGGGCCACAAGAACGCGGCCTTTATTCTCTTCATCAAGGAGCATGAACGGAAGATAACCAAAACTACGTACTGCGTTCGCGGCTATTTCCTCCCTGTGGGCTCGATACTGGCGCACGAGCCCCAGACCAAGAAATATACTGCCAAGACTGGCAACGACCGAGACATAACTCGCTATCTGTGCTGCTGATCTGTCGCTGCTATTCAATCCTACTGTCACTGTTGGTATCGATAGAAAAGCTATGTCTGCATTCAACAAGACAGTAGCCTTCGGAAAGGTTTATTATCTCGGAAGAGATGCGGTTCGATAAAAATGCTGACATATAGCGTGAGTTCCTGCCACTCTGTGCACAATCTCTCTGTTATGCGGTCCCATTGATCATGACTGACGAGTTCGTCCACATATAAGTTTTCCAGGGACTGAAGGTGGGAAAGGGGGGCTTTGAACATAAGAGGTGACACCAGTCTGATCACAAAGGATCTCCTGGGCACAGTCCCGAAGACAGATTGTCTCTGGTCCAGGCGCGCACATGGTTCACCTGAAAAATGATAAACTCTAGTGGTAGCTTATTGACCACGTCAGTATAATCGAATTTGGAGAGGAAGAGAGTCCAACCGAACATCCACATAAATCTGCCTGTAGCTGTAAATTAGTCTTGGACACTATGGATGGCCAACAATTGGCATCACCAAGCACACATGCAGAGCCATCATTGGATCCATCATTTTCTAAAAGATCTTATTAGTTTTATCCACACAGAACACACTACTGCCCGCGCACTTTTCATACTGTCCACAACCGTAAGCATCTTCAAAAGCTTGTCGCCTGAGTACGGTCCTGTTGGCGCGGTAGCGGTCATAGCGTCTTGAAAAACAATTCAATAATAAAAAAGCAATGAAACAGAGTGGGGAGGGATTTACCTCCAATATTGTACACCAAGATGTCTCGGAGTTCTCCTGCAAGTTCCAAAGTGAAAGGAAGGGCTATCGGAAATAATTCGCAGTGGAGCCTGTTTAAGGTCCATCAGTCCACACATTCCCGACTGGTAGAGCGAGCTCACCAATACTGTGCCGACAGTTCGATTCCTGTTCGTGTGTCAGTTCACATGAAATGAATGTAAAAAATATGACACTGGCCAATGTGCTGGGGGGAGATGGCACCATAAACTTCGTGGCAACGGTCAAATTTATTGGCCTCAAACTCGTCATACCAAAAAATAGTCCTTGCGCGATGGTCTGCAAAATAGTACTTGCACGAATAGCCTTCGCTCTCATCCTTCACCAAGTGCAGCACTAGATCGACCTTTTCCTCCCGGACGATGCCGTTACCCAAGAAAAAGCTTTCAATGAGATCTAGAAATCGAGTGAGAGATTCAAAGGCATTGGGGTCATGAAGAAGGGCGTCGGTGAAAATAAGCTGCAGCAAGGTGAACAAATCGAGTCCAATAGACCCGACCCGACGAGACAAACCTTGGTCTCATTGGAGTAATACCGAGCCCCTTCGGGGTGAACATGTGCTTTCCAACCCACAGGGCAATCCCTGTTAATCATTGTTGAGCTGATAATTGCAAAAGAATCCTGAAAACGGCGACACACAGTTGGAAAGCTCTAGACTGCGGCGCGAGAGTGAGCGCAGTAGATATCTTTGGGCTGTGCCTCCAATTAATATGTGTATACGTGAGATCGGGACGTTCATCAGACTTACATTGTTTCACGTCGCTCATATCTGTTTAAGAACTCTGGAGCCGTAGGGGAGAGTCCGACAGAGGATAGCAAACACGGCGCGCGGGTCGTCTCAGCACGTATGGTCCCATCCACGGTACGGCTTCCGGAAGCTATACGCATGCTGGGCTGCAGCTCATGTATCTCATCGGCCTTTGTCGCACCAGGGGCGGAGATGTCATTGGCAGGAGAAGGCGATGAGGCAAGCATAAAATCCATGTGTGGTGCTCCCGCTGCCAGGTCATGCGACGGGAGGAAGCAAGAATCGCGGCCAACGGATTGCATGAATGATTGGCCAGACGGACCACGCCCTTTTGTTCCAGAAATGAGCTTGACGATGAATGTCCACGCGAGCAGTGGAAATCTGCGAATGCGAATTTTTAACCAGTCGTAGAGCTGCAGAAGCCAACGCCGGACTCGCTGTAGAGATGTCCGCCGCAGGAAAATGCGCAGTTCTGCTGGGAACATTGTTCAGGCGCGACAAGCACGTTGCCGCGAGTGTATAGTGAGCTGGTAAACTCCGTAGACCGCCGAAGGGCAGATCTGTCAGTGAACATGTGGCACACCACTTACGGCAGGACCACACTGCATGTCCAGTGTTAAAACAGCAGTTGTCGCTGACTTACAGCTGCCGCTGACATCGGAGATGAATCAGTGTGGGCCCCCAGCCACTCCTCTATAACTATGTCCGCAGACTTTCGAAATTTTCGTTACGATTTTGGGGTTCCAGGTGGTTAATTTCATGATTTTTCCCTATGGGCGCTGGGACCCGTGCAAAAGAAGAAATAAACCGAAGGGGAGTCGATTCCGTGAGATCGCAGGACGTACGCACCGTTTAATCAAGGGACTACTATAGCGGACATGGAGTTTGCCCTCCTTGAAAGAGTACTATCGACAAAAATCTTTCTCGGGCAATCTACACAGAGGCTGTTAATGCAGCGGTACAAAAATCGAGGAAACACCGCAAAATGGATACTACGAAATAAAACCGGAGATTTTATATCAATGAAGCGCCCCACGTTGACCAATGAGATGCAGCAGAAGTTCAAGCGTGAGAGGGCACAAAAATTGTTTCTACTTAAGAACTGAACTTTTGCTGGAGATGAACAGGACACAAAGAAAGGAAATTCCGCCGCCGTGGACTCATTTCACTCAACCGACTCAACCAACCAAAACCAAATTTAGCTCACTTTCCACAGCTTGCTGGATGTCCCCACGTCAAAATTTAAATGCAGAAGCTTCGGGTACCGTGTGAAGGACACAGCAAATTGGGATTCAATTTGGGCTGTGTTGGCAAGGCAGTGTGGAGAATTTAGTTCAGTGGTGATTTGGCATGAGGATTGGGAGGGTCTCAATGAGCATTGGGGAAGAAGCCAAAGAGATACAAATAATCGCGAAGCTTAAAGAGCGGGTAATAAGAGCCAACTCCGTTACCTGACAGAGTTGCGCCTGTATGCTCATTGGCAGTGAATTACTCCCTAGGCCCGGCGTTCCTGAGTGGGACCGTGCCGTGTAACTGGAGTCCTTCCTTCGGAATCAATACAAAATGTAGGATTTCTGGGCATCTTTTCGCTTGCCGCACTGCCTACGCTCTGTTGCTTCTTCTATTTGGGCTTCGTCGGCTTTGGGCGTCCACCAGCGGTGGTAGAGGTACTGTAAATTATTTAGAGCCTTAATATGAAATTTCAGCCAATTTGAGGACTTACCTGGCTTTGCCATGATCAACGAGGTCATTATCCCCAGAATCCACCCTCCAATTTCGAAACCTATTGAGTACACAGTCAGTGGATTCGTAGTACAGTGAACTGGATTAATTGTGTACGCGGAAGTACTTTTGGGCAGCATAACACTTGGGCGGTACAAGGACAAGGGAGTGTGCGCGCATCACAAGCGGCCCTGCGCTTATATCTGCTGGCGGTTGTCACTACACTGCCCTTCATTTAGCTCCGGATTGGCTCCGGCAGTGTCCAAAATCACAAACACGGAATAATCAATGCCAGAGTATAATAGGCCCCCGGTCACTTCACTATAACTCTGTCCCCCATGAGGTAAATCAACCCGGGTTTCATGGTCAGGTGAATCAGTGCCTATTGTGTACGCCACAGCCGCCGTTCAAGCCGTCCAGCCGCAAGTAATGTGGACTGATCCCATATTACCACTTAAGGTAGGTCCACACTGTGTGTTGAACGAGAACGGCACGTTGATTTTACAGCTGAAGAAGGTGCTATGCCGGGCTATGTCAGGGCCGGGCCATACTCCTGACCTAAATGAAGCGTTAACAAGCGCCCGAAGATATAAGGGCAGCGCCGCTTTCTGATGCGCACACACCACTATACTTCCTTTGTCCCTTGTACCTCCCAAGTGTTATTATGCGAATCAAATATATTTCCGAGTACGTAATCAATCCGGCTCGCCATACTACCAATCCATTTACTTTGAACCCCATAGGTTTCTGAAATTGGAGGTGGACTTCTGGAAAGATCAACTCGATGATAGCCTCCCCAGGTAAGTACAGAGCTTGTCCGAAATCCAAAGTGAGGCTCTGATGAACAATTTACAGGCCACGACCATCACCCGCACCGGGGCCCAGCGGCGGTACCGCTGGTGGGCGGCCAAGACCGGAGGGCGAGAAGGAGCATACCTCGCAAGGCCTCGAATATGCTCGGGCAACGAATGTTCTAAACTCAGGTCCTATGACGGTCAGAAGGGGAGCACAAGCGGTCGACGGATATGGATACCCAGAGAAACACCTTCCGCGGAAAAATAAAGCCTTTTCTTGCGCGGAGGCAGGCCAGATATTCGAACATTGCGATTGAGATCGAGTAGGGGTGTGAGTGATAGTAAACCTAAACTACGAATCTTATCCGCGGGAAATACCACCTTGCAGAAGTTTTTAAAGGGGAGAGAACAGCCAATCGACCTTTGGATATGCATGTAATAATCCCTCTGCAGAACAATGAAGCATTTTTTTTTGTGTGGGAGCAGGTATGTGCAATAATTGTGTCGCGCGGATCTCGAGGTGTCGTGCCGCCGCCCGACCGCAGCGCAGTACCGTGTGCCGCTTCACGGTCAGCGTGGTGTGCACCGTGTGCTGCGGTTCGTTGGAGAGGAGCGCATGCAGCCTTTCGCAAGGAGCAGCGCCGCGGGACCCGCAGAGGCGAGCGCGAACGTTGGGGACGACGGGTCGCAGTCGCGGAAGGCGCGCTACAGCCGCGGCACGTCGTAGCGCATGCTGGCGTCTCGAGGTCGGCGAGGAGCGGGTGCGCGTTCTACGGCACCTCGGTGGGCGGCGTGGGCGGTGCGCCGAGGGGTTGTGCTCCGCAGCGAGTGAGTTGGCCTGCACGAGCGGGGGTAGTGGGTTCCTGGAGCGCAGTTTCCGTGAGGGAGAGCTTGGCGGAGAGGCAGCACAGCGTGAGGGTGATTTCTGCAGCAGCGGCGGAATCGGAGGCGGCGGTGGGCAACGGCGGAGCGGGGGTGGGCCGCAGGACGGCGAGCCCGCTGGTGAGCTGCGCGTTCTCCGCCTCGAGCTGCGCGATGCGCTCGTAGAAGGACGAGGTGTCGATGGCGCGCCGTTGGAATTTTATGGCGGATGCGTTTTGAATCACTCTGTGTGTCTGATGGATAAAAAACGGCTAGAATGAGGTAGACTTGCAAAATAGGGTGCAAACCTGCCTGGATTCTGGAAGCGTGCAGCGACTGCTTTCAAGAGGCTCGCCAATTCTTCACTGAGAGGGTGGGATTGGCTTAGCGACTGGCCTACCGCCGCGGAGTCGCCCCTGAGCATTGTGTCGGCCAAAGCAAAGTCTATGAATGGAAGTAGTTAGAAGTCTGAGCCAGTTATTGGTTAGGATAAGAAGCAGGATAAATTGTTAGCCTAGCTAGGTCCCCTTTCGGAACGTGCCAGGTTGTAGGTAGAAATACATGCGGCCCAGCTATGTACTCTAGCCTACGCCGACACTCATTTACCTTCGACGAGCTGACCACGTTTAAGGCTGTAGATCTAAGTACCTGAGTGCCAGCCAAAAGTCACCTTAGAGCATGAAATAACGGTGCAGCCACTCGAACATCAGCATAAAATGCTCCAGACCAGAAATTCTCGAAAAAGTTCTTGCAGGCCGGCCAGCCCAACTTCTGATAGGCAGGTTCTGGTATAAATCCCCATCATCCACCTGTTCTGGCAAGGTTTTACGGCCGGATACAAATTTCATACACCCTTCAGAGTAGGATATCAATTGAGTGGATACAAGCCATCTTCCAGCTTAGTGAACAGCGTCGTGTGCAATAGAATAGTATGGGAGTAGTCCCAGGTATATAAGATAGAGGTGCTCCGGATCATTAGCAGAATATAGCATTTCATTCATATCGTTGCGCCGGCAGCGAGTTTAAACTTGCTGTGCCTTGAAAGATCGAAAGTGAAGACAAGAATATATGTCAATGGTGACAATCTCATGATCGCGAAAGCGTAGATGCAGCACAACGTTTGGGCCTTAGCAGCAGCTAGCAGTACAAGCAGTTAGGAGCCGTTGAGACCCATGATAGCTTTAGACTATTCACGGCGGCCCTACAAAGCTTGAGCTTGGCACGGAGAGACATCATGTTGAGACATGGTCGCCAAGGAGGACAGTGCGGCCTTCGCACTCGGTCCAACAGCACCTCAGAAACATTAGCATGCCAGCAGCAGCAGGGAGTAACCCCGGAACAGTAGAGCGAGACTCCCGGATTTTCGATGCGACCAGTAGACCCGAGACCAGAGAGAGAGTGGACCATAAGAACTTACCTTTGGGCCAGGGGACTTACCTTAGAGCTTGAGGGGGGACGCAGAGGTAGGGGCACTGCAGGAGACCTCACCAAGTGGGAGCATAAGGTGGCGGTGTCAATGTCTCACATTCGACAACGTCTTCCAAAGTCTCCTGAGAGAGAGACGATCTGAAGAATTAGGAGATGCAGCAAGCGCTAGGCAACTTGGGGGTAGCCTGAAGCAATAGAGAGAGAGAGTAGATAGTCCAGAACACCGAGAAACTCGATGTTGCCAAGACATGGGTTACACGACGACGACGAACGTACGGAAAAAAAGACCACACATTGAATCGTACGAGCAGAGAGTACACAGCGTACAAGACGGCCGATGATTTAGTCAAACGGAGGAGAGATTAGAAGACTTTGGATTTTTGATGGTGGTGGTTTGGGTAATGGCCTCTGTGGTGTGCGACGGTTTTCTTTGAAGGCTCCACACCATCCTTGGATGAGGACGCAAGGTCCAGCACCGCAGAGGATGACGCCTTGCGAGCGGTAGAGCGCTTCGCAGTAGACGCACGGGCCTCCACTTTGGGCGGCACCGTCGTCGGCGTCGAGGAGGGAAGGGGGCCCGAGGCGGCGGGGGCAGGGACAGGTATCACTGGCGTCATGGCCACAGCACTGGCCAGTTCGTCCTCAGGAGGCGGCGAGTCGCCATAATCAAGCACGCCGTCGTTGACCATTGTACGAAAGCACAGGAATAGAAGGGGAGTAGCCCCAGTAGATATCAGGTATCAGGAATCGGACTTTTGCCCGTCGTCGTCACCCCTAGAGTTAGGGGTAACAGCGATCACGACCAAAATTACAGCAATAGAGCCACCACAAGGCCGTTCACCAGGTAGGACAAGCGTACGCTAGCAGTGGGAGAAGTATTGAGCACGAAACTTGAGAAATACGTCGACGACGAAGATAGGGGTAACCCGATATCGACGAAAAGACACCAAAGTACCACGGCCGGAATCGCACAGACTGTGGGAATGCAGTGCACAATATGGCCGCAGAAATGGACAAGTGTATCGTAGATTAGACGAGTTTAGAATTTTGATGGTGGTGGTCGACTAGACAAGAACCCTAGTGACGAGGCCAACACGAGGCATTACTCTTGTTTGCCATCGGCCTGGACCTATCGCCGCAGCAGTGGCGATGCATTGAGAAAGTTCCCACCAGGGGTAGTTTTCGAATGGATAATTTCGGGCCGTTTTAGTGCTGGAAGTCGAAAATTAGAAAATTATCCAACGGGTAAGGGCACCAAAAGCTAAATTCATCAAAGACTCATGTCATGGCCTGCGAAATAAATAAAATGAAGAGTCAGCAACGATATGAAAGTGAAAGGGCAAAAAAAATCCACAGGGCCACAGACTAGGAAATTGGATTGAAAAATGGTACCATAAAGGTTCTCGACGCTGGCGATGAGAATCGGAGATAAAAAGAGCTTATCGCGATCGAAGCGAACCTTGGCGCAAAATATCGAGCGTGAGCGGCGTTATATAAAAAACAAGGAAGCGTCACGAACCGAGTGAGAGACAAGCCCTGCACTATCAAGTGCATCCATGGAGCCGGTGTGAGGACGGGATGGATACCAATTGCGCGTTCAACTGGATTTCCAGGCCAAGTTTGTGTATTTCAGGCCACGTTCAACTTAGCGTGACTGAGCCCACAACTTGACGTCGACACGGCGTGAGCACACCAGACCAACAGCCCGCGAAAGAGTGCTTGCGGATCTGGACGAGGGGCACGCAGGAAATTATCTGAGGGGGTTGTGTTATAAGCCCCCGTCGAAATGGACAGATGAAAATCAAATATAATCACCACTTCCACGTCTTCATGTACCTCCACCGCAGAGCGCTTTCATCGGCGAATGGCTTGGCTAGGGACGTCAATGTGCGGAAGTAATGTGAAATGCAGCGTATTACCTCCCAGGGCCCCGAACATAGCCTCGAACGTGCGCCAAAGTTCTCTAAGGACTTGGCTACTTCATGGGCAAAAATACTTCGCCGCGTCAGGTTGGCGCGGCAGTGACGCGGCAGTGACGCGGCGGTTCAACATTAATAAGCGCCGTTCACCCGTTCTCAAGGTCCGCCATCTCACCACAGTGGCAGAGGGGCTACAGGAATAGCATTGAGGAAGGATGGCGAAAGAACGGCGTTGACTGGTGGTATCACCATTGGGTAGGTGCGACGGAAGAAAACCTGTACGCGGCGTGGACACGGCGATGACGCAGCGAGACGTGGCGAAGTACTGTACTATTTCGACCAGCTGTTCAAATAACGCGTAACGGCGTCTAGTGAACTGAACACTTTTGGGTCCCGTAACCGTAACATCGACCTAATGAACACCCCCCCCAAACTAAGTTGCCAGACAGCGTAAAATCAAATTTTCGCGTGCACCAAAACAAATCCATTTTTAACATACTCTGCAAGGAATAAGGCAAAGTACAAGCAGCCCAGGCTCATTTATCGAAGTAGTTAGTGACCCTCTCAAGCCGGGCCATTGTAGCGCTTGGCACCGAATTTCTTACCGTGGCCTTGGCACACTGCTTATAATTGTCGGGAACTTGAACAGTTGGGAATTATTATGGACATTTCACCAATGAACACTTTGGCTAATGAACACTTGAACATCCCATAACAGGTGCCTTGAACCTCTGAACACCAGGTCCTGTGAACACTAGGGTGTAACGCGTAACACCCCGTGAACAGTTGGTCGAAATAGTACAGTACATGGTTAACTTCGCCGTGGAAATGGTATTGGACGCGGCGATACGCGGTGGTATGCGGCGCGTCAACGTGCGGGACGCGGCGTGCTCAAGATATGACGCGGCGCTAACTACACTTGACGCGGCGCTTACCACACTTGATGCGGCGCTCACCACACTCGACGCGGCGCTCAAAATATTAGAAGCGGTAGCACTGCGGCACCATCCCGCTGAGTCTACAACGTGGTTTATTTGACTTGCCTGACTTCGCTTAGAGGCGGCACATATTCTCAAATGAAGCATATCATTATCATCATTATCTTCTATCCGGCGCGGTCGCTGGCGCTGATGGCCTCCCTAAATGCGAACTGACGTGCACCCGCTCTCTCTCTTTCCTAACCACCACCACCACCGTCCTCCACGTTCCTTGACTCTTCAAAATCGCTGAACCGGCTAGACCTCAGTTCCCCATCAACATTTTGTCAGGCCGAGAGATGCTCGCATTCAAAAACTACGTATGCCGTGTTTCCCCCCCCCCTCCCCTTTCAGCTCCACGCATCTCCCAGAAATGCTGCGCCATTTACCTGAATGTTCTGTGCTTAAAGAGAAATGTGCACCTAAATGGCATGTGCCAGCCAGTGCTCCAGAATGAATGTTTTTCTTCATCTTGCCAATCCTGCTGTCGCCATGATCAAACCTGTTCGAGAAGCTGGATACTGGAAAATTACCCTTACGGAAGCTGGTCAGTTATGCCATTTCAATGAGTGTACAAGCGATGCCGCGCGATGCGGCGAATGCACAGCGGTGCCGCATCAGTGCACAGCCATCATGATCAGTCCAAACCTTTTCGAACACAATATGAAGCTTGATTCAGTGAATACGTTGGTGATAGAGTGAAAAATAACTTTATGGAAGCCATAATGGAGAGTTGCATGCAATTTGAATGAGCGTACAAGCGATGCGGCGCGGCGCGGCGCGACGCGACGAAGTGCACAGCGGCGCCGCGTCAATACTTCGGCGCCGACCGGGCTGTTGAAGCCACTCAGGTACAAAAAAACCTCCTAGGATATGTATTCAACTTAAAAGGCTTCACTGAACCCACAAATTTAATCAAAGTCCTCTCTGTATGTCCTCAACATTGTTAGCTATTTGAAGGCGGTTTGCACAGCCACTTGTTGGAGATGCAGCAGAACGAGACAGACTCCCATAATAATTTTTTGGGAAACAGGTTAAAACACACTGAATACCATCCACCTAGTTGAATCTGCGACTCAAAGTGCAATGACCATGCGATGTGTAAAGATTTTTGAGGTTTAATGCCAACACACGATGTAGAAAGTCGCTCTTTCTGCAGAAATCCCTGCACCATTTCGCTGAATTCTTGGGGAGTATCGTCGTGTTATACGCTAATTTCATTCCCTGTGTGAAATGGCGTAAAAAGCATTTTACGCGAGAAAAAACGAACGGAATGTTCAGAATGGATCAAATACAAACTGGTCATGGCCAAAAATATAACCTACGGGTTGGTAAACACGATTTTTAAGCCCATGAAATATTCTTGGGAAACCTGGCTTGGCCTATATATTTTTATTTGGATCGAAATACACACTGCGAGTGGCACGGCACCGTGCGCCAACTATCTTCTACTGCTGTGTTACCCATCCGTGCCGGGTATGTACTAGGACACCACATCACACCACCTCCCATGAGGTGGTCCGTATTGAAAAAAACCGGGCTATTATACATTTTTTCACCCCCTCCTCCAGATTATATTATTGTCTTTGCGGGACAGTGAAAGATTACCGAATCATTGATCTGCAACACAGCCACTTATTTCTCCTGTCTTGTCGATGTCACTGTCGCTTTTCACCTACTTAGTCCTTGTAGCCCTGCTGGCAATGTCAAACTGGAATCACATCGTTCTCCTTCTCTCTTGGTCTTACGCATTGGCCTCGCGCTGGGTCACCACATCAATAATTCTACTCGTCCTTATCCTCAGAAGAACCCCAGAAGACGTGGTAAAACTACTCTTATGCCATATTATGATGGGAATGGTGCGTGCTGTCCATGCTAATGGAAACACTAACCAAGTCCGTCTTCATTTCCAGGCAAACTTCAAGGTTGGGTGAGGGAGGAGCGGGAGACGACAAAATCACATGGTGCGTAGTGTAACAGACAATCCCAATCCTCCATTCATCGAAGCCCAGTACTGCATGCGACTCTTGATTATCATGAACCCCGAACAATCGCTCCATCTCCCCCGCAAACTGTTGAAACATTACCCAACTTTCCGCTCACAAGCTGGGATGGGTTTCCAGACCACCGCTTCCGATCTCATTTTATGTGCCAACAGGTTGAAGACACTTTGCAGCTAGCCTTTATTGGATCTACGACAAGCTCCCTGGGAAACGCGGCTCGCTGGATGCAGTCACTCCAGAGAAAGGGAAGCGGTCCAATTTCAAATGTGCAGGCATCATCCAGTGCACAGCTATGGTGTGTACTGTGCAGATTGCACCTGGAAAAAATACTGCCCACCAAATGGAGGCACTCTGCATTTGCGGTTCTACGCTGTGCCATCAGTGATCAGTCATGCAAGGTGGAGTGGTCTGTGGTATTCTATCGAGATGGCGCCATCTTCGAGAATAGTGGCCCCCATAATCACTCAAAATACACACATTTACTCCCCGTCTCGAAGAAGACTCTGCTGCTTCAGGAATTTATTTCCAGGCAGCCCGTTGTTTTCCGGGGTTCTCAGACGACTATGAATAGTGTGTCGCGGTCGGACATTTCACAGATCAGTGAGGAAGAGCATAATACCGAAGGGAGCATAGCATGAACATTAGTGGTTCTGATAAAGGTGCACATTGTTGTCCTTCATTGTTTCTGCATGGTGTGCTAAAGGCCGGATCTCAGATGACCAGGATAGTCAGGAGAGCGGAAAGGAAGGTGCACGATCGTTGGCATGCAAAGTATGGTTGCAGCTCTAATGACAATTCCAGGTGATGAGATGAACTCAGAGGATGAGAGGTTGCTTGACCCCGAAGCGGATGAGGAAGAGTAAGAGGACAATGTAATAGTCACACCCACGCTTTGCTCTGGTCATATGTATATTGCTGAAACAAGTTGATCAGCTAGCTTGTAAAGGAATGGATAGACAAAAAAGAAGGATGCCTTCAAAGATGGTGGCACAACCTTTTTTTGCTTGTAGGTGTTCGTCTGATGATGGGAAGTGCGGCAATTTATGCACTCTGGAAGTTCTTCCGATGGTCTCAAAAACACTCAGGGAAGATTGTTAGGTGTATAATGAACCTGTAAGTATTCACACTGATGCTGAAATCTGACGAAATTGGTACTCTCAAATTAGCATCTGACGAAGAATGGGCCTTTAAAAATAACATCTGACGAACTCTCGCCATCTAACGAACTGACGAAGGTGGTAGATACCCGTAATGCATGGATACATCAGTAATATGCGCGGAGCAGAAAAGCCGGCCCAGTTCACTACATTCCACTGAACTCCCGCAGATGTGTCAGTCCATCCACTCAAGTACACTGTATCATTAAGTGTCCAATAGAATCCACCTGACCCTGCTCTCAACCATTAAATAAATGCATGTAATTATTAGTTTATCAACAAGAAAGCCGTCGATATCCACAGGAACTTGGAGAAAACACAATGAATTGCAAGTTTATTTAATACTGTATCTTCAATATAAATCTGGCAGCTCCCACTGCGATCCACCGGTATCCAGTGTATTTTCCTGATTCAGTGGATTTTAACATTTGACACAGCAGATTTTGTTCAAAGTCCGCTGGATTCCACATAAGAATCACTGAATTTCAGTGGACTTCGGGAGCAAATCCACTGTACCTCATCAGCTGTCCTCCAACATCCAGTGTATTCTTATCAAAGTCCACTGGATTCCAAGAAATCCATTGGATCCAATCCCAATTGCTTCCATCGGATCACAATGGATCGAGCGGCAGACGGCCGCAGTCCGGTGAGGATCAATGGATCGTTAATTTTATCTACTGATTACTAGAGCATATTCGCACCCTCCAAAATCGCCTTTTGATCTAAAAAGTGGGGCTCCCAAAAGGGACTAAGTGACACTCAAAAAGCGAAGTAAAGGCGCAGTTTTTGGTCATTTCAGCCCGAGGAAATTCCCGGACCGCCGGTGCCTTTCCTATTCTTTAATCCAAATTTTTTCAGTAGAAAATTTCTCGCAGGCGTTGCACAAAGTCGAAGGCGAGAGCCAAGTCAGTCATCAATCAAGACTCTCGCTTAAAAGTGATGGCTGATATCCGAGAACTTTTGGGCGGTGCGAATATGCTCTACTATCGTGCCCTATGGGTCTGAATCCTCCCTGTCTAGCTGAATTCATTTTTCATGTTTTTTCTAGAGCTTTAATTGCTTCGGTTTCTCTCGGGATGGATACCGGTACATATTCTCGTCGTATAAAAAAAATAATGAAGTGATTGAGGGGCACGGGCGGGTGTAGGAGACAGCGCAAAGTGAAGAAGTGGGATCAAACCATCATTCCAACAAATTTCGGGTTCAAATTTCTTCGATGAAGGTTCGTCCACTTCCTCGACCCCAATCCCTTCGTGAATTTGCAGAGAGCAGAAGAGGATGTGTCGGTACCCTTTCCGAAAAACACCGAAGAGATTGCTTAATTTTTTAAAAAGATAAAATTCAAATTCAGGACCACAGGGAGGATTCAGACCCATAGGGCACGATAGTATCACTGGAATCTGAGGTACACTGATGTACACCAACGTCCTTTGTCAGTCCGGGCATATACCTTGATCTGGAGCTCATGTGATACAGTATGCGGCAACTCCCGGAGCTGGTGTCGAATCAATTTTCGATTCGACACAAGCTCCGGAGAATGCCGAGTTTTTCTGGAGTTTTTGTGACTGCGCCTATTTGCGCATACTGAAATTATCTGCAGATTATTGATGTGCTGAAACGATCCAATTTTAAGAAGCTATTCTGTAGTTGAGTTCAAATTGGCATCAATTGACAAGTGATCACATCAAAGCTGTTGATGGGTGTTCGAAAACTTGTACCTGGCTTGGGGGATGGCTAGCTAAGGTCTGTAGGTTGTTTATAAGTATGGAATACCATACAAAGTACATAGTTTTTCAGTAAGAAGCTATACTAGAGTAGATTTCGGGTCCACAATAATTAATATTGTTCTTCCGTGTGGATGAGTGGATGGAAGAGCCTGTCAAAGAGCTCGCCGCCTTGATGGTGAGGCCGTTGGAACAACTACAGGATTTCAGGCTGGTTTCTGTCCCTGGTCCTGGGTGGCGCTGTCGAGTGCTGACCGTCGGGCGGGTGATGCTGCAGCTCTTAGCCATCCAGCACAAGCTCGAAGAGCCTCTGAATTTGAACGGCGACACATTTGAAGAACTCCGGGAGGGATCTATCCGGCAGGTTAACCTTGAGGCATCAGAGGCCTTCCAGACAATGCTCGTTGCCACAAAACCAAAGCAGTTGACTCACAAGAAGTACTGGGACAGGGAGGCATTTGGCGAGTTTACCTCAGACCTTTACGACGGTCACACTGTCTTCGACCTCGCTTACCGACCGAACATGTACAGGCGCATCAGGCCATTGGAGGCTCGACGGCCTCGTGTTGCAATTGATATCCCCAGCAGCACCGAGGATGATGAAATTAAAACGCGGCGTAGGGAGGACAGCGAAGAAGATGAAGACACTCCTGCACCCAAGCGCCAGGCGGCGTCTCGCGGCCTCCGTCCACGCGGAAACAAGGGACCGCACAAAGAACAAGTGGTGGCTCGTCCTGTGGGTAAGGTCGTGGCATCGGGGAAAGGATGGATCAAAATCGACCTTGATAATAACGATGATTGGGTTGTTGTTTCTAGAAATTGCATTGGATTGGCAATGTTCAAACGGGGCTTATGATTAATTTGGCCAAAAAGTGCGTTACAAATGGATTAAAAACCAAAAGATCGATGGTGATAATAGCAATGATAGATTTGATGTGTAGAAATGACATTAGATTGGGAATTTTCCCTCAAGCCACAAAAATTGCTGTACAATAGAAAGAATATGCTCGTCCCAAAAATCTGTAGTGCGTGCTTAAATGTCCAGATCGCGGGGTAGTGGCTAAAGAATGTACACTTAAGTAGTGTCTTATAAGAAAAAGGAGCGGCGGAGTCGGCGGGAAGTGAGCACCAGATACGGCGGGGGAGTTGATGTTGAGCTCGCAGAAAGGATGAATGTAGAACGGAAGTATAGAGCAACAAAGATGAGAGAATGAAAAGGGATATCGATGACTGACGTTGAGTTTGAACCGATGGGATCGGTCGAACTTGAAGAAAGATCAAGGCTAGATGGACAGCGGCAGCGTGCGGCACCGACGATGTTGGATGCAGTGGTCATATGGGAGGACGCGGCGATCCTATAGTGTGCCGCGGCGGTGTCAACGGGTGACGCACTTGGGGTAAAGGCCATGGCTGCGCCCGGCATGACCTCGTACTTCTTTTTTTTTTTTGGTATTTTAGCTAAATTTTAGCTGGCAATTTGAATTTGGGGTCAATGTGCTGAATAAATTAGTTAAACCGTGGCTTGAGCAACTGCTTGTTATCCTACTAGTATTTGTACATCTCTTGCCGTCCCGAAGATTTACCATATTGCCCTTCTGGTTCAAGACCAGTCCTGCCGGCCCCACCGTGCCCGACCACCTCAAGAGTCACTGCAGGGGTCCACACATCTTTGTGGCCCAAACATGAGGTTCAAAGATGTCTACCTGTTTCACCAAATTTAGGGAGTGTGACAAAGATAAGATGAAAAATGCCAGATTGTCTTCCCCCTTTTGCCAGTGTGGTAAATATCTGGATTGAGATGAGGTTTGTTTCTTGGTGTCACAAATAAATCATTATTGGCGCATGAGAGGCTGGATGAACAATGGGGCCCATTGTTCAATCAGTCTTTGGTATTACAAATAGAATTAAATCTCGACCGGAAGAAATTCTGCAAAGCCGCTTTATTACTCAGAAGATCTAACTGAAGAGACCAGCCGTTAAAAATATCAGGCAGCACAACATCCGGAATGCTCCAAAAAATCGGGCAATAATGGAGGAAACCCCTCATTTAAACCAAGGTTCATACCCAGTGATATCCCCTATGTTGAAACCTGTCCAAATCTGCCCAAATCTGCTGAGCCATTCACAGAACTGCCCCAAACCCCTCACTGTGGTTCACTACAAGATTCAATACCGGGCCATCAATACCTACCGAGCCCCAGCGGACTTTGAATGTGAAGTCCCTCCCATCTGCAAGGACATACTTGATGTACCATGCCTCCTATTTTCAAAATTTGAGACTGTCCAAGAGAGGATAACTGGGGAGGCTGAGTTCTACCAACCTCATGCGCCGACTGCCCACTTTGATGGTGAACGGGCGGCCGGTGGCGGGAATGCACGGGCAGCGTGTGGCTGACAAAATATTTCAGGCAGCGGGCCTTCGTTTGTCCTTCACCGTGGGATCCAAATGGCCACCGCAGCGAGAGTCACTCACCTGGTTCACCAGCCTTCTCTGGGTTTTATTATGTCTTCCCCGCTTTTGACGCGCGCACGATTTGTTTGGGTCAAAGTATCAATAGCATATTAGGATCATGGCTCCGCCTACTGACCACCTATTCCGAGCCTTATTCAACGCAGTTTGCGTGTAGGGATGCTTGTTTACATCCGTGGCCAATGTGTTGCCTGGAATGCCGCATTAAAACATCGACCGATCATCCCGGCCGCTACACCGGCGCCGTCATATGATCGACGCTCAGTACTTCCAACTCCCAGTTGCTCTCCGGGACTCAGAGATAAGTCAAAAGGAACTTCCAAATTCCAATTTAAAAGCCGCACTGGTTGATTCGGCATTATTCGGCTTCGAATTGCTTGTCCGCACAAGGCCCGTGCGTGGGAAGTCGGAGTTTGAAATGCCTCCTTTCCACGCCCCGCTTCCCTGCCCTCCGCTTCCCTTCGTCCCTCCTCTTCTTTATACCCCTCGTCTCGGGACCTCTCTCATCATCGCAGCTCCAATGGCCATCACCAGTATATTGAAACTGTACTGCAACTGTTTTCTACTCTCTGAAGGTCTACTTGCAATTCTTCTCCCAGGTAAGTTCATGGTAGCTAGTCGTATTCAGTCGCTAATTGCATATCACCACGGTAACAGCACACTGATGCCTGTAACATAGGTAAAAGGCCTTGTGACATTCTTTCTGTAGTGCTGACTTTCGCCGTCAGGAAGATTAACTTCGTGGCCGCGAATGTGTGTCTGTGCCTTCAAGGTTCCGAGATGCAACGATAAAGGTGCGCCTTTTATATGCTCTCTCTTCTCCTGTTTCTTATCAATTGATCAGTGCCGTCACTCGCACAAGTTCTCTCCTGCAATTGCGCGCACGAATTGTACTCGCCGCAGTTATCGCACGGCTACCCACCAACCACAACAAATATCTAGCGCCTCGACCGCTGCGGGATGACGTGCACTCATGGCGACTTGCGCAGGGATCACCTGCGAGCTCTTTATATTTGCCGCGACACGGTTCCACGTGGGATTCGAAGTGGGGTGAGGGAGAGGCACCAGGGCAGGATGGATTCACGCTCGCCGCTTGGCGAGTTGGGGCGGGGTGTTACCCAGCACATATATTCAACATCTGTACTAAATATACCTGAATATGTGCGGTATTATTACAATCTCTGAATCGCGCAGGCCGTAACATATAATAGCGCATCTGGGCACATTGTGACCAGAAGATGTAAATAATCGAAACACTACAAACTGATGAGATATAAGAAATAGATTAACAATCACAAGGGGTGTCCAAGAAATACCGCACCTGCCTGACAGCAACTCCTCCGCACGCGAACGAGCGGGGAAGATACACACTGTATATACATGTTAGGAATCGAGGGCAATAGAGGGTGAGCAGAGACACGTGAACATTTTTATTTTTATTTAATTCGATATACCTATTACCTGCACTTTCTTCCCACTCACTGGTTCAGGCTCCAGGTAGCCGAAGCGATTTCTAGACGCCGGTAGGCCTGACGAAGCGCAAAAATCGCTGTCTAGTTCCGGCGAGGTCCGGCTAGGTACCCGTCTAGTCAGCCTCGCGGCATCTCGAAATAGCTCGGCTAGGCTAGCTTTGCGGCTAGCTGCGCTCTGAACGCAGACTGGCTTTAGAAAATAAAAAGGAGTATGGCGATGAAATGATCGGTGACAGTCGGAACAGACCGGAGTTCAGACCAGAATGGATAAAACCCCTCTGTTAAGGACAAGCCCATATTTTGTTCAGTTCTACAGGTTATCTAAGGATTTCTGAGCGGGGAGGTAGCCACAGTGCGCAATGAAATATTCCTCTCATAAACTAGGGGAAAATATTCAGCTGGTTCTGAGCTAATGCGGGGCGAATTTGGCAGGGAGCCCCTCAATTTTAACAACAACAAAGAACAAAAAGTTTTTTTACTCGGTGAAAAATCCCGTTTTGATGGAAAATAACATCTGAAAATATTACAGCCACTAAAAACACTACAAAAATTTGAAACGAAATTAAACACTGCCATCAATTTATCACAACACAGCCCCTAAAAAGTCCCTCAACGATCAGCGTCACTAGTCAAAAAAATCGATGAAATTGGTGATCTGAGATTTGAAAGGGACGATACTTATTACATAAGTACTCATAATAGTGTGACACGGCGGTGTCAGCAGGTGACGGTGACGCGGCCCGGATCGGCGGACGCGGCGAAATATCCTAGCCCCTAATTCATTGGTAAGGCCCTCCGGGCATCCCTGGTACCTGGATCAACATATGTATCACAACCGTGATACACCGATATTTTCCGGCCAACAAAAAAGTGAGGACTTCGCATTCAAATTCGGTACACGGGAAATTCCGCCGGTAATGATGGACCCAGTATTTCCGACTCCCGACTTTTGTGCCTCGAGTTTTTTTTCCTTCCTTTTCCCAGCCCTGCCGGAAAATCTTACAGGCCAGATAGGTAGGTATGTACTGTAGGTAGGTCGGCACACACTCATGAATTGCATGAATGCCTGTTTCCAGGGAGCCTGCCATTTGAACAATGAGGGAAAAATGAGGGAACAAAATGAATACAAGATTGCCATTTCAAATTTCAAAATATACAGCAGTCAATTCTTTGCCCGAGACTTTTTCTACCGCCATTCAAGCAAAATTGAGGGCGCTACATCATGGTTCGGGTGCATCGATGTACGATCATTTTGTGATTGTGGACCCGTCTGGATACTTCTAGGGCATAGGCTGCTAGGAGCATGCAGTGTGATATGATATGAAGGATGACTGAGATTTTACGAGAACGAGCAGGAACCGCACAATCCAATCACATTCACGAATCAAGAATCAACACGACTATTTCATAGCCATCACGGAGGCCTATAGCTACCCGAATTTAACCGTTACATGCCCGAATTGATACGGTAACCACAAGTGGTGCAAAATCACAAATTTCGACTTTTCAATTTCAGACCTGGTAACCTACATCGGTACCAGGAATAAAGCAGGTTGATGAATGGGCATGCACAGACCGCAGAAAATGGAGTTTTTGTTTGCGTAAATGAGAGTTGTGACAGAGATGGAGTACTAGTGCGACCTGAGCGAGACCATTGTGTAATAGACCACAGTCATAAGCGCGTATATCCCACCTTACAGAGATTGTTTGTCGCCAGCTTGTATGTAGAAGGGCGAGAACAACCTGTCCATGGAGGCGGAGAGTATGTTGTATAACAAAGATTATCTGGAGGAGGTACATTAGGCATGCATGAAATTGAATGGAGACCACGGATGGAGCACGACATTACACATTAAGGGGTTTGGTAGTCCAAATCGTCTGTCAGGTATAAACGACGATACCGAATATATCCAGTGAGTCTTCAGACGAGCGTTGAAAAATCCAAAGGACAAGCCATATACGCTGGGGTTCAGAAGATTTTTTTTATGTATGGAATTTGATCCGGGCAGCGAAGAAAGGTGTGTGTGTCACTTTGCTCTTTGTCCTCAACGTCGATGCCATCTCGTGCTTGCTATGGATCTTGATGTTGCTGTCGCAGACGAATCTGAACCCCAGGGCTCAGAAAGTCCTCCGAACTTTGGTTCGAAGATGCCACCTTGGTCACGGTCATCCATGCAGGAGACCGTCTATTCAAGGTCTCCCGCAGCATTTTAGCCGCCAAACCGCCGGTATTCCAGAACATGCTCTCACTTCCCCAGCTGTAGAACTCCGAGCTGATAGATGGCTGTCCTGTTGTGCACCTCCACAATTCTTCTTCAGATACCACAAAATTTCTGAAGGTGATGTTTCATTACGAGTGCGTGGAATTCTCAGCCCATCCAATTGGATGCTTTCTCACCGCAGGCAGATTTTTCAAGCCATTTCCGGCTGAAGTCGACTTCCCCACTGTTTCTGGGGTGCTTCGACTTAGCAACAAGTATCAAGTCGATATCATTCGTAAACGCGCTCTTCGGCATCTCTCCGAACGCTATTGGGACCACGACATATCTTGGAATCAGAATCCAGCCGATGCAATAATTTTAGCCAGGTAAATTTCTGCGGATTGGATTCTTCCCTTGGCCCTCTATCGTTACTGCGATGCGAGGACCCTGCAATCAGGCGTCCTCAGCTTACCCGATATCCACGTCTGCTTACAGGCACTCAGTACTCTGCACGTCCGGAATTCCTCAGTGTTAAAATTCCTCCTTGAGCCCATAACAATCGCGGATTGCGTCTCGCCGCTACAATGCCTGGAGAAGAGGATGAAGGCACGGGAACACTGGGGTCAGCTCTTTCATGAGTATTGCCTCTCGGCGTGTGGACCACAGAGGACTGGGACGATCTCCACGTCTGCAAGCAGTGTCAGCCGATACTGAAACAGACGCACGCAGCGAGCGTCGAAAGATTTTGGTCCGCCCTTCCTGGCATCTTCGGTCTACCATATTGGGAGACTCTGGAGACCATGAAGCACGTGGTGTTTGACTAATCCTCAGTCATTCAGGTAGGTGTTGTGGTACTGTTGATGTTTCGTTCCGCTGAAAACGAATAGTTTTCCCACAAAATAAAACTCATTGCTGAGCAAATAACAGGCAGCGCCGAAGTTCGCGCATTTCTACAGCCGGAGTATTTTCTACTGTGCGCACAAACGAGAATCGACGCAAATACCACTCCGATCAGCATGATATATATGTGTGAACCCCCACGTGGAAGTTTCTGAGACGATGCGGTCGGAATTGCTAGTCCTGGACAGTCCTCAGGACAGCGGAGGAGAGAAACCGTGGTGGTGGTCGGAAGGGAGGCGCGGTTGTCACGGATCAGGTGACATGTCACACATTATCCTTGCTTCTGATTTTCAGTGTCTACTCATGTAGTTCGCCTCAGTCTCTTCTTCCGCATTCTATTCTTCTCCACCCTCTACCCATTCCTCTCCACCACCATGATGTTCCCATTCCACATTGTACGGATCTCGATGACGGGCCCGGCCTCGCAACTTGCGAACTGCCACGCAGCAGCACCGCACTCAAGTCAACGGCAGCTACGGGTCTCTGTTTCAGAGACACCATGCGCCGCAGACTTGAAACGTGCCCGCTTCCGCATTGTGTGCGCGAATTAGCACATCCTCAGGAGCTAGCAGTACAGTATGTCTTCAGAATTTTTGTTTGCTTCTTGTGCGCTAACTCTCCCTAGTTCTTTCCTACGTACTAGTTAGCCCCAGGTGCGTTGAATATAACTGTTTCGTCTCCACTTTAACTCCTCCACCCGGTCACCTAGCGCCAGGGAATTCCCTGACAGTCCTTCCTGGTCACCATTCCGCACGTACCGCCATTCCCCGGCATTGTGAGCTTGATGCTCATTCTCGGTGGGAGCAAAACAGTTATTGATTTAACGCAAATAAGCACTATCGCTGTACAGTACATGTCCCTCCGCCTTTTCTCTTGTTCACTTGCAGTCATCCAGGGTCCCTCACTCTCAACCAGCGGCACTTTTGATGTGGAACGATCACCTACGGGGCCATCAAAGTCGTCTTGTCATACACATTCAAATCCTCTTGTACATATGCATTTAGTATAGATGTTGAGGTGTGTCTTACAGTTATCCTCTCTCTTTCCTTATTATTCCTGACTGACTGCCCATCGCTCTCACTATATCACTCATCCCTTGTAGATCCTCTGTTCAGCCCATCCGTCAAATCCTCTTCTCCTAATACACCTACCTCTCTTCTCTCCGTCCTAAAATATTAGGCCACTGGGACATGTTCTCAGCATGCTACATGGCTTTTGGTGTGAAAACAGCCCCACACCAGAAAATAACTAATACATAATATTTTCACAAATTCCTTTCTATCACTAATTGCGCATAAATTAGCTGAGTAGATCCATCTAGTTTTTATCTGAATTAGTGAAGAACTGACTGAGATATCGACAAATCTTTGAAAACATCCCAAAAACAGACAATTTTTATCCATGCCTTCGGTACTGCAATTAGCTATAATGACTTACTTCATCCTCGTACTCCTGCTTGCTGTCCACCTTGGCTTCAGTCAAACAAAGTCGGCAAATAATATTCTACCTCCATGCCATGATGCCAAAAAAAAAACACCGTCTGTTGGATCGATTCCGCCACGCTCACTGATGCCATACCCTCTTCATGCAGCATCCTGGGGCACTTTTGTCGACAGGGAGCGACAGGGCTCAATCATTGACCTGGTTTCAGTATGTATGTATCTGCGCATGCATCTACATAGACACATATTTATATTTGTTACTTATGATCAGCTACACTGCTGGGATCCCTCTCTCGTCCAAACTGAATAGTGCTCTGCCCCTACCCGTTGTGTGTGTGTGTGTGTTTCTTCTTCCTGCCGAATCACCAGCTTTATCTGTCTTGTTTCCTCACTACTTGCTGCAGATGCCACGGCTTCAATGGAAAGTTATACAAGCACCGCAATGCTCAGACGTGGTCTATATTAGACAGTTGCGTCTCACTCTTGTGGGACCGCACCAGATGATAAAGATCTAGGATTTTGGTACCAACTTGGGCTGTAGGCCACTGCTGCACATCCCTTATTCCTAGTGTGAATACACTCGTGAAACCAATAATAACCTGAGGCGGGTTCCCTTCATCATGATTTATTCAGACTGTAACTCATTCCTCTTCAACTTATCATTCAAGGTACCCATTCAATTCAGAGCTCCATCATGTCATGCAGATCAAGTGTTACTCCTGCTATCTTCTGACACAACTCAAGCCGACAAACTGCTACGAGCAAAACTGCATGCTATGCGTTGAATCTTCTACTAAATAACCATGGAGCCTTGGACAACATTTGATTTTACACAATAACATCGATCCTACGGCGCACATGTATAACTTGTCATAATCCCTCAAGCAGTGCCCTCGCTGAAGCTCACGCAGTTCACATTAAACGATCCACCACAACTGAGCCACAGCGGGGCCCCACACCCATTGATGACGAATGTCCCTGAGAGCCTGTTCAGCGTGAAGTTGATACTGCAGGGGTTGCTGGCCTGCATGCACATTTCATGAGTTTGGTAAAATTGCACGCATTCCAGCCACGATTGGAGGGTGAGATACGCACCCCACTGTGGACCCGGTGATAAGCCGGTGAAATGGTGCACCCAAGTATAGTCGTGAAAAGTATAATCTCAAGATATGTGCAAGATGCACACAAAATGAACTACACCCAACACACACACACACTACTACTACTTGACTATATTGGTGCTTCTATAACTAGGGTCCTCTCAATCAGAATTGAGTAAGATGAACCATAGACAGTTGCAATGAATGACTATAAATCTAATTGTGCCCTTGGGAATATTCGCGAGTATTACTCGAGAACCTTGACTGAAGTCTCTCACAAGAGAAACACTATCTTTGGGGTGTTTGGATGGAAACGAAACACAGTTGCGAGTGTACTTGAACAACTCCAACAACTTAAGCCACACTTGGACTGAACTTTAGGTCACTTGAGACCATCTTAGACTTTACTTCTTTGGTACTTAGACTGCAACCAAACTCAAAGGAACGATATCAACAGCTATCCTCCGCCTTGACACTTAGTCACGACTCTTAAAGGACCACTTAGGTACAGACTTGACTGTTTCTTATGACTCTCTTATTCAGCTTACTTTGCTGGGACTTTGGTTATCAAACAACTATGTTCTGATTCTATATATTTCTGCTAAAAGTAGTACAACTTCGAAATGTGTTTAAACAAATCTCTGCATAAAACCCAGACGTGCACTAACCCTGTGATCCACAACCAATGACAACAATAGTCACAGCTATAGTAGCTGGGAGGAAAATACAGTCCAGAATCGTGTTATTCTATGTTGCTTTTATACTAGTTTACAATCTATTTTAGTACATGCCAGATAAGGAAAATGAGTAATAGAAATGAGGTATATGGTCCTTTTATCCGTCTATCAACCATGTTTGATCGGAGATCTGCGGCCTGTAGCCTATAGGAACAATCCCAACTGTCTAGAGTAGTTCCGAAAGTTCCAGAGAGCCTTCAGAGTCATCTAGACCACCTTGCGCCATATTGTGTGCTTTCGACCTAATCATGACAACCACATCTTTCATGTGAATGCTTGATCAGATCTTCAGATCTTCTCGGACTTTATCAGGAATCCTCAGATTGACTCACCTAGTCAACTGGTTCACCATCTGACATGTGATCACACTCTCAGAGATCACCTGAAGGTCTATTTTGGTAGTTGCAACTCTTTCATTATTCACAACTGTTCATCTGTGCCTGAGAATTACTATTTCTCATACGACTTGGAGTCATGACTATTATCTTTAGTCATGACAAGACTAGATTGGCCCAAAATCCCCGCTAGAGGTCTATGATCTTTGTGCAGCAGTGTTTTAATAAATATGGATATTCATACAATCTCCTTGGTATGGTTTCTAGTGATCCTGCATGATACCACCCTCACATATGAGTTATGGCCACTATCAGACGATTACTCACAACTAACTTGCTGAACACTGTACTGACCCCACATTGTTTAGAGTAGTGTATACAGTCGCAGTATGGTCAATTGCTTGTATTCCATCACATCTTTGAGACTCAATCAGCAGCTCGGAGCTTACTCTGACTCTAATTGTGTACCACCAAGCGGTGTCATGTCTCAAAATGGTTTGGAGACAAGACCGATTCGCATAGTGCAAAGTGATCTGAGAAAATTGATGTTAATGTAAGCGAAACACGTGGAGCGTGGGGAAATCACCACCTTATCCAATCCAACTAAACTGGTAACAAACTCATTACGACTCATAACACAGCCTTCGACAAGGTAAATTGCCAATCTGCAATTTAAATGGGTAAATTAGACTCCATACCAACAGACTAATTAACGGCACTGCCTTAGCACCACGGAAACCAATCAATCACACAGCCATGCACAGCCTTGCACAGCTTGGCCAAAGACAGAATCAATTAATCGCACTGCTTCTGCACAGCCGCCACATCTGAAACAAATTAGGGGCTTAATTGCATAGTGACTAATTGCGTAACCAGCAACAGTGACAGGATTAATTCAAGTTTCAAGGGGAAGGAAATGAGTCACTAAATTACTTGGAAATGTATATAAACCCCATGTAAATGCTTTGAATGAATAAGACACTTACCAGACATCACATCAATCAACACTCTATTGCTCTAAGCTGACATACAAGGCTTGAGGCTGGTATTTTTCTGCACGTACTACTTCTTTTTGCTCTATCACTCTCTTCCGCGCTTAGCTAGATTACTCTCTGGCCCGGCTACATCTGCTTTTGTAAGGACTCTCTCCCCAGTCACTTACCTCGCATCTATTACAACGCCCTCTTGCTCCCATGCTTAGCTAGACTACTCTCTGGCCCAGCAACATCTGCTTTTGTAAGGACCCCCTCCCAGTCGCTTACCTCGCATTCTCTTACCCCGCGTTTTGGTTTATTTCTTACTATCTGCTGATTTTACTAACCACTTCACAATTTACTGCTGGCTTGGGATCATCTCATACTAGTAGGATTTTATAGTGAGTAACTTTACAGGACCTTAAGGGAATCGCTCGAACAAAGCCAACTCCAGTGCTTCTCTTGTGTAACAGCTTACATGCACGACAGCGGTAAGATGATCGGTTTAGACTGAGTTTCACCAAATTGTAAGTGTGTTTTCATTTCAGCCGTCTCACCGGATTTCAGGTGATGCCTGTAAACATGCTTTTTGCAAAATCCTACATCTAGCACAATCATCCATGACTAAATGACTAGCGCTAGGATCAAGCGCGTAGATGGTGTTAGTGCCTAGATAAGGGCTACAAGGCAATACTCTGCTAGCGATGCTTCATATGAGGTTGCTAGCTCAGTTTTGACCGGTTAAAGCTAAGTCTATGGGAAAAGCCTAGCCTAGGTGACTTTACACTATGATACATAACAAGATCTGGGAGGAAACCAATGCAGTAGCCAACGAGTACAAAGCTAGCGACTTTGTTAGGCATTGATATGAACTAGCCGAACGACACGACAAGACACGTGATGTTTCAGTAGCGCAATATGATGGAATCAGGACCCACCGGAGTAGGCGGGGTCATTGGGTACTATGGGCTGGGAGTTATGGCTTGGCCATTGCAGCTGCAAATCTGGCACTGATGATATCTGGACTTTGACAGTAGGAATACGAATCGGACCTAGTAAACGCTGGTGGGTGTGCAACATTGCTAGGGTGCTATATCTCGAAGCTCATAGCTAGGGGACGAATACTCCTTGAGCTAGCTAAGGGATATAGGTCTCGGAAATGGCGGAAGCACTTTATTATCGCAGAAGAAAGGATTTCTCGGTGGCTGCTGATGGAGCAACCATATGGATCAGGCTGAGGGTTTTGTGGATTGGACCAATTATATTCCTTTTATTTATATTCTGTTTTGCTTGGCATGTATACCCAAGGCCTAGGCCACAGTACTTTCATGTGATTATGGATATAGTTAGTAGTATAAAAGCAAGGGGAGAAATGGGAGGAGGGCAGCGGATCGTACCCCGGTTAGTGGAGGCAGTAGCTATTCATATAGTGACCCCCTACATTCTAAAGGCGCGTATCTAGCCCACCATCCATTTGTCCTTCAATAGAAGTTCATTTGCACAACAATATGCACAGAGTGCACTGAGGGATTGAGGGTGTCAAGGTTTCATACTTGTTGAGAGTGGCTGATAGTCGTTGAGAGTCGGTTTCATACTCATTGAGAGTCCATGTGCAGCGTCACAGAACGCATACGTGACACAGAGCAGAGCGGTTAAAAGGGCAAGGAGTCGAGGTTGGACTTGATTGGAAGGATTCAAGTGTGAGCTAGCACAATAAAACACACCGGTTAACAGCTGTAAAATGCATGTACATGTTCAAGAACATGGTCAAGAACCTTGTGAAGGTCCATCTGTTTACGGATAGGAATTCTATAGGAGATTACATCGCAGAGAGCTATTATACATGACTAGCTAGGCTAGTGCATTTCTAGTGTACCACGATCCGAAGTCAAGAGAGGATTGAAGCAGAGAGGAGATTACATTCATGGAAGGACTATCATAAAAGCGGCCTAATACTTGGTCCCTACCCTGAACTTTCGATCTTACGGTGTACAAGCCGTTAGGGAGATAGCCAGGATTAGCTTGGACGCTTCTCCTAGCTATATTTGGTTGTCGGTTTTGTAGAGTAGTTGTGGTTTGACGGTCATACCTGACAGTCGCCTCATACACTCTGGTTGCAGACAGTGTTCTGTAGGGCACCAGTAGAGCACACCTTCCACTTATACATTACACTCGGCCCCCACAGCACATGTAACACCAGTGGGCGCTGCACTTGTTTGTGCTGGAGGGGCATGCATAGGTCGACCCATCACTCGAGCTGCTGAGGTTGACTGTCCCGCTGAAGGGCTGGGTGGATGTGGTGAGGGCACAGAGGGCGACAGTTGTCAGGAGGGTGAATTTGGATTTGGAGAATTGCATGTCTTGGCCCTGATTGTTGAGTTTAGGGTCAATATTTGACTGTGAGAGAGCACCTACAAGTTGCAGCGGCGAGAGGAGTGGGAGTATTCGGAGGGAGCCCTGGGTTGGTACACATTCATTCCCCTTGCACTTTTATAGACCTTGCTCAAGCTTTCACGGCAAATGTCACCAACACTATGGTGAGTAAATAGTTCCAACACCCTCGGGCTTAAAAAAACAATCGGGCATCTCAGCACCTGCCATCCTTTATTTGGAAATGACTATTGACATGGTGGCAGGAAGCCTTGTCATGGTTAGCTTTTACTTCCTCATCGCCGTGACCCCTAAAAAGCAAGTGTCTGATGGGTTTGATGATCCAGGAATCCTGCTTGCATTTGCTACATCTCGCAACAACCACCCAAGTCCAGCTCCAACGTCAGCTTCTCAATCCTTTTCTTGTCCTGCCATGCACCCAGGACTTAGCTGCTTCAGGGACTAAACAAATACACCACCCACTCTTGAAGTGAGAGGCATGTCATCCATTCTTTTCAGTTGGCCATGACCAAGAGACTAAGACACAAATGACCATATTGGTTTAGTCCTAGGACGGTTTGGTTTGGTTCAGGTTCAGAGCACTTTTCTCTGAACGCCGAACCTGAACCTGGTGTTAGGTTCAGGGAAACACTGAACCTCGAACCTGAACATGTGTTCAGGTTCGTTCGAACATGTTCAAACCTGCCGAAGCTCGGCCATCTCGGACATTGTAAATTCCATCCTTGATGGTACAATGCACACTTATCGTTAATTTCAAAAGCTTATATAGATTCTATGAAGCCTTGAGTTCACTGTCCAATGGTCAGCAAGCAATATAATTCACCCTGAACAACCGGTTGACAGGATTTGGCCAATGCCGGAATGACCTTATAGACATGAAGATCAACCCCAAGGTGCCAAAGACATCAAAAACAAACATATTGTTTTACTGATGCTGCTGAGGTATTGGTCTAATCGAGGATGGGTCTAATTCCGGTCAGGAAATGAAAAGGGCGAGAGAATTCTGGCTAATTCAGAGGGTAGTTAGGAATTTTATACATTTAGCGGTACGTACTTCTTGCAGATGGGTAAAAAGGTACAAGTCAAATAAAAAGCTGAATCATGAGGATGAGTCAGAATATTTGAAGACGAGTCAAGATGTAAGTAGAATTTCACCTATGAGCTCATGCCTAAGTCATACGAACAAATACACCCTCTTGCCTGCTAACCCTAACTCAGAGCAACATCCAGGTTGTGGTTGAGGTATAGGCTCTCATTAGACATTCCAGTCCAATTTGGTTTGTGCAAATTCGACAGTTGGGCTGGACAATGCAGCTCATTTGACATTCATAACTCTAGGACCCAAGCTATGCGTAGAGCATGAAAACACGAATATAGGAGGTCTCCCTGGGCCTAGGGGGAATTTGTAACAAGCTCTGGGAATGCCGGGCCACTTACACTAGACAAACATCTGTGTGCCTGAAGGCCCTGAACGAAAGTAAGTTGAATGAGATGAATAACGACTATGGACTAAAGAAATCAGTAAGACTCTGCAGACCTGCCCTCATCACATTCCCTCTGCCCGGGATATAGATCTGACCCACAATAGACGTGGCATTGGTCCCATGTCTTGGGTGCAGCATCAGTGGAAGCACCTCCCAACGGTCCTCTCCCATGCAATACACCTCCACATTATCATACACGCTGTTGGGCACCAAATTCGCATCCCCCTCACCCCCAAATGTATAGATCTGATCACCGATAACACTGGTGCTCAGCCCACCTGCGCAGCTGGCATGTGCACCTTCTCAACCCATCCTAGCCCAACTGTGTTCAGATCCAGTGCAAAGACTGTGTCCCGGACATTCACCACCCGCCCACCAACATTGAAGAACATGTCGCCGATAACCGCCCTGCCAACGTGGTCATGCACCTCAGGCAGCGACGGTAGCACTCTCCACCGGCACGTAAGCGTGTTGAAGGCGCTGACCGTGGCTGAGGAGAGCTGCGTGCCGGTGATCAGATTGGTATGCAGCACTCTGCCCACAAGGTAAACTGTGTGTCCATGCATGCCTACCGTGGCTGCACCACACGCAGTCCCCACGGGCATATCCAGCAATGCAGCCCACTCGTCCACCACTGGGCTGTACATGTAGGACTGTGGGAATGCCACCCAGCCAGTCATGCCGTCAAGCCCACCAAGAAGATATAGTTTGCTATTGACCATGGCGGCGTTGCCGTGGTTCACCGTATGCGGGAGGGCACGATGTTGTGTCACATGTTGGTTCGCGGCGTGTATACTTGAGTCCAGTTTACTGTCGGGAAGCTGGAGGGTGTGTCAGGCGGGGGGGCTGGAAATGCCGCTGATGATGTACATGTCTGAGCTGAGGGCGACGACACTGTGCTCTTGGCACGGGCCATGGAGGGTGGGTGCAATGTCGGTCCAGGTGCCGGTGCGAAGGTGGACCTCAGGGGGCGATGGCGAGGCGAGGAGGAGGAGGGGAAGCATCGCTAGTGCGAGTGTAAGGTGTGGTACAAATTTCATGTTTTGTGATTGAATAATGTGGTGGGGCTTGAGAACTCCGAGGAATCGGTCGTTCTTATATCAGCACGCCGTGGGACATTAAGATACACTTTCGAACCAAGGGGGCACCGGCATTCAAACCGGCGACAGAGGGCTAGTCGGTTGGTCCAGCCACGAGGCTGGGAAAAACAATTTGAGACCACTGTTTTTTTGCCTCAGAATGGTATGTGGAAGGCTTAATTGGTTTTCTTGTGTTCTGATAATGGCAGAATCAATGCTTAACCTGAGGTTCGCCTCATTTCACAATCGGGAAGCGACCGCCCTGGCCTTTTGGCTTAATCAGGAAGCTGTCATGTGTCAATCATCCCATCAGTGTGGTCTGTTTGTCAAGACCATCTGCTTCTTTTTTTCTTGCGATGTGCTAAAAGCACGCATGAAAAGATGATTGATAGTTCTATACACATGTTAGAATGATTCACAACACATACTATTAAGAACTATGTCAATGGAACTTGCTTTCCACCACCTCCCACAAATAAAAATAGGGGTATTCTCCATATATGGAAGGTTCCCACGCTGTCGACGGTTGGTTGATTCGCTCAGAAGGTTGCAAAAAAAAAAACTGCCCTATATCCATTTTTTGAATGCCGGTACCCCCTTGTTTCGAATAACCAAGTTCCCCATTTAGATATCCGGATCTGTGACGTGACCTGGCCTGGGACGCGTCGCACCAAGTTAGGCCAAGCAAGAGGTCTCAGATCAGCCTGATCATGACACAAATGATCTCGCATGGCTGCTTGATCCGTCAGTGACGGTGCTTCCCAATTGGGGTAAACATCCCCGTGTAGGCCGCAGTGCCCCGAACTTCTCCAGCAGCCGCAAGTCCAAGTATGTGATGAATCGAGAATTTGAGGGTCAGAGAGTTACATGATACAGAACTAATATTGGAGGAATCCATCACTCAACGATGAAGAGTCGAGTCTAAAGATTTTTGGAGTCTGAGTGCTTGGTGGGGGTTGATCCACTCTAGCAGATGGAGGTGCAGCCAATCTAGCACCCCTGACAGTTCCAAACACATCCTGGCATGTCCCAGTATTGTTATTGATAGTATTTACAAAATTTGCGGGGGGAGCGCGGTTGAATGACACAGCGGATTTCACGGGATTTGAGCGCTAGAAGACGTCTGGAGGTGAGGAAGCAGCAGCTAGGACTACTCCCACAGTTCAATATGCCAGCTGATGCACGCGGGGATGGGCAGACGCGTCGCACAAAAAATGACGTGATATTTATTATTATTTGTGGTGGGTGGGTGCTCACGTGCCATCATTTGTGTGCCGATCCGCCCGATCTGACACCTCTTGAGGCCAAGCATTAGATCGGTCAATGTGAGTTTAAATTTATATCACAAGCAACCAGTCACCGGCAACCACATCCGGAAGTCACGTGTGAGCCCGCCCTAAACTGCACAAACACCGCAGAACGCGTCGATGACGCGCCGTACGATGGCCAACAACATCCCACCTGCTGTCCTGGCGCCCTCAAAGTCAATATCTACTCCTCAGACTCAACCACTCTCATCTCGCTCATATTCCACTCCCACCGATGCACATCTGGCCGGACTCGCTGCCCCGCCGTCTCTTGCCCCCAGTAACCCCTTCAGAGAATGTTCTCTCTTGAAAGCTATCGCATACCGCAAGAGATTCGAAAAAGTGCCTTGGTGTTATATGCCCGGTGTCTTGTATGGAATTAGAATGCTCGACGAGGAAGACGTTCAGAGAGTTTCACGCACCGTAATACCGCCCCAGCTTCTTCCGAGTTCTGAATTCACCACCACACTCTGTAATTCCGACCGTGTAATGGCCCTTCGTGCCTGTCTTCTCGTCTTCACAGTGACCTGCGGCAATATTATTCCCGATGACTTGCAACTCCAAGCTGGACTAGTGGCAGCCACTGGGAAAGAGAGTTTTGTCATTGTGCATACTGGATGGGAGAAAACACTGTGCATAACCATTCCTATCTTGCTCGATCCTTGCAAGATCACAATCACTATATCACCATTGAAACGACTACAACAGATGCAGGTGTGCACTTCATCTGCTATATTTCGCGGTCTCATGGGTATTTTAGGCACATGATTTCATCTCCAAGTTCGGGATCTGGACAGTGGCGATCAACGAGGATACCCCAAATTTCCCGCAGCTGTAGAATGTACGCCCAGTCCAAGTCGAGTCTATTCAGGATTCCATTGACCTCCCGAGTAGTCTATTTCAACGGGCCTGATACCCCATCTTATTGTACAGCCAGAATAATTCAAAGTCAATCACGCTGGCCACCTCCCAAAACTCGCAAGGCTTTTGCACGACTATAAATTCCTCGATCTCGTTCGTCGGGTAGCAGTCGACGAATGTCACAACATTCACACCGCCGGCATCAAGATCCATGGCCGCGCCCCGTTCAGACCCGCTTGGGGTGCCCTTGGCGAACTCCGTACCCGCCTTCCAAAGGTTACATCCTGGCAGGCGCTTTCAGCAACAGTCCCACCACATATCTACAAAACGATCAAGGAGCAGCTCTCGTTTGGGGAAGATGTAATGGTCACGAAGGTCTCTGTCAACCGCAAAAATCTCATCTACGCTACGCATGTTCTCGTAAACGGCTGACATGACTTGCATAACCTGGATATGATCGTCCCAAATGACTTCCACCCCCCTATGCGTCTCCCCAGACTCGTAATCTTCCACGACAACAAAGCCGAGACTTGCTCTGCTTCACGATATATCAACTCTCGACTTCCTTTAGCATTTCAAAAGCTGGGTGTCTGTCGACATTATCACAGTGATATGTCGCCGGAATATTTGCAGGAGGTTTACAACAGCTTTGCAGATGAAGACGGTGTAACCCTCATTTTGAATGCGACGTCGGGAGCAGGTGAAGTTGGTCTTCAATTTGTCAGTGTATGCATATTCATAATTTACAGGGTCTCGATGTCCGCGGAATCAACGGTGTCATCAACTACGGAATTCCAGCCAAGGTCCCAATCAAGATCCAACGTGATGGTAGAGGCGGGCGTAGCACCGACGAGGAGGCCTTTTGCATGAATATGGTCGAGCCGTGGGTCCTTGACATGGATATTGGCACGGTTCCCGTAGATACCGCAGATCCCGACAAACCCCTTCTGGAGGCCGGCCTCACCAAGAAGGTGCCCATGAAGCGAGAGCGAACCGGAAGAGCCTCGCTACATATTGCGACATCTGACAACTGCCAACGAGTCCTTTGCGCTGATTATTACGGGGATGACTCTCCGGAAGGTTTGTGGTCCTGCTCAAATACACAACCTTCCTGATCCGCTGTCGGGGTAGCCCTTGAATATACTGGACGATGTTGCTGCGACTCACCTACGCATCTCGGCAACACCTTCTGCCTCTCAAAACTATTCCTTGGGCCCATTTTCACAGAAGCGATGACTGCACGCAGCTCCGCTCTGAAACGCAAATGTACCACGAAATATCGCCCCACAAAGGATCGACCGGCTATCTTGAAGCTCCTAGGCCAATGGCTATCGAAAGTACACTCTGAATTTCCCCTTCGATTTGTCCGACCACCATCCTTCATCCTTGATGAACGGGCCTTTAAAAAACTTAGCATGGCTCACCCATCGACGATTACATCTCCAGCCAGTATCACGGCACTCCTCGAACAAAGTCCTGAATGGGATGGATTGTGGGCAGAAGGTGTTTACAAAATCCTCGCGGCGGCTAAACAGGGTCGTCCTGCGGTTTCGGCCGAGTTATCTGGGGAGAGTTCAGAGGGATCGTCGTCTGACGATGAGCCTCAAACAAAGCGCAAAAGATAAATAGTTTTCATGTACTACTGTCCTCATCAGTATCAATTACAATACCGTTCTTTGGAATCTCATCCTCCTCTTCCTCAACAATGTTACCCTTCAGAAGTTCACGCCTATTCTTGTTAAAAGTAGCCATCGTGGAAGATTTGATCATCTTGGCTCCTGCAGGCAAGATATCAGTGTTTGCCTTACTGGTCCGAGTAATTTTTGTCCTTTGTAGCTCCAGCTCTCGTGCCTTGTTTGCGACTCGCCATATTAGATCGGACGCGTCGAATTTCTTGTGGCCACTTCCAGAATATGATGCTTGGAGCGAGATTGCAATGTTTTTCTTGATGCAGTCCAGTACATCAATGGCGGCGGAGATATTGGCCAAGCGCTCCCAACTTCCGTATATTCCTTTAGCACAGAAGAGCTCCTGACAACAGTAAGCCGCATTATCGAGAGGAGTGTATACGAGTCCACTTGCCTTCACTTTACCAATATTATGTTCCAAATTCAAGTCAGCTCCTTGACCATGGCCTTTGAGGCCCGTCATGTTGTATATCATATTATCGCGAACGAGATCACTGAAGGGAATAGTCAGTAAGTAAGAAGCAGCCTAGAGTTTGAGACTTACTCGAATCCATCTCCTCTCCACACCTTTTTCAGGTTATGTGTGAAGTGGAGAATCTCAGTGCAGTAATTTTTGGAACCTGCCCCGCGGAACATCATCGCGAGATTTCCCAGAATGTCCTCCACGCGCCCGAAATCCCCATCAGAAACGGCGCGAGTAACTTCGGCAACGTAAAGCAGATCATGGACTAGTTTTCTAGTGTTTTCTCGGACAACATCGGTGTCTGCATCGGGAAATGGGGAGCGGTCTGGAGTGGCGTGATTAAAAATGATTTTATTCGCGACATCGAGTAATAGCTCAGGAGAAGGGTTGGAATCAGCGAAGGCACCAAGGGTAGGAAATCCGCATTCGGTTCGCCACGCCTGAAGCAGGAGACCATCGAGAATTTGCATAAGCGCGGCGAGTAGAGAGTGATAATCGGGGTGCTGTCCGCCCAAACGGGTCTTTTCCAAGACCACAAAAAAATAAGACAAGCTGCCTTCGATATTGGCATGCCCTCTATGTACGCTAAGGACCGCCCAGACGAGGTTCAGGCACAGGTGAAAAAGACCGATCCCAAGCTGGAATATTTGAGCTCGTAGAAAGGGGTTGATATCAAATGCTCGAATCGCCTTTGCTCCGCGATTTAATTTTTGTGTAGCTTGGTTGTTTATTGAGAGAACGGCTCTGACCAGCTGTCCGTAGGTCATCTGTAGCTGGCCGATGAAAATGTCGTGATGAACCGCAAGATTTCCCTTCACGGACGATTCTTCACGAAGGTCAGGGGACCTGCAAAATCGGAACATGCCTGGGAGCGCCGTGAAGCGAGCTGTCCAACGAGACAATATAGCACCTGAATCAGGGTCAAATCAGTTGTAAGAAGGCGTGAAGAGCGCAGAAAGACAGACCGTGTTGGAATTCATTTTTTGTTTTTGAGTAATGCCTTGTCTGAGTTGAGTTGATGGCCGAGTGGAGAATACAAACGAGGTCCGGCGCTAGTTTGTCGGCAGGGCGTGCAACATTGTTCTCTAGGCTCCAGGAGCGGAGGAATGTCGGAGTTAGTTCTCGTACACTTTTTGCAGTGCTCAGGGCTGTGACCATCGACTGCATCTGCTCGTCGACTCTCTTGCAAGCGATCTCTATGGCTCGAGGGCCAACCCAGTCGTCAAAAATACGCTGGCCACGAGGGTCGACAAGTAGTGCGTCGAGAAGTTTTCGCATTATTTTGCCGTCTTCCTTGTAGAATGCTGCCTGGTAATAAGAATGTTGTGTCGTATTATCGGGATCCAGGACATCTAGTAGAATATCCACAGGAGAAATGCGGGCATCACGAAGCATTTGCAGAATGAAAGCGATCTTATCTGATGCTGACCCAGGCGGGAGCTGAGGATGTTCGCGTACTGACGGGGTTTTGTCAGCGGAAAAGCTAAATTCGGAATTGTCGATGAACATTGTGGAGCCATTGAGCTCGAAATCAGCAGAGTTGTCAAGGGCAGGAAGAGACGTCGTGCGACGCAGAAAGTCGGGTGTCTTGGTGGAGATAGAAGGGGAGTAGAGAGGGGAGTCATACTGAGACGCAGCAGGACGGGCTGGTGTGGAAGCAAAGAAATCATCGTATCTGCTCATGGGAAACTGAGGGAGAACAGATGGGGAGAATTCTGGGTTACTATATTGAGAACGTGTGTCGTCGATGCGCTGAGATATCGGGGTTTTTATTGCAGAGTGAGATGTATCTAATGAGTCCCAGAACGAGGTGTAGTTGGTAGGAATCATGGAGTTGAAGGCAGGAGGCGGAGTCGGGCGTCGTGGTGGCAAAGGAGCCTGAGGTTTGAGTCCGAAATGCTTCAAAATCTCAGTGGAGGTTGGGATGCGTCCTGTCTGAGGCATTCGCGCGGAAAGTGGTGGAGTGGAATATGAGCGAGACGGGAGTGGTTGAGGAGTCTGAGGAGTAGATATCGACTTTGAGGGTGCCAGGACAGCGGGTGGGATGTTGTTGGCCATCGTACGGCGCATCGTCGACGCGTTCTGCGACGCGGTGGGTGCGTTGTGCGGTGTTTGTGCAGTTTAGGGCGGGCTCACACGTGACTTCCGGATGTGGTTGCCGGTGACCGGTTGCTTGTGATATAAATTTAAACTCAGATCGACCGGTCTCTCTATGAACGATTGTCTTCATACGAGAGATCGGTCACCGGTCTAGCCAAGCATCGCGTCGATAAACCCATCATCTACAAAACAGCAAGCATGCCGACTGTGTGGCCCATTTTCCATGTCTCACTATGACGGTTCCTTTGTATAAATAAACATTTACGCGCGCGCGCCTAAATTAGCGCGCGCGCGACCTATGCTTAACGCGCGCGCGCCAGGTGGTTTCTAAAATGCAAGGTACAAATGCTACTTTACTAAACAGCTACGAGTGGGCGACGATGTACAGCGTCCAGACTGAGGAAGGCGAACGACACTACAACAAGGCGGGTGGTGGTCCTCAGCGGCGGCTCTTTGCAAGCAGAGGAGCCGAAAGTCAGTGCTCGACATGACCATGGGCACGCCACCACCGCTTGGAGCACCGTCAGGCCTTATCCGCTCGCATTCGACTACATCCCTGAGCATGCAGCTCGTTCAGGGTTAACTCCATCGGCCTGCCGACACGACCTCGCCGGGTCACCGGTGGGGGTAGACAATGAGACTGAGGTGGGCCGGGTCTCGGACAGGGTACCGAGTCGCGAGTTGGCGATGCGTGGAAATGGGTGGAGCTACATCGTAGACGTAGTCATGATCAAGTTGAGACCGTGTCACGGGTGCTGACGCGTTCGTAAAGAGACAGGACCAAACATTCCCACATGTATCGGATTGATCCGTTTTCAGTGAGGAACTGTTGTTGACTTTTTATTCGAGAGTTGTAGCAGATTTGGTTCTGTAAATTTGCAAAGTTGACGAGGGCACATCCATGATTTTTGCTTTATTTGAACCTTTGTGGGGGCAATAATATTCTTAGAATCAGGATATTATATTTATTCCGGACGCGTGCATCCCAGTCAACAAGTTGGAAAATTCAAAATAACTCCCGGTAACATGCATATCAAGAGCGTTGGTAAATGTTCTTGAGCACTTCGCCGAGCTAAAAGTCCATAGTCTAGATTTGTTTGATGGCTTGATACCGTAGGTCAGGATTCGGCGTTATCAAATAGCACGTGAGAATAAACAACACCACATACACTGAGACGCGTTCCTCTTCTGCCACGTCAATGCGCGCTCTCTGGCTACTGGTTGTGCTTTTTCTTATCATAGGGGCATCATGCACCCCCACCTTTCGCTTTCACTCTACTGAGGGCTTCGCTCTGGTCCGCAAAATCCTCCTCGCTGCCCTGCCCACATTCGAGCCACACAGCTACCAAATGGACGGTGTCTGCAAGGTTCTAGATGGAATTGACCTCGTCGCGGTAACACCAACTGGATCTGGCAAAACGGCCTTCCTTTTCTTGTCAATCATCGTCATAATGGCCATCGCCACGAACCCATCGCTGTGTCCGAGCGCCACATTCCCAAAAGATCCCGCAATTGTCGTTGTCTGTCCAACTAACTCAATAGAGCAGCAATTGGTGAGTGCCTTACATCCTCCTCTTCCTCATTTGAGGTTGAACCTCTACCTAGGAGGATAACATGGCCAAGCTGGGAGTACGCGCGCTGATGATCAATGCTGACACTGTGGCATCCTCGCGAATAGCAGGGACAGGAAACCTGTGGATCCGAGCGCGGGAGGGCATTTCTATGCTAATTCTCGGCCCCGAGCAACTGATCTCGAAGGGCTTCCAAGACCTGCTGAAGCACGAGCCCTTCTATGACCGTGTCTGCGCCCTCGGAGTCGATGAGATCCACCTCCTCGTCATGTGGGGACTGGCATTCCGCAAAGCACTGTCACAGATTGGGTTCATGCGTTCCCGGTTTCGGTCTGGAATCCCAGTCATCGGGCTAACCGCGACGTTGTTGGCGGATCTGAAAACATCTGACGCGATCTTCAATTTACTCGGTGTCAATCGCGGGGAATTTCATCTCATTCGCCGCTCAAATGCTCGCCATGATATTCAGCTCCTCTTCCGCACCCTCCATTCCGGGATCGACGGCGCATCCTTCCCCGAGCTGGCATGGGTCTTGAAGAATAACGATAAAACATGGATTTTCGGTGCAAGCATCAGCTTGGTCTTCCGCATTAAAAGCTATCTCGACTCCCAGCTTTCGCCAGGTGATCGTGAGCACCGTGTCCGCGCGTACCACTCGATAAACTGGCCGGATGAAAATATCGCCACTCTCGCACTCTTCAAGTCCGATCCACGGTGTCAGATCATTGTCACCACCAGTGGCCTCGCTCAAGGGAACGATATGCCCTCCGTGAAGACCGTAATCCAAATAGGAGAGCCCGAGAGCGCCGACATGTTCGTGCAAAAGCCTGGGCGTGCTCGGCCCAACGTTGCTGATCCTCGCGCAATTTTTTATATCTCTGCGCTCCGAACGGCGAAGGCTGCGAAAATTATTTCGCAGTCCGATGCAGAGAACGCAGCAGATGTAAAAAAAGACGGGAGCGTCGCCATGGATCGTGAGGTCGCAGAGATCATTTGCGCGACCTGTAAAGCGCGCATACAGGATGATCTATATGACAATCCGGACTGTGATCCCCCATGCAATTGTCGCACCTGCACCGCCTCGCCTCTGACACCACGCCCTCTTCTTTGTAGATGCAGCGGATGCTCTCCAGAAGTTTCCGATGAGCTATATCTTCCACAGCCCAAGCCCAAGAAACCTCCGTCCGATATTCCCGCCTCTCAACGTTTAACAAAAATCATGAAAGCTGCGGGGACGACTCGTCTCGAGGAGTTTCGACTTTCCATCTGGTTTGAGGGCTCGGATCGAACCATGGGGCTTATACCTCTCACCGAGTTCCTTCCCGACATCATGATCAAGCTGATTCTTGACCGTTTCGCCAGGTTTCAAACCCTCCAGGCATTGTCGGACCTTGTCAAGGACGTTGCTGGAATGATGCATCACCACGAACGTCTCTACGACGTCATCTTGGAGCTTAAAACACTGTTCGCACAGATGAAGAAAAAAAAGAAAAATGCTTCGGCTTAACCAGAGGTATTCCCAGTCTGCGAAATGAGGTATATTTTATTGATAATCACTGTCCTCACTAGCACTGTCGTCGACCTCTTCCCCAGCATCTTCGCCCATCATCATATCACCATCGGGACCCACCATCATGTCCCGGTCATCCATCACGAGTTCGCCATTAACCATCGCCATAGATCCCCGCGTCGCATACCTCGCCCCAGGTTCCATATCCTCATCACTATCCGATCCCTCCAATTCGGAACTTTCGTTGTCGCTGCTCTCCTCAGCCTCGTCGTCGGTCTCCGTACTAGGGGGCGGTGCAGGCGCTGATGTTGGGGGCCGTTTTGTTCGGTGCATCCTTTCGTGTTTTTTGTTGTGTTTTTCAATAGCACCATTACGAAGTTTCTTGATTCCTGCTCCAAAATCATTAGTGTCCCGATCGTCAATTTGTCTACCGAGGCGCTGGCTATGCAGCTCTGTCTCCCTGCAACTCTTGAGCAGTTCGAGGAACTCCGGCTTGGTATGCATATCTGTGTGGGTTCCACTCTTCGCTTGCATGCCCGTGCCTGTGCGCCACGCAACCTTGAGTTCAGCAATGTGTCGTAAATTGCGTGAGATGACGTTGCGGATGAAATTGTCATCGAATTGTGCGTTCTTGTGCTGGACAACATCTTCGATGAGTCGGTTAAAGAACTCCACAACGTAATCGCCTTCCTCGAAATGGCCGGCGAGTCCGCTAAGATTTATTAAAAGACACATGAGGAGTGCCTCTTTAAGTCCAGGACTTGACTCGAGCTCGAGATTGATGATGGTTTCGAGGATGTAACCCATGTAGTTGGTGTGTGTTGAGCCCGCAAATGTGAATAACATGTACTGAGAGCAATAAGTATATTAATAACCGCTCGAACGAGGCTGAACGTACCTTGATGCAGCTGTACATTCGTCCAACATCCCCCTCTGCCACTGCTCTCGTAATTTTCCGCGAGTTGAGAGCGTCTCGCAGAAAATCTATAGCCTGGGCAAGGACGAAGTCACCTTTACAAGGCAGGGGAGGCTCCTTCTCTTTGCCCTTCTTTTTCGCCTTTGACTTCCTCTTTGTCGTCTTGTCCAAGCTGGACTTCTCGATCTCAATCGGTACCCACGGAGATCCTTTCGGAATTGTTTTGGACCAGTCACTGGTCGTACCGGTGTCGAACATAGCGTGATCGCGGGCCCGAGCAGTCGAATATGTGCGATTAAGTTTCTTCGCCATTGCGACGAGATCTTCAAGGTCTGGTATTTTTTTTGAGGTAGCGAGATTCTTGAAGTAGCCGAATATATCATCGGTTCCGAATTGCAGACTATAAAACGGTCAAAATTTGGTAGAATTGCGATTATAAATCCGACGTACGACCAGCAATCAAGCATGCGAGCATCTAATACAAGATAAAGAAGCTGCGAGCCTGGATAGAACTCGACCTTCTTCATGTTTGCTGGAGCTGCTCTGCCAATCTTTCCGGCGCTGTGGCCGAGTGATGCGGGATTCGTGCTTTTTCCAAGAATGCGCCCCCAGTGCGTCTGAAAAATACGGATAATGTCTGTCCATTTCGTATGCCAAACCTGAAGCTGGGGCTCCAAGAATTCGAACGACTTGAATGCGTCCTTGTGAAATTGAAGGTATGCTTGGAGTTGGAGTAGCATCGCATACGAGAGCCCATCACCGCCGACGATGAGCTTTCTCCGAATATAGCTGGTGGATGTCTGTCCGATCTGCGCTAGGAAGTCCAGAAGGCCCTCCTTCAGCTCCGCCGGTATCGTTTCTTTCTTACCACTTGTGGCAAGAGGATGAACCTTTGATTTCTCGAGAGGAATCACGAGTTTTGCAGTGGCGCGGTAACGAGCGTTGACTTCAGGGATCAGAGGATTTAGCGATTCGATGCAGCGCACCAACACCTCGAGCCACTGGAGGTACCCAGTCGTGTCGGAGTCCTCTTGATCTAGGAAGCTGAGGAGCTTGTCAACGGTCAAGCTCATCCGTTCGCTGTTTTCGATGCGCCTGCGCTTGTCATCTAGGTCAAAGACCATGACCTTGATGCACTTCCACGCTTCAGCCCATAATGCCGACATTCCGACATTCATGTGGTTTGCACGGCCGATGCGATGGTCTCGTACCCGTGCCATGCTTTGAATATTATCGAAGTAGAGAGCCCCCGCTTGTTCCGGATCACTGCCATGTGCGAGAGTAATTTCAGCCTCGTCGATCGAGAGGCCCAGAAGGCTGCGACTGATGGTGGAGTACGCTGGCATTGTGCCGATCCGGCAATTGTAAGCCATGATCTCAACGGGCGCCGACGATCCAAAATAAAGGATACCGCGTGCTAGCGGCAGCAGATTAGCGTTATCTGAACGGCAGAATAACAGATCTGCGAGAGCATGTATAATTACCTGAATAGAAAAGTATGTTAATCACACGGCGTCTTTACTGTGAAAAGAGATGACTTACACCTCGAGCTGGACGATGCTTCCGAGCAGGTTCCTCGACACCGTTACGTTTCCGACGTTTGCGCATGGCAATGAGATCCAAAAGATACCAAGCTGCTTCGAGATGGTACTCGATGATATCGCCAACAACGGAGATTGTTTCGGAGCCAATTCGCGCCCACTTCAGCTTCTTTGTGACATCTTTACTTTTCACCGAGGCATGGAGCCCGCTGCTAGCATGCACAGCACGTTCGGCTCCACGTGCAAGATGCACGCCAACCGTTTGAAGAGCAAAGGAGGTGAGCGCGGGACGAACAGGACGAATGGTGGAGTATGGGGTTTTCGTCGAGTACATGTCATTTAATTGCGGGGAATTGTCCGGCACAATGCCATCCGGACTCGTCATCCAGAAAGTAAGAATATCGGCAGGAGTGTGTGTTGTACGACCACTGAGGAAGGCTGAGGCCATCTGAGCATGCTTCTGGGTCCGGGAGATAGGATTGCCGACGGAATCCTTGACCCGAAAAACCCTGAACAAAAAATCGGCCAAGGTCCATCCTTGAGCTTTGATGGTGTCGAGTATTGTCTCGAGCTTTTCGGACTCTGAACGGCGTGGTTGGCGAGGCGGATTCAGCGGAGCAGGTTCGTCGAAAGCATTAGAGACTTTTGCGCGTTTATAGTATGCACTAGATGGTGTGGGGGGGATATTCTCGTCATCTAAAGGCGGCAAGAACTGGATATTTGAATTCCGGCGGCGCCGTTTAGACGACGTGTTGGGGGTTGCGAGTGGTACCTGTGGAACCTGTGGAGACTGAAAATCCAAGAAGGAAAATGGAGTGTCGGGAACATTGAACCCAAATGTAGGTGTCGCGGGTGTCGTATTCGTGAAGAGAGCTCCAGTACTGCCGTACGAGGCCGCGGTGAAAGTGCTGAATGAGTTAGTGCCCGGAGTGGCGGAACGAGATGGGGTGTATGGAACTATCCACTGATGTTCGTTGTCGTCCCGGTCCATTGAGCGACGCGTCGGAAACGCGATGGCGGCAAGAAGACGGACGCGTTTGAAAAAATGATGGGAAAGCACGTGCTTGGTCAGGCTTCCCAATGAGGCAGGACCTTCCCAATCGGGTTCGGAATTCCCCGAACGTCGACCTACGGTATCCGATGCGCGAGCGCAATCAGACCATAAACAAGATTTTTTCCCACTCCCACCAAAAAAAAAAAAAATCATATTTGTTCTATGGTCTGACTACGGGAGACTAAAAAGTCCAAGTATAACACCAAAAGCAAACAGCGGTAACCGGAAGAAAGAGGATCAATTACGTATCGGATCATATCGGCAACTTTGCGTCTCTCACACCATGCATGATAAGTACCACTTCCCCGCCACCCTTCGACCTCGTCCAACTGCCACAGTCGAATTACCTCGAGCTCGACGGCGTCCTGGCGACGCGCAAGTCAACCTCCCATCTGAGTCCCTGCGCTCCAAATCCCATTCATGGGTTGCGTACCGGAGCCATCGCTTGGTTTGTCGACCATGGTGAATGCTAATGTTCAGCTGCCGGTGCAGAACGGGGATTTAAGCACCGCTCTTTCCGAGTCCGCCTATGAGATTTCAGCACGCTCAGCCTGTGTCGTTACAATTGATCTGTTTCGTCGCGTATTATGTTCGATTGAGATCCTAGTTGTATTGTCAGTACGCGGCTGAGCCTGCAACTCCCATTCAACCGTTATTGTATTGATTGTATCGCATACACATTATACATATTCAGAACACCTATGCCATACCTATTACTGATATAGCACCTGCGCGCGCGCGGCTTTGGGGTCGCGCGCGCGCTAATATAGGTCGCGCGCGCGCTAATTTAGGCGCGCGCGCGCAAATGTTTATTTGTACAAAGGAACCGTCATACTCGCCCTTTCTGAATTGCCTTCTTTTACCCTCGTTCGGACAATTCAAGGGATTGTACCCTGCAATTCACTGTGTTCATGTAGTCAGACCCATGACACATCTACTCAACCTTGCCTAAACTCTGCTCAGATCAAAATCTCGATTAGGGTTACCAAAGACGGGCACCCGTACTCCCTATTGGCCCGCACCCTCCAAACGCAACGAGCACCTCTGCCCCCTCTGCCCGCGGCTTCGCCGGCAATTGCCGCTGCACCCAACTGCGCAAAAAACTTGCGGCTCATCCGACGCTTTCTGGCAGTGTCCGGCCCGATGCCTCCGTGACACGCTACTGTCACATCAGCACACAGTGCCAACATCTGCTCCCCCGCACTGGAAGCCCGGGTCGCGAGCTTGGAGCACGAATTGGGCGTCGCGGAGTCGTGGGCGAGTGCGGCGCAGACACTCACAGGGGAGCTCGGGGACGCGCTGGTGCGGAGCAAGTTCGCTGCGGAGCAGGCGCGGGTGGACGACAGGAGCGCCGCGGGAATGGTCGAGCGGTACATGTGCGTATTTGCCCTCTGTCTATTATTTTATCGCTGACGATTTTGTGCTTGGTAGGAAGTTCACCCAACAGACCACCTCGGCGCTGCACAGCACGCTCTCTGCGCTGCGTACGCGGCACGCCGCCACGCTGGCCACGCTGCACGCACATATAGCAGCGCTACAGCAGCAGTTGGGCGCCGCGCGCGGGTCGGAGGAGCAGCTACGGGCGGCGCTGGACGAACTGGGCGGGGAGCTGATGCGGGAGACGGTGGGGCGGCGGAGGGAGGTGGCGTTGAGGGTGCGGATGGTGGGGAGGGAGGAACGGGGGGTGGAGGGGCTAAGGAGGGGGGTGCGGATGGTGGGAGGAGGGAGAGGATGGTGCGCACGACGTCGAGGAGGACCTGCGGACCCAGAATCTACTGAAAGACGTGCACGCCGTTCTCGCTCTTCTAGACGACGACGCGGGGGGGACCGGTACGGAGGGGCGGATGGTGCTGCTGGAGAGCGCGGTGGAGATGCTGGTGGGCGAGCTCGAGGGGGAGGTTGCGCGGCGGAGGGAAGCGTGGGGGGAGGAGATTGAGGACGTGCGCCCTCCTATGGCGGACGAGGCGCGCCCTGCTACGACGGACAAGGCCCACCCATCAATGGAGGAAACGCATCCTATACCTGCATCCGCGCCTGCAGATAGTCTCTCCTAGACAGACACTTCAACAAGGTATCAACTCGTGCCTCGTTTTGTTGAAGCCTGCAGAGGCACTCCAATCCTCACCCTCACCTCCACCAGCATTACCACCTCCACCAGCATTACCACCTCCACCAGCATTACCACCTCCGCCAGCATCGCCCCCGCCCGCGATGCGCATCGTCGTCCCCCCGCCTGACGTGGTCCTGCGTTCGGCGGACGTGGTGCTGCACCAGCCCCGCCGCGCGCGCCGCCGAACGACAGCTTGCTGTATGACGATTTTGATTTCGGCGGTGATGAGAGGCGAGTCGAAACTGGGGAGGCGGTGGAAGTCGAGGATGTTGAGAATGTCGAAGTGAAAGACGCGGAGGACGCGGATGACACAGCTCCCCTTCAAACGACGGATACCGCCACGGCGATGGAGGACGATAATGCGACACACACCGTGGATGTGTTACTGGCCGTGGAGGACGTCGTCGATGACCCGTCGGCGGGTGAAGCGGAGCACGTCGCTCCAGCTGCTCCTCGGCCCCAACTCCACCTTCAGCTTCAGACGGAGGACACCGAGAACGCGGAGCTACGGGAGGAGGATGCACCGGTACCGGAGGCTGATCCACTCCAGCCAGAGGAAAGACTCAACGCGGACAAGGCGCCCTCGAGCGTCCCCGCGCATACGCCCCTCGACGCATCGCCCGCGCCGCCCGCCAAGGTGCCGGAGAACGACGCCACGCACCCGCTCCTCGCCGACCTCGAGACTGCCAGTAAGCGCTACGACGCGCTGCAGCGCGCCTTCCGCGACTGCCACCTCGCGCTGCAGGAGCTGCGCACCGCGCTCGGCTCTTCGTCTCCAACGTCCGCGGCGCCTGCAAAAGAGCTGCACGCGTCCCTCCCCAACGAGCCGCAGCACGCGCCGACACAGCAGCACACCGCGCTGACCGCGAAGCAGCACGCGGTGCTGCGCAGCGCGGTCGAGCGGCTGCACGACTACACCGAGGACGCGCGCGTCGAGCTCGAGATCCGCGTCGCGGACGAGCAGGTGCTCGCACGCGGCTTTGCAACGATCCTGCAGCTGCAACCCGGGTCCCCACCAGGCGCGGATGGAGTTGCCGACGCACCCGCCGCAGACGCACACGGCGGGATGCAAGAGCTCGACGCGGGGACGGCGCGCCAGATCGAGCGCTTTGTGCGCGGGGCGGACCCGGTGCAGGAGGGCTTCCGCCGCAAGCTGGAGGACGTGGAGCACGATATCGCAGTGGTGAAGAGCGTGCTGTACGTGCCGCCCGCGCCGCCGCCGCTGCCACTCGTTGCACCGACGACGCCCGAGGAGGCTTCGGGCGGGTGGACGGCGTGGATCCGCGGCTCGCGCAGCAGGACGCCCGCGCCGGGGTCGCCGGCGTACGCGGAGACGCCGACGTTCGGGAGCGTGATGACGTCTCCGCGGCTGCGCAAGACGTCGTCCTCCGTATCGCTCCTTGGGGCTGTGGCGGGCAGGGAGGGCAACCCGTTCGCGGGGCTGGGGCTGCGCGTGCCGATGCCAAGTTACGCGGGCGGCGGGGGGGACGCGGATGATGTGCCGGTTGTGAAACCGCGGCAACGGACTATTTCGGGCGTGTATATGGTCGGGCTTGGTGCGGCGGGCGCGCGCCGGCCGAGTGGGCTTGGGCGGCCGCCGAAAGCGAAGGTGGAGGAGGATGCGGGGGACGTGGAGTGATGAATAAATCGAAGCGTATGATCCTGCTAGAGATAAAATAAGTATCGACGGGTAATACTCCTTAGAATGAATTTATGGCGTTGTTCGTTTAAACTCGTCTTGAGGGAGGGCTTCCTTGTCTCACTCGATATTTTGAACGAAATCATCCCTTGCTGTAGAAGCTAGATCTGTGGTGGCTGTTGCTCCGGGCATGCTGTAGACGTATGCATGAAACACTCCGTCAGTTGCGGGAAGATCCCCGCAACTGCACAAATCCGAATGTGAGAGAGAGAGAGAGAATTCTATATTTGTATACCGCTACAAGCCAACATGGGCTAAGACGCGGTCACTAATCCGTCCTCGCCAGTACCTACGCTAGCAAAGTGAGTAAGTAAAGTAGGGGATAGTGCTGTCTGCGAGGCAGTGTCCGTTGTGTATAAAGGGTTTGTGGAATGGTATCATGGAGGGTGTGTGTGGATGTAGGTAAGAGCAATGCGTGAGCGTCGTAGCATAGCATGGACCTGGGCATGGGCATGGAGGGGGGGGAATATGTACAAGATAAAAGGAAGGCGGTGGTGCCGGTCCGAGGGGACCGGTCTTTATGTGTCTCTGTCGTCTCCGGATTCTTCGTCGTCGTCGTCCACTTCCTCCACATCCGGTTCGTCCTCGAACCTTGGGGCCGCTCGGATAGGCCTCGGTGTCCCGGTCTTGGTGAAAGCACCGGACTTCTCGATAAACTTCCCGAGCGCCTCAATCCCTTCTTTCGTGCCGAGGATATCCGGGAGGTGGATCGTCGGTGATGCTCGTTGTAGGAGACCGCGGTGAGCGGTGTACCTGGGGCACTCTTGTAAGATGTGCGCCCTTGTCTGGTAGCCTGCGCCACAGGGGCAGTCAACTTGTTCAGTAGGCACGAAATGTGAGTAGTACTCCCCGATAAAACAATGTCCTACTCGGCACTGCGTGACTCTCCCGTACACCTCTCTCCTGAGCTCCTTGAAGTGCGCGCTTGGCCGCGTGGACGGCGGGAGGCGGTTTGCCGCCGCATACCGGCCCTGATGCGGGTTCCTCTTCCATTCACGGACCCACTCCTCCGTTAACTGCTCCTTTGCCCTCCGGCGCGCATGGGTGATGCTCGCCTTGTCCGGCCCCTCTCTGCGGGTCGCGTCCTTGGCGAGGGCGTCTGCTCTCTCGTTCCCCTCGATGTCGCAATGACCTGGGGACCATGCTACCTCGACCGTGTGCACGTTGTTTGCGTCCAGGAACCGACATGTCAGTTCCCGGAATTTCATTGCGCAGAACTGCGCACCTTTGAGCTTCGGCTCAAATATCGATTGTATCGCCGACGTGTTGTCCGCGTAGAAGTGGAGGTGCTTCACCTCCGGGTGGTCCCCGACGAAGCGCTCTGCGTCGTGCGCCGCGCACATCAAACCCGCCATCTCCGCGTCATATACTTCCGCCTTTCTCCCCAGTCCGATTTGTCTCTCGAACACTTCTTCGCCCAACCTGTAGCCCACCAGACCCGCGCCTACTCGCCGCCCCCCGTCCTCCTGCAGCAGGGATCCGTCGGAGTAGATATGTAAGTGGGCCGCGTCATAGCGCGTCCAGCTAACCTCGTCCTTGTGTCGCTTGGCTGCTTCTTTCTTCTCCTCTCCCTTCGCTGCGGGCCGTATCTTCAGCCTGCCGTTGAAGTCGTGGACCGTTCGTCTCCACGGTGGGAGAACAAATGGCACCAGCCGCTCTGTTGTCGGGTCGCTTTCGCGGGCCAACTTCAGTAGCCTGGTCGTACTTTTCGACGTCGCCGTGTAGTCGTGACTCTTGTTTGGCGGTAACGGCGGTGGCGTCTTCGGGTCGGAGTAATCCCTCCATGCCCGGGACAGTCTCTGTAGCACTGGGTGAGCAGCATCCAGTTTGTTCAATCGCAGGGCACATCGCTTTCGCTCTAGGTCGAGGGATAAGCGAATGGGTGGTACAGACGCCTCTATTAAATCCGAATGTGAGTTATTTGATTCAAATGTTGGATTCATCATCATGCATGAGTCATTCCCTATACTTATTTTAAATCGGCGTCTTCCAAGATAATCGCTCGCTCACACGGCTGTTCATGTGCGTGGGTGCCCAAATATGTTTCCAACATGAAACGAGCAACTCCTCGACCGGAGGCTAATAAGTCCGAGCGCGAGTCCTTTCTCAAACGTTCATCATTCGGAATCCACCCAGACTAGTTGAAGTTTGGCCCACCTTCCCGTATTTGGACCTTCCGGCGCAGACGCTACTGGGCCCGACGGACCACCACGGCCGTTTCTTCATATTACCAAAATGGGCTTGCCTTCAAGCTGTGGTTCAACTCCGCCGTGTGTGGCCCTGGACCAAAAATAATCCTATACTATGAAACGACGCAGGGGGCTCGCCGTACAATATCCATGCGTGAGTTATCAATTGTTGAAGCGTTCATCATTCGGAATTCACTCAGACTAGCGCCCATCAGGGCGGGTTTCCCATATGTTTGACTCTTGCATGCAGTGATCTACGGACGCAGTGCTGATATAGCGGCCCAAGCTCGATATTCTTCGGCTGACACCGCGCGCCTTCTCCCCATCGTGATTAGGTGCATGACGAAATTTCCAAGGACTTGATCAGGCCAGAAGGGCAAGGATGGCCGATACTCCTTCAAGTTTTCTGCGGTAAACTAAAGCCTTGTTTGCGCAAATGAGAGTCAAAGATCGAGTACTTACTAGTAGCAACTTGGGTTACAGTCTGAGCGAGACCATGTAAAGCTAGATCAGTCATATGCGCATAAAACTCACTTTGCGAAAGGTTTCGCTGATCTTGCGGACGTTTGTGCATAGCAGGGAGAGCGCATCATGATAGAAATACTCTCAGAACAATCTCAGAGACAGTTCACTACGTTCCGCGGGCCCCTAGGCAGACACCTACGCAGACCTACACAGACCTACGCTCAGTTTGTCTAACTGAGCGTAGCTCTGCGTAGGTCTGCGTAGCCCCCTAGGCACAGCCCTAGGCACAGCTAGGCACAGCTAGGCAGATCTGCCTAGCCGTCTAGGCAGACCTACCCAGACCTACGCTAACATAGGCACAGCTATGCCTAGGAGGCTGCGGAACGTAGTGGTTTGGCGTATTTGCACGGATTGAGTTTTCACAGGCTGGTCCGTATGACGAAATTTATGTTTACTTCCGCGGGAACTACCCGCGCGCGCTGGCGCTGTGCGGGGAGCCCGCGGCGTTGCTGTAATATATGCGGAGTGCACGTGCGGGTGCGGGCCGAAGGCAGCCGAAGTCCCGCAATAGCCGCCATTGATGTCTTTGAGTCGCCGCTGGTCTCCACTGGCTTCCACTGGCTGAGATCCACCAATCCCGCTGATAAATGTGGCCCTGCTTTGGCCGTAGATCAGTAGATCCTACTGGCTGCCGTTGGTTTCCGATGGCATTCGTTCTCATCAAAAAACCGAATGAGAACCATTAATATGGGCTTTTGCCAAGATTTTGCGAGCTTTCAGTCTTTTGAGTCACCATAATTAATTACAGTCAATGTATGTCCAATAAATCACACAATAGAGGCTAGTACTAACCATCGGAAACCACCGGCAACCGCTGGCAATCATGGCTTACTGACACAATATCAGCCACTAAAAAATTCTTGGAGGTCATTAAAGCCTCATCAAAATTTCTAGACACTGTAAGGTACACCACCAAAGATAACCACCGGGTTCTAATACGGATATATTGGTTTATAGGGAGAATAACCACGAGTAACCAGTGAAAACCACTGGCAATTACTGGCATTCAATATGATGGAATGTCGATAGGGGCTATTTTGCTGGTGATACCAACAAGGGAGCCAGTCATTTCTCGACCCCATTGATTAGGGTTTTTTCCGCGTGCCAAATGATAAGTGCTGATGGGAACTCGTCGTTATTTCTGGTTTCTATTGCATATAATAAATGAAATAAAAGTAAATACATGCGGTAGATGCCGGCGAAACCCATTGGCTGCCAGTGAAAACCATGAGGATTCTTTGCGAACTCAATTGGGATAAGTGATGGGTGATTGACACTGATCAACGGTGGTTTATCTTATCAACCGTTATCCCTCACTGGTTGCTGATAGCTAGCGAAAAGCACTGGTGGCCGCCGGCGAACTTGTACGTGGCGCGTATATAACTCCAACGCCGTGTGGGTATTGAAAGGTGCGGCATTGACCGCGGGCGCTCGGATCTCTCCGGTCGTGACAAGCCGGAAGTGCGGCATGTACTCGTGAGAGTTTTTGATTTCGTCGTGACTCAAAACGCGTCTTTTCATTTGAAGTCTGCGCGGGCCAGAGAGTAAAGAAAAGAATACAAAAAGATTCAAATATCGTATGTACATTTAGCATCCCTTTTAGTTGCGTGAAATCCAATCAGCACACTGAAAGAGCCACCCAACTTGAAGAAAAACCCGCATGGTTAAAACCGCATCCTTTCGGTCTCAGCGCGTTCTGTACACGTCCAGCCACATGCAACGCTTAAAAAATCGCCTCACCGTCAGCTGGAAAGCCCGCGTCGAATTTTGCGAGAAATTGGCGTCTGTTCAGCGTCTGACCTGTATGGGAACAAACTAACTACGTAAATCCTGCACATTCGCAATCTAACAGCTGCGAAGGTATCAGGCCGATTGACGGAATAAGGTGACATTTTCAGAATTTACACCACAGTGCTTCGAGGCAAGCGTCTCCTTTTTTTGATCTGACGTCGCAGCATCTCCAACACCGCTTGCAACGACACAAGGTCACCACGGACGAAGCACGCAAAGGTACCCAAAGTTATGAAGGACAAGAAGCAGCCCACAAGGACGCGGGTCGTCGTGTCGGATAGTTGAAAGCACATGGCCAGAAAGCCAACCAGAAACGAGATGGTTCTGCAGTGCCGCCGATTAGTATTTTCGCAACAGAGCCCAAACAGGATCCTCACCCCCATATCAGAAACGCGAAAGGTAACGAGTACAATATAGCAAGCGACTCGAAACCGAACCGTGCTTGAGAGTGGGGCCACAAGAACGCGGCCTTTATTCTCTTCATCAAGGAGCATGAACGGAAGATAACCAAAACTACGTACTGCGGTCGCGGCTATGTCCTCCCTGTGGGCTCGATACTGGCGCACGAGCCCCAGACCAAGAAATATACTGCCAAGACTGGCGACGACCGAGATATAACTCGCTATCTGTGCTGCTGATCTGTCGCTGCCATTCAATCCCACTGTCACTGTTGGTATTGATAGAAAAGCTATGTCTGCATTCAACAAGACAGTAGCCTTCGGAAAGGTTTATTATCTCGGAAGAGATGCGGTTCGATAAAAATGCTGACATATAGCGTGACTTCCTGCCACTCTGTGCACAATCTCTCTGTTATGCGGCCCCATAGACCACGACTGACGAGTTCGTCCACATAGAAGTTTTCCAGGGACTGAAGGTGGGAAAGGGGGGCATTGAACATAAGAGGTGACACCAGTCTGATCACAAAGGATCTCCTGGGCACAGTCCCGAAGACAGATTGTCTCTGGTCCAGGCGCGCACATGGTTCACCTGAAAAATGATAAAATCTACTGGCAGCTTATTGACCACGTCAGTATAATCGAATTTGGAGAGGAAGAGAGTCCAACCGAACATCCCCATAAATCTGCCTGTAGCTGTACATTAGTCTTGGACACTATGGATGGCCAACGATCAGCATCACCAAGCACACATGCAGAGCCATCATTGGATCCATCATTTTCTAAAATATCTGATTAGATTTATCCACACAGAACACACACTACTGCTCGCGCACTTTTCATACTGTCCACAACCGTAAGCATCTTCAAAAGAATGTCGCCTGAGTACGGTCCAGTTGGCGCGGTAGCGGTCATAGCGTCTTGAAAAACAATTCAATAAAAAAAAGCAATGAAACAGAGTGGGGAAGGATTTACCTCCAATATTGTACACCAAGATGTCTCGGAGTTCTCCTGCAAGTTCCAAAGTGAAAGGAAGGGCTATCGGAAATAATTCGCAGTGGAGCCTGTTTGAGGTCCATCAGTCCACACATTCCCGGTCGGTAGAGCGAGCTCACCAATACTGTGCCGACAGTTCGATTCCTGTTCGTGTGTCAGTTCACATGAAATACATGTAAAAAAATATGACACTGGCCGATGTGCTGGGGGGAGATGGCACCATAAACTTCGTAGCAACGGTCAAATTTATTGGCCTCAAACTCGTCATACCAAAAGATAGTCCTTGCGCGATGGTCTGCAAAATAGTATTTGCACGAATAGCCTTCGTCTTCATCCTTCACCAAGTGCAGTACTAGATCGACCTTTTCCTCCCGGGAGATGCCGTTACCCAAGAAAAACATTTCAATGAGATCTAGAAACCGAGTGAGAGATTTGAAGGCATTGGAGTCATGAAGAAGGGCGTCGGTGAAAATAAGCTGCAGCAAGGTAAACAAATCGAGTCCAACATTGGCAGACCTGACCAAGTGAGACAAACCTTGGTCTCATTGGAGTAATACCGAGCCCCTTCTGGGTGAACATGTGCTTTCCAACCCACAGGGCAATCCCTGTTAATGATTGTTGAGCTGATAATTGCAAAGGAATGCTGAGAACGGCGACATACAGTTGGAAAGCTCTAGACTGCGGCGCGAGAGTGAACGCGGTAGGTATTTTTGGGCTGTGTTGCCAATTAATAGCGAGGTCGGGACGTGCACGTTCATCAGACCTACATTGTTTCACGTCGTTCATATCTGTTTAAGAACTCTGGAGACGTAGGGGAGAGTCCGACAGAGGATAGCAAACACGCCGCGCGGGTCGTATCAGCACGTATGGTCCCATCCACGGTATGGCTTTCGGAAGCTATACGCACGCTGGGCTGCAGCTCATTTATCTCATCGGCCTTTCTCGCGCCAGGGGCGGAGATTTCATTGGCAAGAGACGGCGAAGGGGCGAGCATAAAATCCATGTGTGGTGCTCCCGCTACCAGGTCATGGGACGGCAGGAAGCAAGAATCACGGCCAACGGATTGCGTGGGTGGTTTGCCAGACGGACCACGCCCTTTTACTCCGGAAATGAGCTTGACTATGAATGTCCACGCGAGCAGTGGGAATCTGCGAATGCGAATTTTTAGCCAGTCGTAGAGCTGCTGAAGCCAACGCCGGGCTCGCTGTAGAAATGTCCGCCGCAGAAAAATGAGCAGTTCTGCTGGGAACATTGTTCAGGCGCGACAAGCACGTTGCCGCGAGTGTACAGTGAGCTGGTAAACTCCGTAGACCGGTAACCGTTCCGAAGGGCAGATCTGTCAGTGAACATGTGGCACACCACTTACGGCAGGACTACACTGCATGTCTAGTGTTAAAACGGCAGTTGTCGCTGACTTACAGCTGCCGCTGACATCGGAAATTAATCAGTATAGGCCCCCAGCCACTCCTCTATAACTCCGCCCGCCGAATTTCGAAAAATTTTGTTAAGATTTTTTGGGGTTCCAGGTGGTTATTATTCATGATTTTTCCCTACGGGGGCCGGGACCCGTGCAAAAGAAGAAATAAACTGAAGTGGAGTCGATTCCGTGAGATCGCAGGACGTACGCACCGTTTGATTAAGGGACTACCATAGCGAACATTGATTTTGCCCTCCTTGAAAGAGTACTACCGAGAAAAATATTTATTGGGCAATCTACACAGAGGTTGTTATTGCAGCGGTACTCAAATCAAGGAAATACTGCAAAATGGATACCACAATAAAACCGAAGAGTTTATATCAATGGAGCGCCACACGTTGACCAAAGAGATGCAACAGAAGTTCAAGCGTGAGAAGGCACAAAATTGTTTCTAAGACCTGAAAAATTTCTGGAGACGAATAGGGCACATAGAAAGGAAATTTCGCCGCTGTAGACTCATTTCACTCGACCGACCAAATTTGGCTCCGTTATGTGATAGCTTCCAGGATGTTCCCACGTCAAAACTTAAATGCAGAAGCTTCAGGTACGGTGTGAAGGACAAAGGAAATTGGGATTCAATTTGGGCTGTGTTGGCAAGGCAGTGTGCCGGAAAAATTTAGATCAGTCTGTACGTCGGTGATTTGGGATCGAGAATTTGGGATAGTCTCAATGGGCATTGGGGATGAAGCCAAAGAGATACAATGAATCGCGAAGCTTAAAGAACGGGTTATAAGCGAGCCAACTTTGTTACCTGACAGAGTTGTGCCTGTATGCTCACTGGCAGTGAATAGCTCCCTAGGTCCTGCGTTCCTGAGTGGAGTGGGACCGTGCCGTGTAATCTTCCTTCCTTCGGAATCAATACAAAATGTAGGATTTCTAGGCATCTTTTCGCTTGCCGCACTGCCTACGCTCTGTTGCTTCTTCTATTTGGGCTTCGACGGCTTCGGGCGTCCACCAGCGGTGGTAGAGGTACTGTAAATTCCTTAGAACCTTAATCTGAAATTTCAGCCAGTTTGAGGACTTACCTGGCCTTACCATGATCAACGAGGTCATTATGCCCAGAATCCACCCTCCAGTTTCGAAACCTATTGGGTTCAGTCAGTGGATTCGTAGTACAGTGAACTGGATTAATTGTGTACGCGGAAGTACTTTTGGGCAGCATAACACTTAGGCGGTACAAGGACAAGGGAATGTGCGCGCATCACAAGCGGCCCTGCGCTTATATCTGCTGGCGGTTGTCACTACACTGCCCTTCATTTAGCTCCGGCAGTGTCCTTTGCCTCCAAAATCACAAACACGGATAATCAATGACGAAGTATGATAGGCCCCCGGTCACTTCACTATAACTCCGTCCGCCATAACGTAAATCAACCCGGGTTTCATGGTCAGGTGAATCAGTGCCTACTGTGTACCCCACAGCCGTCCAGCCGTAAGTAATGTGGACTGAACTCATATTACCACTTAAGGTAGAACCACACTGCATGTTGAACGAGAACAGCACGGTGACTTTACAGCTGAAGAAGGTGCTATGTCGGGCTATGTCAGGGCCGGGCCATACTCCCGACCGAAATGAAGCGTTGACAAGCGCCCGGAGATATAAGCGCAGCGCCGCTTTCTGATGCGCACACACCGCGATACTTCCTTTGTCCCTTGTACTTCCCAAGTGTTATTATGCGACTCAAATATATTTCCGCGTCCATAATCAATCCGGTTCGCCATACTACCAATCCATTTACTTTGAACCCCATAGGTTTCTGAAATTGGAGGTGGACATCTGGAAAGATCAACTCGATGATAGCCTCCCTAGGTAAGTACACAACTTGTCCGAAATCCAAAGTGAGGCTCTGATGAACGATTTACAGGCCACGACCATCACCCGCACCGGGGCCCAGCGGCGGTACCGCTGGTGGACGGCCAAGACCGGAGGGCGAGAAGAATAATGCGAGAAGGAGCAGACCTCGCACGGCCTCGAACATGCTCGGGCAACGAATGTTCTAAGGACTCAGGTCCTATGGCGGTCAGAAGGGGAGCACAAGCGGTCGACGGATATGGATACCGAGAGAAACACCTTCCGCGGAAAATAAAGCCTTTTCTTGCGCGGAGGCAGGCCAGATATTCGATCATTGCGATTGAGATCGAGTAGGGGTGTGAGTGACAGTAAACCTAAACCACGAATCTTATCCGCGGGAAATACCACCTTGCAGAAATTTTTAAAGGGGAGAGGACAGCCAATCGACCGATGGGTATGCATATAAAAACCCCTCTGCAGAATAATGAAGCATTTTTTTTTGTGTGGGAGCAGGTATGTGCAATAATTGTGTCGCGAGGATCTCGAGGTGTCGTGCCGCCGCCCAACCGCGGCGCAGTGCCGCGTGTCGCTTCACGGTCACCGTGGTGTGCACCGTGTGCTGCGGCTCGCTAGGGAGGAGCGCATGCAACTTTTTGCAGGGAGCAGCACGGCGAGACCCGCAGAGGCGAGCGCGAATGTTGGGGACGACGGGCCTAGCGCGGCGCAGCGTCTGCAGCGAGAGGTAGCAGTCGCGGAAGGCGCGCTACAGCCGCGGCGCGTCATAGCGCATGCTGGCGTCTCGAGGTCGGCGAGGGGCAGGTGCGCCTTCTCCGGCACCCCGGTGGGCGGCGCGAAAATTAGAAAATTATCTAACGGGTAACGGCACCAAAAGCTAAATTCGTCAAGGACCATGTCATGACCTGCGAAATAAAATAAATTGAAGAGTCAGCAACGATATGAAAGCGAGAGGGCAAAAGATAACCCACAGGGCCACAGACTGGGAGATTGAAGTAGAAGATTATACCATAAAGTTGCAGTCAGAGTAGCGGGTTTCGGACGGTTCTGCAGTCGGTTCTGTCGACGGTTCTTGGAATTGATTTGAATCAAAATTTTGACAGAACCGACCAGAACCGACCCCGAATCCTGACCGGCCCGTTTGAAAGGCGGTTCTCGAGGCAGTTCTCGTATAGCAATATTCTCCCGCACTTTTCCTATTTTAAAAAAATATACATTCAATTAAAAAACACCCTCCTTCGTATATCCTATACATCCACTAGCTCCTCTAGCTTGATGGTTGGCGCTGGCACCTATTGTTAGACAGCCTGGACTTCCTGGGACGGCCGCACGGCTCAGGGGCTTTTTTGGCTTCTCTACTTTTTTACGGGCCTCAATGGCGGCGATGGCGGCACCATTCTTGGGCCCTACTGAGTTGGGACATTTTTTCGGGCGTCATGTACGGGGACACGGCGACTGGATGACTCGAAACTATTAAATAACACCCAGCAAATAAATAATATTGGCGAGAAGAGAGACGAGAGATGCAGAGCACCAGAACCGAAACCGGAGCCGTCTGCAGAACCTCCTCCAGAGCCGGTTCTGCATTTCGAGTCGGTTCTGATTTATTTTCAGTTCTCCCACGCTTTAATTAATCAAGAACCGTCGACAGAACCGACTGTCAGAACCATCGAAAATAGTTACTCTGACTGCCCCTATTAAGGTTCTCGACGCCGGCGATGAGAATTATAGATAAAAAGAACTTATGACGATCGAAGCGAACCTTAGCGCAAAAAATCGAGCGTGAGCGGCGGTATATAAAAGCAAGGAAGCGCTACGAACCGAGTGAGAGACAGGCCCTGCCGGTAGTTGGAAGGGAGGCGCGGTTGTCACGGATCAGGTGACATGTCACACAGCGTAGTATCTTTGTCTCTAACGTCGACGACCATCTCGTTCTTGCTATGGATCTAGACGTTGTTGTCGCAAACAAATCTGAACCCATGAAGGTCCCAGACCTTTGGTTTGAAGATGCCACCCTGGTCATCCATGCGGGAGACTGTTTATTCAAGGTCTCCCGCAGCATTTTAGCCGCCAAATCGCCGGTATTCCAGGACATGCTCTCACTTCCCCAGCTGGAGAACTCCGAGATAATTGAGGGCTGTCCTGTTGTGCACCTCCACGATTCGGCCTTAGATACCACGAATTTTCTGAAGGCGATATTTCACTACGAGTGCGCGGAATTCTCAGCCCCCCCAAATTGAAATGCTTTCTCACCTCACGCAGATTTTTCGAGCCGTTCCCGGCTGAAGTCGACTTCCCCACTGTTTCTGGGGTGCTTCGACTTAGCAACAAGTACCAAGTCGATCCCCTTCGTAAACGCGCTCTCCGGCATCTCTCGGAACACTATCCAATGTCCCTGGATCAGTGGGACCAGGACAAATCCTGGAATCCGAATCCAGTCGATGTGATAAATTTAGCCAGGGAAATTTCTGCGGATTGGATTCTTCCCTTGGCCCTCTATCGTTGCTGCGATGCGAGGACCTTGAAACAGTTGCTTAAGGGCGGCCTTGAGGAAGGTACCACCGCGAAATCAGGCGTCCTCAGCTTACCCGATATCCACGTCTGTGTCCAGGCACTCAGTACTCTTCACGTCCGGAATTCCTCGGTGTTAAAATTCCTCCTTGAGCCCATAACAATCGCGCATTGCGTCTCACCGCAAAAATGCCTGGAGAACAGGATGAGGGTATGGGCAGACTGGGACCAGATCTCCCCTGATTATCTGCCTCTCGACGTGTGGGACACAGATGATTGGCGCCATCTCCACCTCTGTGTGTGGTGTCGGCCGAAGCTGAAAGAGACGCACACGGCGAGCGTCAAAGATTTTTGGTCCACCCTCCCAGGCATCTTCGGTTTACCGGATTGGGAGACATTGGAGACTATCAAACGCGCGGCGTTCGACTAATCTTCAACCAGGGTGAGCGTTGTGGTACTGTCGATGTTCCATTCCGCTCTAACGATCCTACAGCTCGGATGTGCCAGTACCATAACTCATCATATTAAACACAATCCTTCACAGACCACAAATTTCTACTACTGGTTTACTTTTATTGTGCTCCGCGGGTCGTCTTGCACTTGACCTCGATGTGCCTATCGATCTCCTCCAAATCCCAATGTCCTACTATATACTGAAAATTATGTGGCTTACTGAGCACCCCCACAGAGATTGTCGGACGACAAATTTACCCCTCACCTCGATTACTATCTTCTTCTGCTCAGCCCCAATTCTGTCGATCCTTACCCACATTGTCTACCCCCAAAAAATGGCTCGTGCGCATGGATAGGTATTTTTACGCGATAGTGTGAAGAAGTTGTGAAAAAAGAGGCGCGGTGGTCACGGATCAGGTGACATGTCACACAACGTTATCCTTGCTTGTCTCTCACCGTCATCATCGACGCTTTCAGCGATGGATTCCTTCAGTGGACTTGTAGGCGAAACGGACACTCATAAAGTTGTCGATCTCTGGTTCGAAGATGCCACCCTGGTCATCCATGCCGGAGACTGTCTATTCAAGGTCTTCCGCAGCATCTTAGTAGCCAAATCACCCGTATTCCAGGACATGCTCTCACTTCCCCAGCCGGCAGACTCTCAGCTAATTGAGGGCTGCCCTGTTGTACATCTCCCCGATTCGGCCTCAGATACCACGTATTTTCTCAAAGCCCTGTTCCATTACGAGTGCGTTTCGCAATCTTCAGCCAGTACAATTCTCACCTCGCACAGATTTTTCGAATCGTATCCCGCGGAGGTCGCTTTCCCAATCATTGCTGGGGCTCTCCGACTTAGCAAAAAGTACCAAGTCGATCCTCTTCGTAACCGTGCCCTCCACCATCTCTCCGAACGCTATCCGATGTCCCAGGATCAGTGGGACCGGGACGAATCCTGGAATTTCAATCCATTCGGTGCGGTCGAGTTGGCCAGGGAGATTTCTGCCGATTGGATTCTTCCCATGGCATTCTATCGTTGCTGCGGGGAGCTGAGCTTGGCCGAATTTGTAACGTTGGACGTCCTCAGCTCGGATATCCAAATCTACGCCCAGGCGATCGATACTCTACACAGCTGGAACTCCAGAGTGTTAAACTTCCTCCTTGACCCCGTAACAATCCCTGATTGCGTCTCACCGCACCAATGCCTGGAGCGGAGGATGAAGCTTCGCGGACGGTGGGGCGGGGTCTTCGATGATTATCTCCCTCTCGGCGTGTGGTCCCCAGAGGATTGGGATGAGCTTGCCGTCTGCATGGCGTGCCTGCCGAAGCTAAAGCAGACGCACGCAGCGAGCATCGAACGATTGTGGGCCGCACTTCCTAGCATCTTCGGGCTGCCGGATTGGAATACACTAGAGACAATGAAACTAGCGGCATTTAACTAATCGATGCTAATCTTCGTGTAAGCGCATTAAGTAACCTCCGGTCTTAATCTCTTCTAACAAGCCTCCAGCTTTAATATATCCGTTCACGTTTAACGAAATCTGCGTCGGCTTCCTCAGACCACACTTTGTTGTTCGTATAAATTTTGTTCATCCGGTAGTTGTCTTCTCAATTTGTCTCTCGGGCTTCCTCTCAGCCACATCGTCGCCTTGGTTACAATTTATTTAAGTATCATCCGAAGATGCTAAGACGACAAATTTATCCTTCCCTTCATTGTTCTCAGATGTTCATCTTCAACTCTTCCCTCAAATCCTGGATTCATGCGATGATTATTCGGCTTATTGCATATTTTCCAGAGATGCGTAGGGAAACGATGAAGGCAGATCGCACCCTCCCAACTGGCATTTGGTCTTGATGAGTTCCGTTCGGAAACCGATGTCTATTTTGAATTGATCTCCAGCAGATCTAGTAAGTACTCGAATACAGTAACATAAGCATCGATACGCGAAAGAAAGGAGGGACTGCAGGCGAAAAATCGGCATTTTCCATGAAAGGTTTGAACAACATGTACGAATTTAATTCAGTGACGTAACGCCCCTCTTCTTCCCCGCCCGACTCACCGAAGTCTGCCAGCACACCACAGTGACCACTGGCGGCTCTAGCGAACCTTGTCGGGGGCCGGAGATCCAAATCAATATAGTACTTTCAACCTCGGAGGAACATGCAGCCCGGAGTCCATGGTGAAATTAACAAAGGACATGTTCACAGCCGGTACAGTTTCCACGAAAAGCTGACCCAACGATCCTAAAAGTCCTTGCAACCACCAATGAAGTGTCCGATCACATCGCTGCGGACACCTCGATTCCGGCGGGGACCCTTCCACTCAAGTTTATAGCCGTAAGGGCTTCGTCAGTGTATTTCGCTGGAATTGTCGTCCAGCGACGGATGATCTCGACTAGTACTTCCCCGGGCTCATTGACGAGGACGGAAACAGCCAGTACATGGAGGAAATCGAGTCGGCGCTGCGCAGGCACATTACAGAAGCTGCACATAGCTCTTTGGCTGTCGGGAACTCTGGGCAAACACAGGAGCGATGGGTTTCATGTATGGGGATGACAAGCAGGCAATTCTGCGCCGCAAAATGGGGCAGCGCGTCGTATTGTATAAATCCAGTCAGCTCAAGATCTACGCCGCGAGCTGGACGATACAGCTTGTGCAGAAGCTTGTGGCGATTACGACGCGGGACAAAAATTCGGACGTGACTGATGCAGCATACCTCGCGCTCGACCTCTTCAAGGAGAAGGGTACCGTTGTCAAAACCTCGGAACTCCAAGCCGAGTTTATGTCTCCGATTCGGATGGAAGCCGTGCGCCGTGCTGCCATTCTTCAAGTTAATGTGGAGTTCCAGAGAAGGCACCGGTGGGGCAAGGACATCATCGAGCTTGATAGTCCCGTTTGTGATTATTGATCATATAGTTGAATTGTGTGATGCATATAAAAAGTGCAATGACGCAAGTCAGACTCGAACATAATAAATAACTTCCGGAAGTTGTTTCATTTCCGAGAGTACGTTCCCAAGAGTATAGTCTCCATCTGAGCTGCGTCGCAAGCACTGACGAAGAGCATCTAGAATCCAAGTTTATCTCATCCCAAGGTATAGGGGTTGCCAGCCAAAAAGTGAGACGGCGCTATACCAGGTTTCTTCTGGGTACCGCTGCTGGCAAAAACTCATTAGTATGCGGCTGGCCAGCGCCTGGCTTTAACTGTTCAAATCTTAGCATGCCCGTGGGAATATAGTCCAGAGATTCCAAGGATTCTCAGTCGCAGTAGCCTCTAGTTGGAGAATAAAGTTCAATGTCGATACCGTCTCGGTCCGTAGACCCGGGACGGGCCGGATGCCGAACGTCGGATTGTCTCGCTTACAAAGCATGCCAAATTACGGCAACTGATCGATCTGACTCTTCCCACCACGACTTGACCACGACCTTGACGGGCTTGCCTTGGGCTGGTTTGTTCAGCCAGCGCAACGTTCAAGCTTGCCATCGTTTTGGATTTTTCTCTCTGTCTTTCCTCCGGCAAAAGGCCCGACCGAGGGCAAATCCTGGGCGTGGGTGCGTGCTTGTGCTGATTTTTCTGCTAGGAGTAGGTTTTGATATTTGACGCACGGGATTAGACAACCTCGCCCAGCCACTTCCCCTTGGACTTACTCCGCCAAAGATGCCTTTCCCCGCTTCAAATTCTTATTGGCTCTTTCAGCTGAACTTGTGGATGTCCCTCCTCCTCGGACCGACCCTACGCCCTTCCCTTCCTTAGAATCTACCATATGGCTCGTTCGTATCAAGTTTAAAGATCCGTAGTCTGCCAACCTCGTAGTTCTCTTCCCTATCCCATGGCATTTCGCCACCCCTGCGCCCCTTCCCGTTACCAGCTTTGACACCACACCCGGCGCATTCTACCGGCGCCACACTAAAAACATCCGCATGCTCCGGCACGTCAAGCTTTTCCAATATCGAGACACCCAGATGCGCGCGCTCTACCGCCTCTACGACGCGATCTGCATGCAGGACGAGGTCGAAATGAAACACGAGGCTCTGTATATCTGGTGCCAGCATTCGTGGCAGCTCAACGCATGACCGGATCCGCGCGACCCAGACCCAGGTCGATACACGATGCTGGCAGACACTTTTGAGGAGCTTGTCGGAGCGTTCAACTGGCGCCTGGAACGCGGATTCTATCGGCATATGGACAAGGAACTCCGGATGACTGGGAGAGCGCGCTGCGCGTGCGTTCCTCTGCCACTCGAGTCGCCACCCGATTGGCCCTCTGCGGTTCCGCCGCCTCGACGAAAGCTCGTTCTCCTCAGCGACTCGGCAAGGGGGATACTTGGTACAAAGGCAGAGACCATTTGGGACTCACCCGTCACAGCTTTCGACCGCCGTAATATTCGGGTGATGACCGGTGCCCTCTTTTTTACATGGTATATACTCCCTTGAGCTTCCTCCAATCCGATCCCCTCATGATATTGCCACAGACGTGAGATAACGGATCGCACTGGGAGTCCGCGTAACGAAGTACACACCCGTCATCTGCCAGGTGGAAAGCTTGACGACGGGACAGGACGGCGCAAATAAAGATCACGGCGCCTCCACGACCCATTGGGTGAAGAAGAAACCCTTTATCAACTGGATACCGATTGACGATGAGTTTAGCTTGACGGAACCCGGGCGAATACGTTGTACTAGAACGGCAATGGGTGAGCCTTCGCGAGTGTGCAATGTGAGCGCCACCGAGATATATATTGGGGTGTTTCGCAATGCATATCTCGTATCAACTTCGATCCAACCTGATTCACATTCACCTGATCAGTCTACAGAAGGGCGTGGCAACTCGGACGGGGGAATCAGGTTCTGGGTTGGAGCATGATTCGACATCGGCTTTCGTAGTCGACATCACGCCCTCCTGTTACTCTCGTTAAAATGCCATGTTCGATTACCACTTTTTTCTTCCCAATCTCAACCCCGGCGCCGAGAATATTTGGCGGCCACTCCCTGTTCTTCACCGAGCGAATCTCCTGCTTAGGCTAAATTTAAACTGCGATACTTCGAAACATTTTTTAAAAAAGAACCCTCACAAGGGATCATGCAGTCAAACGGGATGTCGTTTTGACGGATATATTCTGCATCGGCAACAAGACCGCGTTCAATTCTATAAATAATAATTTATGGCAATACATACGGAAGCGCCCACGATAGGCGCCGCTGTGCTGAGTCATAAATATGTGGTCCCGACTCATCAGCTTCGTCAACGAAACATGGCGGTTTCCTTAGTGGTGGCTTCCGTACTCGCCCGAATCATCTGGTATGTCGGGGAAAGAATTGGGCAGTTTGACAAGGACGGGATCTCGCCAGGTCCACGCATGCGTGGGCTGCCCTGTTGACGCGATGCACTGTGCATTCGACGCGATGGAAAGGGACGAAGAGAAGAGGGTCGCGCGGGGCAAGTGCTCGTCAGACGCGTTCCATGAAAATATGCGGCGCAGCGTGCTGATTGGCGGCGAGTTGCGGAGAGGCCAGGCATGCACGCGGATATTGTATGTGGCGTCTTTGAGCGGGTTTTCGTACACTGCTAGTCTGATTATGGGGATGTCGGGGAATGGCTGGAGGTCCAGGGGCAGGGACTCTCCGACGAGCGGCGGGATGCTCGCGAGCGCGGTCCACCTTTTGGGATCCCAGTCGATCTGGTGCAGTGGTCTCCAGTGTGCCCGCAGAGCTTCTGTGTGGAGGATAACGAACTGTATGGAGCTGGCAGAGCTGGGTGTGGCGATGATTATGTGGGCGGGAACGAGGGCCGTATGGGGCCGCTGGTAATGAATCTGTGGGGCCTGTGGCCACTCGAGGAGAATATACGCGTCCGACGTGTGGTTTAACAAAAGCATCCCCCACCGCTAGGGCACAGAGATTAAGATCGAAGCGATATCGCCGCAGATGTTTGGGCCGAACCAATGGTTTCCCCGGAAAGAATGAGCATCCATTATGTGAAGGTTCTCCACTACTCCGGTGCTCACGCTAAATTTGACGAGTTCTAGCCACCTGACACGCGATGAGCCGAGCGTCGTAGAAGCGAGCGAGTGTGATGGCCTGCCTACCTTCGCTGCGGTAGGCTCCAAATCCCGGTGTGCAGGAAGATCAGGACAGATCCCCTGCCATCCACAATTTCGGCTGCGAAATGGTACATATCCGCGTCCGAGTGTAGGTTGTACTCGCCTACCAGTCGGCGTTCCGCGACGTGCCAGCATTGGACCGTCGAACGCCGAGCGACCACGACGAACTGGCCGCCTGGGAGCAATTTCACGCTGGTATCGATCGTTTGCGCCAATAGCTCGCAAGGAATTCTTATCTCTCGCGAGATGACGGGGGTAGAGAGCGTAGAAACCCAAGTCTCTGGCCCGCGTGCCGCGCGTGCTGCCAACTGTATGAGCTCAGCTGGGGAAATTTTTTGCAACTGTTCGTCGGGGAGGGGATCACGAAGCAATTTATTAGTGAGATTTTGGACAAGGGCGACCCAGAGTGGCCTGTCGAGAGCTCGGAGACGGAAGTATCTGTTTGTCTATGGAACTTGATGCTGCGTGAATATTGTGGACTGAATTGAGCTACCTGGGAAAATGCCATAACGCCGACGATGCCACATAACTCGAGAATGTAGATGAGAACATCCTGGACGAGGTCGTCGAGATTCATGGAAATAGCCAAAGAGGTGCTGTGCAAGTTGTGATGCTTGCCATGTGAATTACGGCATTGTTCCGAAGTTGAGGAAAAAACTTTATGATAAGGCCGGTAAGGCCGACAAGCGGCACAGTTAGTCTCTCGTAGACAGACGCTTTAACAAATAAAGCTCGTACCTCGCTTGTTAAAGGATCGCGGGGGTCCGATCGGGCTAGAAAGTTGTTATGTAATTGCGGAGTTTGAATTCTCATCGTGCAGTCTTACGCTCGAGCTTCTGCCACCCTGAGGATATAATACCTACCTAATTCGTACCTATGTTCTGAAGTAGATAATATCTGATTGTTTCTGCATTTTTTTTCTGTCCTCAACACGAGCAGTGCTCCAGCTGGTCACCGATCAGCCACCTTGTCACATCACTTCCTGTGATCTCATACTGAGAGCCAGTGAAGGAGGATTAAAAATATAAAGCGACATATTCTCGTATACTCATATCAATTTCTCGCCCGCGCAAGATTCAAATGAAAAGACGCGTTCCTCATTGAATATGGATCGCGACGAAAATCAAACTCCGCAATTACGTAACAACTTTCTAGCCCGATCGGACCCCGTGATGGCAACAGGACTATGGCACAGTCCGCTACCTGGATTTGATTTAAGCATAAGTGCAAAACACAAAACCAGTTTTTTCCAGGCACATTTTATTGGTTCAACCTGGCGAGTGTAGTAATTTTTACTGATCTAATGTTAAATACCCATTGCTTCAACCAGACACTTGACTGGTTTTGCTCATTTAGTCCACAAAATTTCTTTTTAGACCGATCTCTGACCGTCCACTTATTCGTTGTTGATTTCATCTCAAGGGGCTGCTGATCCAACTGTACTTTCTTGATTTGAGGGCTTCGAATCGAGGCTGACCGAACCTAATTCTTTAACTAATAATTTAGCCTTTTAAGTTTTCACACTTGAGTCTGTTTGTCGACCCAAATTTTGACACGGTGAGTCCTGACTGATTCAACCTCATTTTCCTACTTGAGAGATTCAGTCACAAAGGCTTTCAAAATGGTTAGCACTCTTATTTCAGTTTCATCAAGGTGAGGAATAATATTTGCTCAGTTCAGAATCTGGTAGTCACCTTTCGGAATGGTGGTGGTTCTGTGTTGTTTGTCTAGGCAACTAAAGCGAATGCTTTTATTTCACCTGGACGTCAATAATCAACTGATAGATCTTATACGAATTGTGGGATTTCCTGACTTGGTATTTCTGTTGACATGCATACCATTGTGTTCAACCAAAAATTGTGTGCTTGAAGTACAGCCAAAATAGGCTTGTATCGGTCACATAAGAGTTGAAAGTACGTGTTCAGCAACTGATCTAAAGAAAAATACAGGCTACTGATTCAAGCTAACTTTGGTGGTCCCAAGTCTTGATGATTTTTCTACTCTGGTTTGTACCGCCGGGATTTCGTCTCAACCTCACTCGCACACTGGTTCAATTTTATGCCAACGGATTCAACCATACATTTAGTCCCGCTGAATCAACCTCTACTGATATTCTTACATAGTACCTGCCCGAGCTGCTGGAATCCAGCCAGGGAAAATGCTAATGGGAAATCAGTCCGGTGCAAGTGGGAATTGATTCAGCAAGCCGAGAATCCTATGTTTATATATAATTCTCAAAAATAAATAGACTTCATTTCGTCCATTTCTCCCAAAATGGCTCATACACAGGGCCTGGCTCTTCAGCCAAAGACTGGCATTTGCTAATTATTTTGAAGAGACACTCAGTCTGGTAGAATGTATCTCCTGGGCCAGCGCACACCATGGTTTCAACATTTTTTACGCTTACTCGAGTGCACACACAGCGGCCATAGACTTATATCGAACCGATGAGGTATTTACCTGAGCTATTTATCTAGCGTAGTCGGTCGTATCAATCGTATCATCGTATCGCCGCAACAGGTTGAATTACTGGCTGGCAACAATATTTCTCGCCGACTTCAGTTCATAGTCCCCAAATCATTTGAATTTTATATGCTGCTACAACTGAAGTCAATTACTTTCTTCTTGCATCGGCCCAAATACTGGGTTTTCCCTTGCGTTGTAGAATAGGGGTCGAGAGTAAGCATGGCGTCATTTCTCGACTTTTGTTGACGGCGTGGGAATCTATCGCAAGCCCGCCAAGCATCATCAAATATTGCATCCTCTTTACTTCCTCCCACCATCTGCTTACCGGGATTGGCCCAACGCACCGACACTATGCATTATATCTACCCGGATCCTGAATGTTTTCCAACTTGCCAATATGAAACCTGCGTATTTTCTTTGTCGGCAAACAATTCCCCCGATTTAGGGCCCGGGTGCCAATGGCGATTTCTGCGTTCAACAATTGCAATCATTATCCTAGCTATTTTCCTCCGTCCCAAGGACGACCAAAGCCCGGGCAAGAATATAGGCGCGCTTTTTGTCATCAATAACGATGGGGGCCACCCCGTTACTCATACCTCGGGTGGCATTCTTGTATACTTCCGGTCAGCTCCCGGTCCAGGAAATTTCGTGAACAGCCTACCGCAGAAATTCACGTAAGTGATCGCCTGGGTCTCCGATGGCCGAGACTTGGGTCGAGAGAGTCCGTAGTGCGATGCTAGAACTCCGAAGATCTCGGAAAGGTAGAATGGCGGCTGTTAGACACTGCCACAGCTCCTTTGAGCGGTGGAGGCCGACGAGTACATGGGCAAATTTGTTTTAAAATGGATATTGAGGACGGTGAACTCCAGAAGAAAATATAAACAGACTAAGATTATATATATATATTCTTTTTCAATGAAAGAATGTATATTAATGTCGTACTTCGTCTTTCCCACAAATGCCGCAAGGCGACTCTTCTAAATTCGAAGGAGATTTCCCTTTGCAGTACCATGTAGCGCAAGAGGTGAGATTATAACTTGGCAAGGGGCATTAAGGGAAAATTACTGGGAATATATTTAGATGATACAGTCAAGAGCAAAAAAATAATATGCCGAGTCACGAGTCTACAACAAACATAGGTGTCCCTCTCTTTTAATTTTTATTCCGTGTCCCAAAAAAGACTAGTACATAGTGGGCGACTTCCCGTAAGGTTTTTTTTATTCTGGGGGATTATTTTCGCACTTTCCGCCGTGATGCCGAGCAACCTGTCAGGACCCCATCACCCCAAAGCGGCAAAATATATTCTACCGTCACTCGAATATCCTTAAATCTAGACGAGGGGTCCTACCCCCCCTAATAGATTTTTTGAGGTCGAGATTATCCGTTTAGGACAGAAATGATTGATGGTCACTCCTGCCACAAACTCTCCGCCACCCAATCGACGCCTAACTTCGTCAAATGCACACACCTGAGTCAGTATATCAAGCTTGACAACACGGGAAACCGTCCTCCGCCCTCATCCGCCCCTCTCTGGCCTTTAACAGACCTCAAATGTATATTTTTATATTGGATTCCTGCGAGAAATCAGCAGGTAGAGCACCTTACCTCTCGAACAGCTCTCTGTGCACATTGTAAGAGCAAAACTCCTCGCATTCGACTGTCTACTGGAGCAAGGGATTTTCCTCGATCTGGTCAACTAAATATATTATTTTGCTTGCGGGAAACATACGCAGTCTGAATAAACGCGATTATACTGCCCATCAGTCCCATCACTGGCACCCCGAGAAATGGCGCGATATTATTTAAATCTTACGGGAAGTCACCCAGTGACTATATATCCAAACATCGCTCTCTTTTCTCTGAACATATCTGCCGGCGCAAAATGGCTGTTTTTTTTTCTGTTACAAATTTATTTTCTGGCTCCCTGATTCAGGTATCAGTGGTTTTTTTGTAAGTTTGGCCTGGATTACATTTTTCTACAATATGTTTGGGCTCGTCAAAACAAATATCTTTTTAAAATTGTTCATGCGGAAGCTGCAACATATTGGTGCAGGGGAAAAATACACGGACTGAGGTTTTCCGAGAGAAAAAAAAAACATATGGTGAATTTTACAGAAATGGGGCATTCTTGGAGAGCCACTTCGCTTATTTGACGAGGTTTTCAACCACCTGTGGATGTGTGTATCGTTTGAGAGGTGGGCCTGTCATCGAATCCAAATGGGGATAGATCTGATGGGAGTTCTAGCAATCGACTCAGCACTCGGGTCGAGAAGATGAAAGACAGTATCTTTGACTTGCCCTTCAGCGCTGAATGGCAAGTCAACTTCACGTTCCCTGCCAGTGCCAAATTCCTTGTGTTTGATCGCCCAAGGTATCGGATTTGATTGTCACGTACGCCACGCGTCTCTCAAGTGCGCAACTAACACTACGCCAATAATAATAGTATGGTGTTGGATGGCCCGAACCGGAAGAGAGCTTGAAAGCTGTAGATTATCCCTGCAGCTCCCTGCTCGTGGCTCAATCTGGTTTTCCCAAGGTTTACCACGTATTTGGATCCCACTCTATCGGGTGCTGATCGGAATCCTGGAACGCGAAGATCATCGATACGATGCGGATCACTACGTGGACATGTCGCCGACTTCTGAACAAAAATGGCGCTCTCCACTGTTCCAGGACGGTTTCATCCATTGTTTGAACCTCTGCCTAGCGGACATTTGGTGTGGCGCTTCAACCCGCTCTGTCCGTATGTTACGCACGCAACGCAAGCGGTATAGTAAGCGGGTTTGAAGCGAGGTTAGTTCTAGTTTCTGAACAATTGTTGAACACCGGGTTCCTTTTTGATTGTTCCGCCGTGATGCCCGACCTTGCGTAACTTCGAGCATCCTATTTAAAACATCCTATTTAAAAGGAGGCAGCTTAGGCGTAGTTTCAGGATAAGTATCAGGATAATCAGTGAAATGCTCCTCCCTCTCGCTCTCCTCGCCTACCTTTCGACCGGAAACGCCTATCTGTGGCCCTCACCTCAACTGGATGCACTCGAATCCGTTCGTTGGGACCAGGAGGGCCACAACCGCCACATCATTGCTCCCTTGAGCCAGCCGTGTGACGTGAATGATAATGACCTTGTCTCCAGGGTTGAGGGGGTCGCCGATACCGCAGATTGGCTACGCACGGCGAGCATCCTTGTCCTCAGTCCAGGGTCTCTTCGAGAACTAATCTGGCTGTTGCAGGCATTCCATGATATGGCTCCACATAATGTTGAAGACGGCACGGGGGGTTTGGATGCCTCCATCCGCTTTCAAGAGGAACTGAGCCGTCCTCAGGTGTGCCAGCCTTTGGGGTAAATTTTTGTCTTTCGGAACTCATATCTACAGTAGAATGCGGGGCCAAGTTTTGCCCTCACAATTAGCACCCTCATGCCTGAGACAAACCGCTACGTTTCTAGTTCGTTCTTTTTTACTTTTATAGTTGCGTTTTTCTGATCGCATGTTTGGCTGCTAGTCGCTGACGTACTTGCGGTTGCAACAATAATAGGCATCGAGGGCTGGTACTCTTTCGCCTAATCATCATACTTGTAGCTAAATTGGCTTAACAGTGGAGGCCCTGAAATTGCGTTCCGCGGAGGACGCGTGGACGCCATGAAACCCAATGCCCTAGGTGTCCCTAACACAGATGACAGCCTGAAATCTTTTCATTCCACTTTCTCCCGCCTGGGTTTCACGCCGGCTGAGATGATCGGTCTGGTCGCATGCGGGTGAGCGTTATTCCACCGAAACAAAATATAGCTCACCGTCGCTAGGCACACATTGGGCGGCATTGAACACGTACGCTCTTAAGGATCTGGCCTTGAAATGCACACGCCTAAGTAATGATTGAAGGGCGACGACTTCGACACGACCCAAGACCACTTTGACAACAACATGTACGCCATGATACTAATGTTATGGCCTCCGCTGATGGGCCACAGCGCCACCGAGTATATTTCGGGTACAACTCTAAATCCGTTGGTTGTAGGCCCGAATGCCACGACGAATTCCGACAAACGTATCTTCGAGAGTGACGGCAACAAAACCATGAGAGGGTATGATTAATGGTCAGCGTATAGGTCAACCTCTTCGCTCATCAGCATGCAGATTTGCTGAGTCCCCGCAAGTGTTTTCGTCTACCTGTGGGAGTTTACTTGCGCGCATGCTCGACACTGTACCTCGTGGCGTACAACTCACCCAGGTGATCACTCCCTTACCGGTCAAGCCCTCTGGCCTCGACCTCGTCCTGGACGGCGATGTGTTGAAGTTTTCGGGTGAAGTTAGGGTATGCAGCGAAAGCTAGACCTCGGGTACCAATTCTAATCCGCTTCACGTCAGTTCTGGAACATGACCGCGGATGCCGACGTGCGCCTGCTCTGGGATGATCACACTGGAGGCTCGCATAATTTTTTGTTGAGCGCATCGGGCGTGTCCAGTGCTGTCGGCGGTCGCTACAAGGCAGCGTGGTGGACATTTAACTCCATCCAGGACAATACCCCGTATCTGTCGCTCAGCCCCGCAGCCGGGATCACGAATATGCGCTTCACCGTAGATAATAAGGTGATGGACCAGGGCGGCGTCGGATTCGCAGTCCACGATAGCGTAGTTTTCTCAGCCTCGTCTTGCGTGGCTTCGCAGAACCCGTTTCGAGCCCGGTTTGATGTCGCAGTGCGTTGGATCAACTCATGCATTTAATAGATTACTGGCTAATCAGGATAATACAGGTGCGCAAAGGGGTGAATCCGACGCGTGTGTATCTCGTGCAAGAGGTCGGAGAGTCCACTGCGGAGCCTCAACGGCCAAAGTTGGTAGAAACCGACCTTTTGTGTCCTGATGACCTGGCAGACAAGAAGACGGCCTACGCCATTTGGAGCATCAACCTCATCGACCAATTTGCAGCCTACAACGTCGAGGCTGAAGTCAATGGCCTGAAGATTGTGTGGAGTGTCAAGCGTACAGTATCTAATCTGTCGCCCTGCGCACCGTAGTGTGGACATACTTCGAGACATATGGGAGCTAATTTCGCATACATTATATTGCGCTCTGCGCGGAGTCGTTATTTATTGGTTGAAGATATATTTATAGGTTATGTAATGAGTTCAAATAGACTTAATAATCATTCCACTTTTTTTTGTTTAGAACCATGAGAAATGTCTACTTTAGACTGTCCTCGTCTCCACTACGTAGCGGACATCGCAGAGCATCGTGTCACAGCCCGATAAGTCAGCGCCCACGTTTCACCAATCACTAGTGAAGCATATTTACCATACTTACCTCTAGAGGTCTCAGCGTATGGTTACGAGGGGAAAAAGTACACTTTAACACACTCTTTCGCCCCTTGTACTATTCAAATACGCTCGAGCGTGCATTTTTGGAGCGGAACTAGAATGTCTGAATCCAAATGCGGCAACGGAGAACGAGTCAGGCCTGACGTGGTTCAAAACGCCGCATATTCAAGTTGTCCTTACATAAATAAACGCTGTACTAGTACGCCGTCAAAATCATAGTGTCCTGCTCATGAGCCCCCAGATCTCGAAAGGCTTGCTGAGGACATGCTCATCTACCTTCTCGGGTTTTGTGACATTTCCAGTGTCGTGTCCATTTCTGAGGTAAAGTCACCCTTTAGTTAGTGTATGCCTCCTGATAACTGACAAAATATTGTAGACAAATAGATATTTTCATCTACTCTCTGCTCAGGTGCCTGTATGGGTCACCCTGATTGAAAATCTCAACATCAACTTGGCTTGTGGGCCAATGCTTCACATGGCAGTACGAGTCCAGTCTAGGGGGGTCGATGGTGCTTCACATTATTTAATAGAAATACTCATGAGATTCTCCACTATGTGGCAGAATGAGCCCCAGACATACTTCAACCCATTTTGCCATGTGCAGGAGGTATGTTGAAATCTGTTTTGGTCCCATCAAACATACTGTCAAGGTTTAGGTTGAATTCAGCAAGGACAATAATCCAAGTTGTCAGAATTCAATTCAGATTCGGCTACGTAAGGGTGAATAGCCCACACGATTGTACAAAAGTGAAAGTGCCAAGATTCTTAGCCCAAGATGGCGCATTGATTGAAGATTATACCAACACCTGGCGGCATTGGCAGGTAGAACAAAAAACGAGAAACGAAAAGGACAGGTTAGTTGATGATAGCCCAACCAGGATTCAAACGGGGACCGCCTGAATCATTCCTCGTAGGCATGCAGCCTGCTGCCATCTTGATAGCTGGGTGGGCCAGGTTCGATCCAAATCCTTGAATTGGCTGGGCAGAAGATAGGAGCTAAGTATATGATTGCGGGGCTCAGAAGTGGCTTGGTTGCTTAGGTGCTTTGCCAAGTTTGCCAAATATCTTGAAGCTCGAGAGGAGTGCCACGGCGGTGGCTGGGTTTAGATTCACTGAGAAGGTATTGTTCCATAGACTCAAAGTTCGAGTGCGGCTGCATCCAATTCGGTGACATCTTGATGAGAGTAGGACGGATTGTGGCAGGGATGGATATTTCACTTACCATCCGGAAACCTGCGCCTGGCCTAACCAAATCCTAGTTGTGGAGAGGATGAACCACTTGCTCAGTGATGGGTGTCTCCGCAATTTTTCACGTCCTCCAACACTCAAAAGCGTTATTGGGCCCAGGAATCATCCAATGAAAAAAAAATTGATATATGGAAAAGACCGCAAAGTGCAGCGAGACAGGAGATTACAGGAGGTGTCATGAAAGAATGAGATCCCTTACTGACCCCCCTGCGAACAGCCATTCCTTCGATAATACAACCACAGTTTGGGCTGCACCTGTTGAAATTCACTTCCCTCATAGTAGATCATGGGGCCACAAGGTTTAATGGATGAAGAACCTAACTTGGATACACTGGGAGCAGTTGGCCCGATAGGCTGAGAGCAGTTCGGTGATGGCCAGATCAAAATGTCAAAAGTCAACCTCGACCATCCCGCCTACCGTAATCTAGACTCATAACCAGTCTGTAACCGATATCCAAAAAATTTGGCGAGCACTTTTGGTGGTTACAGACTGGTACAACTCGTTGAGCTGTCTGCGGAGTTTGAATTTTTGGCAGGCGCCGCGATCGGCCGATAAGTGAGCCATCAAAACCGATCAATTCTGCCTCAAACTTGATAGCCTTTTCGGCTTTTCCACCTGCAATAAAAAAAAATCTGAGGAAGCAAATGTGTTCATTTCTAGCATAGGAAGGTTCTTGATAATTTGAATTTGATAAGAGGTCAAAGTGCAAGAGAGAACAAGGGCCACAGCCAAATTTTAAACTCCGATGACAGCCCAATTCGGTTTCCCGAGTTGTGCCAGTCTGTAACCGCCAAAAGTGCTCGCCACATTTTTTGGATAGACTGGTAACGAGTCTAACCGTAATCCAAGGTGGCAGGTTCGGCAGGCGATAAGGTGAAATTGTGTGTTTGCCGCGCCATCACAACCACCTGCATACGCCGGCACGTGGAGGACAAATGCACTACAATAGCGCATCGAGCATACTAATTCTTGTACCATGGATAACTTGAACGGCTAGCTACAAAAAAAACATCTATGATTTAAGATAATTTGGCCTGGCGATTGTATGGCCCACAACCGAATCGGAAAATAAGCTCCCAACAATGACTCAAATATGCCACAAGGTGTAGACTTAGGCCCATTCCCGTTAGCTACCATCTCTAATTAATTGAATTTATTTGGAGCCTTGTATTATGACTAGTTGTACCGAAGCGGCGATGCAAATGGAGTTTAATTTTAAGAACACGGCGTAAGTATCCGGAACATATAACCTACTGTACATCTGTGACCAATCCAGAGGAACCACATCAGATTGTGACATGAAAAAAATGATTTTTTAAAAGTATTTAAAAGATTTGCCTCTGCTCAGCCGAGCCATCCTCCTGCTCTTGCACCACCATGTCCGAAGACCATCTTACTCTTGGCCTCCTGCTGCAGTCCTCCGTCGAAGATCTTGAAGAATACAAACACTATATCAGTACGCGCATCTCTTCTCACAGGCCACTTACGTATTTTGATGCGACTTTTGACAGATTTTCTACCTCTCCTTGCGGCGAATCCTTATTATAGCGCGTCAAACCGTGTCGAATGGGTCAAGCTTGACAAATACGCGATTTTTTTACGTGAAGGCAAAGCTACGAGAGAAAAATATGCGTCTGTTTTTAATTTATTACCCATCCTCCTAATTCTTGACGCGTCTCCTTCGAAGATCGATGCATATTCCCGCCGTCATTGAGACTGTGAGCACCGAAGAGGCAAATTCGACCAAACACCCTGCAAAAGAAATCATCGAAATTTCAGACTCCGACTCCGACTCCGAGCCTCCACCTAAAAAGCGAAACATGTAACAATCAAGACGGAACCGCTTCCTCTCGACTCCGCCACTCGTGCCGTCATAATCAAGCACAGGCCTGATGGGCACATTAGCATCACCAAGCGGGAGAGCGTAGAACGTGTGGTCCAATTGGATAGGGTTCCTGAGCGCTGGCCGATCGACAGTGTTGATACCGCGTACGTTATTACCTTTCCACCCTCCGCCAAACTTCCGGGTCGTGGGGAGACATTCAAGGGGCAACCTAAGGGTCTGGATGCACTCGTCAAGTCAGAAGCATGTACAGCTTACTTCTAAAATTACTCGCTAAATCATGTCATATAGGATCAGGATTCTTATGGGAAGGTAGTCTCGTTTCCAGACGTTAAGGGCAGTGGCTCGCTGCGCGAGCGCAGCGCGCGGCGGTCCTCCGGACCGCTCGGAGTGATCCGAGGCAGATTTTGATGAAAATTTGATGTCGCGGCACTGCCCTATAACGTCTGGTGTACTTTGACCGTAAAGGGTGCGATCGGTGTCACGCTTGCACCGAAAAATATATTCTTCTTCTCCCCATAACCTGAAAAATCTCAAACTTGCACTACTTCATCTATACATGTATCCCTTCCCTTTGGGTCTCAAATCCAGCAATATTTGGCCTTTGTTTCATTGATGGTGAGCAGTTTACTGACACTGTTTTCTATGCCCCCCCATCCCATTTGTTTCTTGAAAAATAATTCCAAGGTGTAATTATATTTAAAACTGTCATAGCTTACTTCCTATACCCTCCCAGCGCTTCGGAATGGCTGGAGAAGGTGAAAGGATGTGTTCCATCAGCGGAGACAGTGAGTATTATAGTGAACATTGATTTCCTGCATCCCACATTGAATATGTGCCGTGTATTGGGGGGCAATCAGTTCATTGGTATTCCATAATGGCCCTTCTTTTTTTTATGTGGCCATAAAACACTATAGGACTCATGTACGAATTAACTGGCGGATGGGAGAAACCGTGACTACAGTGACTGATGTCACCGAGCGCACCCTTCACGGCTAAAGTACACCAGATGTTTAGGCGGTGATCTGTGGCCTCTTTTTTCATCAATTTCTGCCTCAGATCACCGATCGCATCAGCGATCGGCCCGACACCGCCGAACATCTGGAACCGAGATTAATGGGAAGGGCACCAACGGCAGCACTTCGCAAAACATCAAACTCACCATTCTGGGTAATCTCGGTTCCAGATGTTCGGCGGTGTCGGGCCGATCGCTGATGCGATCGGTGATCTGAGGCAGAAATTGATGAAAAAAGAGGCCACAGATCGTTATACTATTGTTCCCTTCGGGTCTGGAACTGCCCTGTCTAGCTGGAACGACTTTTTCTGATTTTATTCTGTGCATCGTTGCCCCCGGTATCCTCCGGCATTAATTAATACATGTCTGACGCATGTACATGCAAAATAACTAAGTGATTCTGTCAGGAGAACATATAGATAGCTCGTTGCCGGGCATGGTGATCAGAGGGTAATATGGAATAGTATGTACTTTCTCCGTGTCCGCTGATCTCGAAGCCCCATAAAAATTCAGGCATGTTTTTAAACAATGAAAAATTGTTTCTGTCTCCTCAGAATGTGTTCCCGGAATGATGTGCCCATATCCTGGGCAGAGAGGTGCAAAATGCGTGACATGTCAAGCTCCTGTCAAGCTGTGACATGGAGTGACAATGTGGCTCTCTCGCCCAAGTCATATGCAAATTGTTCCGGAAACAGATTCTGAAGAGAGGGAAACCTTTTTCTATCGTTTACAAATATGCTTGAATTTTTCCGGAGCTTCGGACTGAGCGGACATGGAGATTTTCGGTAATATTCTGTATTACCCTCTCATCGACGCGCCCGGCAACGAGCTAACCATACTTTCCCTTCACGAAATCACTTAGTTCTTTTGCACGTATATACATTAGATATATGATAATAAAACCCGGAGAATACCGGGAGCAAAAGTTTGCGGTAAAAAATGAGAAAAAGTTGTTCCAGCTAGACAGGGCAGTTCCAGACCCAAAGGGAACAATAGTAGGGCAGTGCCGCGACATCAAATTTTCATCAAAATCTGCCTCGGATCACTCCGAGCGGTCCGGAGGACCGCCGCGCGCTGCGCTCGCGCAGCGAGCCACTGCCCTTAACGTCTGGAAACGAGACTACATTCTGGGTGGTCTCCCATCACGTTGTGGTGGTGAGGTTGGTCGTGCTTGGCATCCGGAGATCTCCGTAGATTAGTCAGTACCTCGTGTCTTAGCTACCGACACCATCTAGCCAGCTACCTCCTTGCTGTATCGGAGTAGTACACTCCAACGTCGTTCAAGCCACGACTCACTGCGTTCAGCCTCCACCTAAACCCCTAATTTGTCTAACCGATGTGAGATCAGTCCAGATCAGTTGACGTACGTCTATGTATGTCTATTTACCTAGCCGGCGGCGTTTAGGCCGACTAGCACCGCCACCTGTCTAAGAGATGCGAGAAGCGTCCAAGTCGCATACCCCCTCGTGCGTGGAGGTACACCGACTCATCTAACCTCAACAGGACTCACCTAGACACTGTCCGTGTAGGTCTGGCTACTTGGAGTCTTTGCCCGCCCGAGCTCCAACCTTGATATGCTCCGATTACTACGACCCTGGCGCTTGTAACACTAACATACTTGGGCTTGAGCCACTGCGTGTGCATGGCAACGAGTCCATTTGCGCCTTCGGCGCTCAAATTAAGTAAAGTTGAAACCAATGAATTTAAATTTGGCTCGGGCTTAACAAGTTGTAACAAAATCATTTTCCCAGTTGGGTCAAAGTAAATAAATGTACAGTTCTACACAGCGCTTCTTGAAGCCTTCGAGGACCTCACGCATCTCTGCAGGGGATGCCGGCTGACAAAAGCGCTGCAAGAAAATATAGACGAACTGGCACAGTGTGGAGAATTTAACTAACCCATGCGACGATCTCATTGCCTTCGTTTAAGAAGTTGAGAGTACTCTTCACCAATTTACTGCGGGCTTTGGATGAGTCCGCCACAGTAGCCTTTCCACCCGCCTTGAATGTGTTGTCGGCACTGAGACAAATTCCTGAGAGATGAGATGTCAATGAAAACCCATTTTATTAAAATACAAGAAATACCTGGGCTTAGATTTCGAAGATATTCGTCGGACTCTTCGCTACGTGTGCGTTCAACAAAGGCCATATATACCTCCCGCATCATCTCATCAGTAATAAAGGTGTCGTTATACCCTTCTTCAATGGGAGAAGACAAGGGCTCCAAGGAGGGTGTTGAGAATGGCCCTGGAGTCGCATTGGCCTTTGTGTATGCTTGAAAGTATTGCAGGGAGTGTTCATGATACTCAAGTAGATGCAACTCTATTTTTTTTCGTGAGTGATAGACGTGTTAAATCATATATTGAATCTCACGTTTGATATTTTCTGCGAGACCACCAGGTGTACTCGATGGCCTCAACTCGATAATTAAGTCAAACAGGTCCCGAGAAACGGCGCAGCAGCTGAAGAATATGGAATGCCTCCTGGTACAGATGTTATTGTTTGTGCACACGCAAAAATCATTGCTGACTTACTCGGAATTTCCCAATGCTCCCAGTCTTCCAAAATATCTGGTTCGTCGTTGCAAAGCAACCATTCATCGGCATTGTAGAACCTGCATCTGGTATACACGTCTTGTGGCGTAATTGGAACCTAATGCCGTTTCTTCCCAACGCAGTCCGTGAACCTCTCGCGAGCTCGTAGCATTCCAGCTGTCCCGCTTCACATCTGTAGAACCACAGTGGGGACAGGTTCCGAGGTTGTCGTAATAAACAGGGTGTATAATATTGATAGGGAGAAGATATGTGGTTTCCGTTTTGATTTTTCCCCTTCTGAAGCCTCATGTCGTTCAACGACGGCGGTAAGAATCTCGGACCGTAGATGGGAATTCCAGACCTCAACACCCGTTCTGAGCTGATCTTGGTTGAGCCTTGAGCTTGAGGAACTGCTGGCGCTCTGGTTTCGCGGTGCAAGAACAGAACAAATTCAGCGATGTTTGCCTCCCACTCAAGCTAGGGACAGTACCGACTCTGGGTTTTCCTAGCTTCAATCCATCCAGACAATATATCTTACACTCTCTTTCCACTCCATGTCGAATTTTTGCGCTCCCCGGTAGGTTGGGCAGCCACAAGAATACCGAGAATAATTGGTGGGTCGAATGAGGCTATTGACAGGTTGAAAAACCAGACTCGACGTGATGCTGAGACAAGATGAAAAGAGGAGGTAAAAGAGGTGTCTGATAATTTACCTCCTCGACTCCATGCCGATCACGTCTCAGGGTCGCGTTTATACCGTGCTCGCGCGCATCGGGGGAACAAATTTATGGATCGATGTGATATGATCTGAAGGGCAATTCTTGAAACCTCGGTCCTTTGAAATTAGCTAGAAGTGTTGAGTTGCTCCATTCTTCCAAATCGTGAATCCAGGTCAAAAAATGTGCAATAAACTCTGTTCAATAGTATTAATTGGATCTCATGAACCGTGAAAGATGTTCCAAGTCTTTGCACAGCTAATGTGATCAGTTGCGCTTGCACGATGAATGCAGATATAACTGCGCAGACTGCACTAAAATCAAATAGCTAGCGAGGATTGAGCTGAGAGAGAGCTTAAACGAACTCCCGCATCCCAAAGCAATTCATTTCCATTAACATGGCGAGAAGAAAGTTAGCGCCACGGCTAGCCGATGTTTCCTGTACCTACCTACCTACCTACCTACCTGGGCATCAAGTTGCTTAAAAGACCAGACATCTGACACCCCTTCAACAAATCACATAGATTCTCACAGCGACAAGCGGAGACTCGGTGATGTCGCCGTAGATGCACTCCTGGCATTAAAATTGGGCAAAATCCTGGAACTGTCACTGAATGTGTCGGCGTGGAGTTTTAAATATTGAATTTTAAAAAAATCGGGGCAGTGTTACGCACCACTGGCGGGGTTTGTAGCTTTGTGAATGGATGCTTTACTTGGAATTTGGGCCTAGCTACTAGGTTTTGGGAAGAAAAAGGCTCCGTTCATGCCTGTTCACACACAGAGCTCCGCAAGTATGTGTATATGTAGGGGGCACATTTGGCACTCCTCCATGCAGCGAAACAGTTTCTTCAGGTCCCATCATTTCACCCAAAAGAGATAAACAAGTGTATTCGCGTCGTGTCACGTCCGACGCGTGCACAAGTGTGAAATTAGTCTGACAAGCTATATTAGAGGATATAAATTTATTTACCCTTGGAAATGCATTTTTAATAGAGTGTCACATCATAAATAAACTTTCTGCAGTGGTTTGGGGCCGATTGGATGTCTGGTGGTAGGATGGCGCAAGGAATCGAAGCTGAGATGGGTGTGTTTGCATCTCGGCTATGTGCCAAACAAAATGACAGATCACGTGGACTAACTTGGTCGCTTTCAGTCTAAGAGCTTAGAGCCTGTTCGGATGGCAAAAGCAAAAGTGCTTCTCTACTATATAAGGAAATGTGCTTTTATTCCAAAGTCCAGACCTGTGTCACATCATAGCCCATCAATCTCCATCAACCACAGCTTGAAACTCTTGTCGCTGTTGCGGCGATTGCTCCGGGAGACTGCGGACGACGACGGGGGACATTCTTGGAAGACTTACAGCCATTTTCCTTCAGGTAATCTATGGTAGGGGCTATTGAAACCCATTACAAAGAAAGCAACATTTTTTGCAGCATATAGGGGCAGGTAGGTGGTCAACACAACAAAGCGCCGTGCCGCTGCTCATCCCGACACGATCCCGACACGTCGGCGGCGACGTTGCGGCGACGCGGCGTTGTGGGAGCGCAGCGCGGCAGTTGCTAATGGGATCTTTTGGACCTCTGATGTGACGGGTCTGGACTTTGGAATAAAAGCATATTTCCTTATATAGTAGAAAAGCACTTTTGCTTTTGCCATCCGAACAGGCTCTTAGCTTCGGTCGCTCGGTCATATTCGGTCTTCCGATCGACCCTAGAAATAGGGAATGAAGCATATAACATGGTGCGAGCTAGCGAGGGACGAACAAAGCGAGGTGCGGGGATGCAAGACCGCAGTGAGACGGCGCGTGACGGTCTAGATTACTGATTGGATTATAATTACGCCGTCGATAGCTCAATAATGACCACAATGGGCAACAGAAATTAGACGAGAGAAAATATAGGGCACCAGATCTTTCCTGGAGGCCGTTCTCACTGTACGTCCAAATTCAAATAGAAGTGCCAAGATTATTTGCCGTAAGAATGCCAAGGGAATTCCCACGTTACACAAATCGTCATCGGCCAAAATGATGAATTTCTGGTGTAAAAGATTGGAAAAGAACGAGTCTAAAAATAAATTTTTAGGACTCGTAATTCCTTTGGAAATAATGAGATTCTCTGTCGCCATCTGTCCTTTAAGTTTAACCTTTGTTGGTTTCCAGCTCGTGCAACGGCACTCACTCTGCTATTCAAGGAGTCTGGCTCAAGAATAGTGAGCCAGCAGTGGGGCTCTCAAGAGTCGGTGACATCATTGACTTGTAACTTATTGATCGATCAGACCATCAACCAACATATAAATAAAATAAATGGTGCGTGGCGAGCGCATCCAAAGGGCTGCACTATAGTAGGCATCGGTGGAGGTCATAGGCTCTTAGCCATTGCGGTGGCTAAATGAGGCTAGACGACTAGCTGCACTTAGGCCTACCTACTAGGTAGGCCTAAGTGCAGCTAGTCGCTAGACGGCCTTGGTTGAGATCACCTAGACACACGTGCCCGGCTAGCTCCGGCTATTGGCGCCGAGGCGCCTAAACACAATCCGCGTTTTAGCAACCGGCTGAACGCAGTGACTGTAATGGCAGCCTCTGCTGCCAGTACTTTGATCGGGAAGTCTTAGATGGGTATGAACGTCTTGATTCGAATATGGATCTCACACAAGATGTTTTTGGGCGTGATCTTGAGCAAAGTAAGAAGGACTCAGGGACTTCAATTTCTGTAACAGCTAGGCAAGTTCCTCATCGTTTTCCCGTTCATTACTTCCGCTGATCACCATGTAGTTTCTACCGACTCACGCAACGCATAAAATGCAAGAAAACCGGCTGCACGGGCCGCGCCGTTCTCAAAACATTAAATGATGTAAGACTTGTGAATATTAATTATATCGCGTGTTGCTGACGCAAATTAAGGGCCCGTCAGATGAAGGGAAATTCAAATTCATCGGTTGTTCCAAATGGCGTGCTCATGAGCAATATGACCATATCTACGCATCGATTCAGTCCTCGGTTGATGAGGAAATTCTCGCTCAGTATATGAACGGCACCTCGATTCCTTCTGAAGATGTCGAAGACTATGATGACCACTCCTGTAGCCACTTCATCCACCCACGCCACGGAAAGCAGAAACCATGCCGTAAGTTATGACCCTGTATAAAACTCAATACTCATTCATATCGGTCAGCACACACCCATTTCCGCGATGGCCAATTGGTCGTGGGAAGTATGATTCGTTACGCATGTCCCGTGAAAAAGATTGTGTACACGTCCATGGACAGTAGCGTTAGAATGTGCGTTGTAATCTTCCGTGGCCTTCACTCCCACCCGCCGTGGCCGATGGAGAAGCCGGGTCAAGCGGCCAAAGATGATGTGACTAAGTGCTTGGAGTCGATGGGCACCTTCGGAACTACTGGTGGTAAGCTGGATAATTGTACGGTTCCATTATTCATGTGTCGATCATTTACTAAAAATAATCTCAGCCGCAACCACTCGTGCCCTTCTGGGAACAGATTTATCTGTGAAGCATCCTGCTTTCCGCGATAAACGTAAACTACGTGACGCTGTTTTAAACGGCCGTGATGCAGCGACACCCGCCGGCCTCCTTTGGGCAGGTGAGTATGAATATTCGACTTAAGAATGGAATCTAATTACATCCAGGTATCCTCGACCAGTATGAACATGACCTCGGACTGCCGAGCGCACAGCAGTACATACGTGCCGTTCGGATGGTGGGTGGCCTCAAGCTCGCTGTCTGTTTGGATACAGATCTTGCAGCACTTCTACATGAAGCACGCTACATGGTCCCTGACTTCACTTTCAAGCGCGTAGTTGGCGATATTAATGAGTGGGAGGTCGCCATTTGGCTAGACGGGGAAAAAGAAAGTAAGATTTTCGTACTCTGGACTCCCAACTCTGCCAATATATGCGCTAATATTGACTCAGGGGTATCTGCTGCATGCATATATTGTAATCGAGCAACCAAGCAGGCGTTCACGTACATTTTCGAAGACTTCTTTGTCGCCATCGAGAATGTCACTGGACAGCCGCTTCGCTTCAAGGCCTTCGACCCAAAGGGTAATATTTTGTCCATCCATTTCGACATGGAAGCTGCGCAGGTCCAAGGCTTCGCCCTAGCGCTTCTCAAATTGCTCAAAGGTCAGCATCCGGAGCAGGATCCCGATGTAATAGTACGCTATGTGATCAAATTTTGTAGTGTCCATTTCACGCGGTCTGGATTTTTCGGCTCATAAGTTTAAAGATATACTCACGATCTCGTCTTTAGGAGCACCGATCCCCTGGAGTCCGCCGTTGGGCACGAAACAGTGAAATACCTGCATCGAATTCGTGGTCTGACGGCCCCAGAGGATATAGAGGAGTGGCATAGTTTCTGTTGCACCCACGAGAACAAGAAGCTGCGAGGTGAGCATCGCTATTTTTATGCGCACTTTAATTTATATCTTTAGATTGGTACGCACACAAGATTCAATATTCCTGGCTTCTCCCTGGCCTCAATGAGTCTCTCTCGCTGTTCCTGGCGGGCGTTTGGATGCAGACTCCAAGCCATACTAACTTGGTAGAGAGCGCACATGCGGGTACAAACCAGAACACGGGGACAAGGGTGCACGTGCAGTCGATGCTGCAAAAGCCGCCTCCCTCGCTGCCACTAGAACCTCCTGTATTCTTGTGAATCGTCACAACAATGATGGCGCACGGATGCTCAGGACGGTCACACGGGGTGCCCGGCGGACGATGCATCGCAACGAGCACATGGAGCTCGAAAACGGCATTGCTGACACTAGGAAACAGCTGCAAGAAGCTACAAAGACCAAGACCAGCCTCGCTCAACGCCTGAAGGAACTTAAAACTGAGAAGAAGGGTTTGGGAAGAGCGCCGCGTAATAGCCAGTCTGTAGGCCGCTCCGGGATCGCTCTGAATATTCCGAGGGTATCCTCATCTACCCTGGCGTCTGGCGACGACTCTGACGGTGCGGGCTATTTTTAATTCAATCATGCAAACACTGACTCGAAGTTCCCCAGTGGAGTTTGTTGACGGAGATGCATTTCCCAGCACATCATCCCTATCCTTGCGCCCCTCATCAGCCGCTTCGAGCAACCTGGAATTCACTGATGGTACGGCACAATATTTCATGTGCACTCCACTCATAATCACCTCCTACCAGCTCAAATTGTGGACTATGAGTCGGATGCCGTTATGTCTGGCCGTTCGACTGCTCCTCCTTCGAGTTCCTCCGGCTTTGATCTGGCTTCCCGCACGTCTGACTTTGGGGATTTCGACGACTACAATTTTGACGCGGGTTTTCATGACGGCGGAGATGTTGACTGGGGCCAAATTCAGGGCGGCGGCGACGCTCATGCAGGCCATCACCTTCTTGGGGCGCCAGGTTTCGATCTCGATGAGTTTCTAGCCGCGTGCGGAGCCAGTGCCGAACCTAGGGCTGCCGCCCGTGCCCGTTGCCACGGTTCCACGGCACCCGTCGACGGGGTGCCGTGCCCGTTCCGTCAGGCATTTTTCATCTACTCCAACGGCCCGTTGAAACACGGCCGTGACGGCCGTCTAACGGCTGCAGTTTTCCCACACTCTGAAATGCTGATACGGGGGTATATTTCCCTGTGATAGACTCTAGGACACCTCAAAATACTAAGCTTAGCCTGGAATGACTATTATTCTCCGCCAAATGTCATATTTTGAGGTTTAGGTTGCTTCACGGCATTTGCCGCGAGTGATGGCGGAGTTTAAATTTACTTCAGTAAGCAAAAGAAACAGCTTTCTCACTGTAGAATGCGACGCATTTTGAATATTGAAGCGGTGGAACATCCAAATATATATATAGCTTGTACATGAGTCAATCCTACATTGATACGCACAAAATTAAATTTCAACCGACCCGTGTGCCGTTCAACACCCGGTACGGCCGTGCCGTTGACCGTCCCGTCCCGTCAGGATATTTTTCGACCACTCCACGGGCCGTAAATCGACGGCCGTTGCCGTCACGGCAACGGGCGGCAGCCCTAGCCGAACCCTAGCGCCTCAGGTTTCCCCCGTTACAGCCGGTATGTCTTTTTTTGTTGTTCTTGTAATGCCGACTGACCTTGGACAGAAGAATAACATACTTATATATACAAGTTTGCTCATTTAAATATATATCGACGTCGACACTGTAGCAGAGAAATCAGAAGCGGTGTTTCACTTTGGCCGTGTGTGGCAGCAGAGGCTGCGGACTGTTTGGTACAGTAGACACAGAGATACATTGTCATCAATCCGTTCACATTTAGAGCGTCGGTGTGATCCGGGCGGAGTTTGAAAAATGATTCCATTAATTAGATTGTCACATCGCCAGAGGAACGCCGGACTACGGACGGAGGAGACGTATTGGCGGACGGGGCTCAGATCTCACGAGGCGCGGGGCGCGCAAGGCGGGGGGTGGGCGGGGAGATCAAAATAGTTGTATAATGACGGGAATAGTCGTAAAGATACAACTATAATACTAAAGTTGTCGTGCCTCGAAAAAAAAGCAGGAGGTGTGACTTCGGTGTGACATTGATGGTGCACAGCCACACGATTACGTTGACTCGGCGGCCGGGCCGACTCAACGCAACTTTGACCCCTATGTTGTCTTATTCTTCTTTTATCAGCTATTTGCCAGAATCCTACTGCAGGTAGTAAACAACCCTTCCACCCGAAAACGAATCCATCTCCCATTAATGTGGGACATGTCGTTTCAGTTCAGTGTCGCTATGAATAATAATTTACAGCAATAGCAAAAGAAATCGCCAGCGACAAGGCTCCACTATGGCGACTTATGTGTGTATGGTTACGGCTCGTGAGCTCTGCCAACGAGATATTTTTCTTCAGGTGAGAACCGGGGAGAAGGTGCCTGTGAAGCCCTGGCAACACATGTCCAGTGTACAGAATATCGGGAAAACAATTCGGCAGTTCAACCAAAACAGTATGTCCGCGCCTCCACGTGTGGGAAGGGTTCAGCATTGACAGAAGAGTAATAGATCGCGGAATGAGCACTCCGCGAGGCAACTCTCTCGAGGCATTCCAGTAAATTTTGCGCCGCAGAGGTCCGAACGACGGCGAACGGGGCAATGCTGGGATGTTTTACTTCTCAAAATTCAATGAACTCTCGTACACCGAGAGCCGAATGGTGAGGTTGTCGAGCAGGATTTCCTTGTCTAGGGCTAGAATTTTCGATAATAGTGGGTTATGCTCGCCAGAGTCAACAGTGGCCTCTATTGCGCGCGCAAAGATTCTATTTCAATTACACAACGAGCTGAATTAAATGCGCCGATCCCGGAGTGGCGATAACGACGTATCCCAAAAGGAGGGAAGTCTGGTCGCTGGGGATAAATTAGCGTAGTTCACTAACAATACAACGGCACGCGCATGGGGAAGATCAATGAGAATATACGCGTCCTCGGCTGTCTATTAAAAGCAGACCGTAACCTGTGTTCTGCAATATCACTATGGCTGCGAAATTCCCGCAAATATCGGGACCACACCAGAAGCCGCCATTAAACGTCTGTCTATGGGCCTCCAGCAACTCCGCTGCTCAGGCAGAATTGCACGATTTCCAATACCCTACTGTTTCGACGTCAATCAAGGCGGGATAGAAATGATAGCACTTGCCTACTCTTTACGCGGCGCAACGAAAGTCTCTGTATGAAGCATGACCATGACTGTCTCTCCTAAGTCGTCAATACTGACGGCAAGATCGTGGATGTGTGCAACTAAATGCGCGCCATACGTGCCGATTGTTGGAATATTCCTGGCTGGCCCGGAATGGGTTGCGAGCAGCAAAGAGCTCGCGGTTGTTGATGGAGAGCACGGGCCAATTTATGTAAACTTTCCATCACATTCTATCATTTTACTATTGTGTACGCCATCCGTTTGCCTTCGTACCACCATGTACTTATGAGGACAAACGATCTCTTGTTGCTGGTTTATTCCCCTTGTGCTCGCCAACTTTAGCCTCGCTGCAACGAATTCTAACACCAATTATCTTTTGGGTGGCCACATGCCAGAATTGTACGGCGGCAAGACGTGGGATGACAACGAACTCCCCGCCAGGAAGGAGCTGAGCGCATCCAGTATAGTAGTTTGTCCAGCCAAGCAACTCGCAGGGAATTCGTATTTCTCGGGACACTGCCGCTCCCAAGACCAAAGACAAATTTCTGAGACCAAGATGTCCAAAGACATTGCCGAAAGATGTAAGATGCCAAAGACAAACGTGTAGTTTTACTGATGGGGGTGCAGGCTGCGCAGCGCTCGCCGCGGTGTCTTACCCTCGGTTCCAGCTTAGGTTCCAGCCCTGGATTCGCCTTGGATCTTGTTCCTCTACATACCACTACTTCACAGCCATGTTACTCAGCTCCTCGCTCATTTCCTGGAATTTTCTCAAACCAGCTACTTTGACGTAGGGATCGCCGACTTTGGAAGCTGGGCATCAGCCACGGAACATTGGCCTTCGTAACGTTTGTGAACCTCTTCGTCTGCATCGTAAAGCCGTCCCAGCATTGCAAAAAGGCTGCCGTCATCCCCCATTTTGGAACAAGGAGAGTCTCCTCGCTGTCCTCGGTTGCATTTTGGCAGTGCCTGGCAGTACTACTTAATTGTCTTCGCTACTGGCATTGCTGTTGCGACCTTCTCCGCTTCAAATCGCATATTTTTAAACCTTTGTCGATTGCATGCTCTGTTTGAGCTCCTTCACAGCCTTTCCCTCTTTCCGTCACTACCATTTCACTTGCCGATTACATCTGCGCCAATCTGCTGAACGAGGCTCTAACTGCTATGCTTGAATTAGATACAGGCGAAGCGACAATAACACTGATTCATCTGCGGCGGAATTCGGAGGCTTCCCGGGAGCTGATGCGCTTTGACAGTATTCATCCCACCTCGTCACATTCAATTTGCAGTGACTCCGACAGGCCTCGCGGCCCTCCGATCGGTCGGCCGTCAAATTCGGCGGTCCAAGCAGCTCCGCCACGCCGATACTAAAACGAAGAATGTATGCAATACTCCGTTCTGTCAAGTCTTTGCATGAACTACCCACAAGACGCCTCTCCCGGCCACGAATTGCGCATCCGGGTCCATACCTGGCTCACGATCCTCCGCCAGAGAGCGAGGAATTTCACTCATGCCCTACTTTCTGGCACCCCCAACGTCGCCAATCCCTTTCCCGCTGGGTTTCCTTTCAACGACGTCGCACTCTCTGGGATCTTTCAGTTCGCACCCATCCTGTCTGCGGACAATAGTCAGTATGCTTATAGGATTACGTTCGCCCACGCTCGTACCACTGGAACTCTGGGCTGGGAAGTATACACTGGTGAGTGGCGTGGTAGAATACGACGGGCTATCTACTCATCACGTACCTCGTGAAGACAATGATTGGCTCGGTATTTTTGAAATCGCTGGTGCCATATATGACGATCCGTACCGCCCGTTTGACGTCACCGCGGACCTCGTCCTCGAAGCAATGCAGGAATCTGTGGACTACTATGTCCCAGTCCGATTGTCTAGTTATGACGTCCAAGATCCTGGAGCGGAGTCTCCAACGCAGCCCCCAGCGGATTATTGGGTCCGCCAGTACGTCTTGACCTCACCCGGAGGTGAGGTCTATCGTCAAATCGGCGCGAGATTTCTTCAAGAGTGCCTCGTATGCCGGACACACATTGTGCACCCCGGTCCAAATATCTGCGCAGGGCACGCATAGACCTGGGAATTTTCTTCTGCTCAGATGCGCTTTGCCACGAACCGACCATCAGGTACGCACCCTGGTTCCCCAACGGCCCAAGATATAAACGCTCCTCAGATATCCAATCGTCTTCACCATCTCGATAGGTGCTATTCGTTCCAATATTCGCAGGTTTTTGGCGGGATTCAAGTCGGCTGACACGTAATTCCAGCTCAGGAGGAATGGTTGCTATAGTGGAAGGTAGCGCGGAGTCAGATGGACGTAGGTTATACTTGTACACTCATATATTTATCGGTAGTTTATAATGGACATTGAGAGTACAATGCCGACGAGAACAAGGAGCCTCGTTGCCTTGTCACTCCTTTGTGCGGAAATGAACACCATCGAAGTACAAGGATCCACAAGGACCCATCTATTTTTACTAAGCGCCAACTACACCCGACCTGGAGTTTACGTATTTCGATTTCGCATTTCATTGTTGTTAGATGTTGCAAACTTGCGAATATTATGAGTTCTCCCGCCCAGTTCTGAGTGAATCTATCTCTCCATGAACAGTGAACTATTCGGATCAGTCCGGAAGCAGAGAACAGTGAGGGCATCAAATCGTGGCTGTGCTCGGAAGCAACTCTCTTCTCCTCCACTCCGTCTGAACCGCCCTAGGCAACAGCTGTATCCCATGGCTCCGCTCGCCTATCGTCATTGTACACATCTGATTCCAAACAGGCCGCCCACAGGTTGAGGTCCGGAGCCGTTCTCTCCCAGCCAGGGCTCCTCTCCGTGGAAGATTCACAGTTTGTTTCATTCAACCTCAGGCTGCCCTCGATGTGCTGCATTCTCCGTTTGTCAGGTTTCCACATCCAGTACAAACTTAGATCGCCTCAATTACGTCGTTGCAATTGCGCATGACTCTGTTCCTGCAAATCTCACTAACAGCGATAAGAAACGCTTCATGATGGAACCCGTCCAGCTTCCATTCCCTTCCCGTTCGGGAACAACGCGCTTAACATTGGACGGCACCGGATTTCGGACCTTCCGACGTTTCTGTCCGGCTCCTCTCTGATTGGTGTTTGCTCCGGGTGCGCGCGCAATCCTAGGAGGCACTATCGACTGACATGCGGTGCTTTTCTTTTGGGTAATTGTAGTTGGGCGTGGCCTCAACAGCATGAGCCCATTTGGACAGGCTTGCGCGTCAGGGCGGCGCCCACTGATGGTCAGTGTCCGGAGCTGGGTGTCTTGGCCTCCGTGGATGTACTATCTCCACGAACTATCGTTGTAGGTCAAGCGTGTTGTCAAGGGAAATTAATCTAGAGCCCAGCGCCGTTTCAGTCGCGGAATTTCTGAGGCCGCCACTCGATTTCGGAAGCTGATTTGCTTGGACACGATATCTCGTCACATCTTTCACATTGCGGTGGTGGGCACGCGTTTCTCCGTTCCATACGCAGCATTCCTGACGCGAGCGGTCCAAGCGTCGGCGGCCAAGTTTATAAACGTACTGCGCTAAAGTCAGGCGGTCTCTGATGGACACCACTCGCCGCGAGTACCGCGCCGCCACCCTACAGGAGCTCCGCATGTGGATTCGAAGCTGGCTGCAAGGGATGCACGACGACTACAAGGAGTGTGATGTCCTCGGCCTAGAAGCCCCTTACGCAAATTATCCCTTCCCGCCCGGTTTCCCCTCAACTCTTTCTCTATGGGGGGAAACTTTCAGTGGATTCACGAGTACGGCACGAACCAAATTACACACGAGTTTAGTGTCACGTTCAGCGGCCCACATACCCTCCCGGGTTCGCCGATATTGTGGCGCATTGCATTCGGTGAGCGGCACTCCTCATGATTCGACACTCCCTAACCTGGAGCTGTCGTAGAGGATCTCCTGTTAGCCAGCTTTGAGATACCTCGCCGGCTGTATAATTCACCCACGCTTCCCTTCGAAATCGACCCAGATCTTGTCATTGAAGCGTTGCTTTTCTCTCTTGCGGACGACACTATCATCCACATGGCGAGCCCCACAGAGAGAATCAAGTTCGCATATCCCGATCCATATTTCAGAGCCCATTTTATATTGAGGAATTCGCGGCACGAGCTCATTAAGAGGCTTGAGCGGGCGCTGGTACAGCCATGTCATCTATGCCCGGTCTGGCTTCCGTATCCTGGGCCAACGATCTGTGGGATTCATTTGACTGTTCCAGATGGGCTTTCTCGTTAATGGCGAGGTACGCACTCTAAGTCCGCGACGCCACCCCGCTGAATCATCTCTATCCAGCACCACATCCTCCCTGCACCGGCTGGCATTTTCAACATCTCCTTCCACAATACCGATCCTGGTCTACTTGAAACCCCGTGGATTTTTTGAATGTCCGTTGCCCTCAATAATGGCGGAGTTGGGCAAGGAGGGGAAGAAGTAGGCTCGGGAGTGTTGTACTGATTTGAGTTTGTTCATCCTGCGGGCACGGTTCAATTTAGATAGAGAGTCGGGATTGACGAGGGCTGAAGGGTGGAGTGGTAGCAGTCTTGTATAAATCCGTCCACGTTTAAACAAGCATTAAGCGCTTGACGCCAGAGCGAGAATCACTCTGATAATTCATGAAATCAAGCTTTTGTTTTGGAGAACAAGGCCACGGGAGGAACATCAACATCAATGAATCCATAAAGTGCATGACGATCCAAGGAATCGGGAGTGGTTGACTGGACGACGCCTGAAGTACAAGAAAAATACAAAGGACCTACGAGTTCGGCCATATTCGGATTTACTCGGAACTTGGCGGATCAACTTTGCTGGTGAAAATAAATGAACGAGAATGAACGCCAGTTGTCGAGGACAGGGAAAGAATCCCCCTCACGAGCCTGAGAATCGGGTGGCTGTCGGGTAAAGTACAAGAAGAAGAAGGAGAAAAAACAAGAACCCACAAGTTCGGAACAAAGTCCATCAGGAAAACAAGAAATGGCTGGATAGTGCTCTATAGTGCTCCATAGGCTCCCATAGCGTTTTGTGGCTGTGATGAACCTATGGGCTGCTATGGAAATGCTATGTATGCAGCCCTGTATAGTGTTGCATACACGTCATACGTACATCTCAGCTATATGTCGGCTTCAGAGATCAGCAGATCACCCGATTAGTTCGTGAACGAGATGCAACATTCAGACATGCATCGCCATTGCCTATGACAGCGCCGAAATCATATTACAACCCCAAAATCGCGTTAACTGCCGGGGCCGCCCCTGGGAGCGTCACGCGGAACACAAGGAACTGGTTGTCAACGTCCATCCCGGCGTCGAAGGGCACGCCGAGGGACACTCCATGAGTGCTGATGAAGTCGTTGTCGCTCTGTGCGCAAGAAAATAAAATCAGTTGCAGTTTCGGTTCGAATGGGTAAACGGGTGGGGGGATGAAGGATAAACCGCGGATGGGGAAGGAAGGAGGAAAGAGGGAGAGAGAAAGATGAGACGTACAGCAGTGATCAAAAAGAAATCATTCGGCGCACTGCTCCCCACCGGTGCGAGCGCGAGTGACTCCCACTTGGCGTCCAGGAGTGTCTCGTCGTCTGGTACATCTTCAGAAGTGGAATGAAAACCAGTCAGAGGATGTATGGAAGCAGGAATGAATTGTTCGGGGAAGGCAAGCACGTACCATTATGGAGCCCAAATCTGGCTAGCTGCACAGGGTCCACATAGTCCACGAATTCAACATAAGTAGCAGGGACGACCTTCTTGCTGAGCTTTCCCTTGGGCGCGACGGGCGTGTCGGGATCATCGAAATCAGTGCCGTGGATATCGGTCGCGCCCCTGATGCTGAAGAGGTCGGCGTGTCTGGGGTTTAATTGGTCATTAGCAAGTGAATTTCGCGAATAAGCGAGCAAGAACAGTATGTAAAACAAAATGGAAGAAACAAGCAGGGAAAGGAGGAAACACTCACTTATATTTAATTTCCTCTTCGCCCTCCCCGCCGCCCCGCCCATTCCCGTCCCGCGAAAGCGTGAGGAACACATCCGGCGACACGAAGTGGATCTCGCTGCTGCTGCGCACCTTGCCTTTGTCGGATATGGGTAGCGGAACGACCCATTCACCGATGAGCGGGGCGCCGCTCCCGGCGGGAGTGGCGGCGGATATCTGAGAGGTGATGTCAGTGGACTGAACCAAAAGGTTACATACTAGCGGGAGAAACCGCCGAGTGAATTTTCGACTCGCAGGGAAATCCCCTGTTTTAATAATAGAGTGGCCGAACCCACCTGAGACACGTCCCATGCGAGCAGGCGCGTAAACTGTCCCGCGCCGTCCTGGATCGTCGCGGATTGGAGCATGGCGTAGAGCGTTTTGGAGCAGGGGTCGAACGTGAGGCCTTCGAAGCCTGAGTTTATTCGAGTTGGTGAAGATTAGAAGGGCCACGAATAATAATAATAATAATAATCGACACTCACCCTGATTCGCCCCCCTCCCTGTCTCGGGATCGTCCTCCGCCGAAAAGTTCACATTGCCATCGTCATCCATTGGCAAAATCGCTGTGGGCGGTGCGATGGTGTGCAACAACGCGCCCGTGGCGGAGAACAGGTAGATGTAGGGCCCATATTCGTCCGACGTCCAGTAGCTTTATAAATCAAATCCGCATCATCAATATAACAAAATCCGCAATATGAGGGGCGCGAAACGCACCTGCCATCCGCATTCGCCACCAGCCCCTCCGCGTCCACGCTCAAATGCGGCTCTTGCGTGCTCGCTATCGGTAGCTCCGGATCCAGCCCCGCGGCGCGCACCGCACCCGGATCCAACCCGCTTGTCTTGACGTTGTTGCGCTCCACCTCCAGCGTCGTGTTATTGTACGTGAGCTGGAAGGTCTTCTGCGCGTCCGTGAAGGACAGTTTTGTGGAGTCGGTGTAGGGCGATAGGACGAAGGAGAGCTCGTGCCGCCGGGATTGGTAGTCGATTGTTGTTTCGCTTGTTGTATCGTCAAAATAAGATAAGGAGGGCAAGGGACAAAGAATGAGGAGGGAGGAACGCACACGTTGAATCCGCGGTCGGGCTGTACGACGAGCGTACCAGTGTACGTCCCGTCCGCAGCCTGCGACCAGGACCCAGGCTTAAGTGCGATAGAACTCCCGATACTGAATCAGTTCCATGGTTAGAATACACCCGGTGTAACGAATCAGAACACAAAAACACACCCGCCGAGGGTGTCTCCTGTGGACTCTTTAAAGTCTGAGGGGATGAGACCGAAGCCGACGAGGCCCTGCAGTTTAAGTAGTTAGTAAGAATGTTATTGTCATTATTCCGTCAGCGCCTGGAGTTTATTTTATTTTTTGACGGTGTGCAGACGTAGCACCGCTTTGTTGTTACTTGGGGCGGAGTAAAAACATACCTGGTTAACGTAGGTCACTCCGCCGAGCACGACGGATACCTGAGTGGCTCTCGACGCCGCCGGGTGAATTCGGGCCGCGGCGCATAAATGAAGGAGCGTCAGAGCCTGGACGGCCCGGGCGAGAATATTTGTCTGTACGCGGACCATTGTAAGTGAATTATCTACCGGTGTGGGTGGGGGTAGCACCGGCGTGTGCACATCGCCCGCGCAAACAGTCACTACTTATCGGGTCGACGTCGCTCGGCTCCGAGACGGCTGGTGGCGAGCATATGGTGTGCCACGCACGTGTGAATGTTCTTGCAAATGTTCGGCACACGCGTTGTAGCCAAGGTTCCAGTGGTACCATCGGAATTCCAGTCAATTTTCTGGCTGTAGACAGGGAGGCCGTGCCAGGAGTGTTGTGAGCGCAGCAAGAGCTCAGCGCTCAGGAGACAAGCGTACCATCGTGGGTCCAAGAATAGCGGTGAGGGCATCTGTCGAGCGTGCGAGGGGTCCAAGAATAACAGAGAATCTCGTATTTTTAAGACTTAGGGAGCGCGATGGCCGGAGATCGATACACCAAAATGCCTTGAGAGCGCTGGTTCTTAAATCAGCTACTAGTAATAAGGGAAGTCAGTGAATGATGAGACAAACAAGAGATGAACAAATTAAATGAAGTGAATCCAAGGACAGGTAGATGAGGGAGCTGGCGCCCATCAGGAAAACCTTTAGCCGAGCGTGCTATGGAGCCCTATGCAGTACGATGCAGCACTCGCATAGTTACATCCGTTCTGTTGAACTACCCAGTACTGCATACACCGCCAACGGTCAAACACGTGGCCCCCAGGTGGAGCTGATTTGGTGGACACATGTCATAACAAGGTGGACACAGCATCCTGAATGCTGGATTCCAGCCGATGAGCAATGGGTCCAGGCTGGAGCCAGTTCCGAGTGGTAGCCAGCTGAGCTTCAGGCTGGCCTCCATCAGACTACACATCTGTATTATATATTATCTCACATTGTCGGACTGGTTTATTCGACGGACAAAAATGGCATTTGACAGAAAAAATAAATTGCATTGTGCCGACGCGTATACAGCTAAATGTAGTCGTCGTCGTCGTCGTCGTTTCCCTCACCCCCGTCGCCGCCCTCACCCTCGTTGTTGACACCCAAGCCCTCGACTGTGCCCGAAACCGCAGCATTGCGTCGATCATCTTCCTGCGAGCTTGTGTCGTGCGAGCCAGTGGGGTGGAGGCAAGAATTGGACAGCTGTGTTACTTGAATGGGAGTGAGTTTGCAGTTGCTGAGGTGGAATTCGTGCTGGCAGGTGGGCACTTCGCTGATAACATTGTTGCTAGTTTCTTGATCGCAAGGTACACTTGAAGAGATGGCACGGAGAAAGAAGCGGTTCTCGGTATGAGGTCTTGCCTTCGCGAATCGCCGCTTGCGCGTCTTGAGTCTTGATTCTGCAGTGCTGTAAGCTCTTGAGTCCTAAGGGCTTGTGTTGAGGCTTGACCTAGGGTGGAAGATTTGAAGGTAACGGAGGAGGAAAGCGCGGCTTGAGGATCTCGATCATCTGACGGTATAGCATGGGAAAGGCGAAGCTTCGGAGGAGGACGTGAATGAGGAGCCGCATACAAAGACATTGGAAACAGCGTGTGGCGACACTGGCGAGGCGTGTCGCAGGAACAGGGCATGTCACTGGTGATGATGCCGCCTTGCCTGGTATGGAGGGCTTTGTTCACATGAGACCGAACATAGGCAGCCGATGCTGAAGAGGAAGAGAGTGAAGTTGTCGACGTGGTGGGTCAGAGTGAACAAAGAGTAGGCTCGTCCCCATCCGGTATCTGGGTAAACATGCGCACATTGATCACTCGGGAACTCGCATCACGCTAGCGATTGATCGTTGTCATTGTTCCTGTTTGCCTGATGTTGCCTAAGTTTGGTTGCTTATTGGTTCTGTTTGGTTGTGGTCCAGATTCAGAATGTGAAATCGCTGCGTCGACTGGTTCACGAGTCTAAACAAAGAGTGAAAGTAAAGAGGCGACCAACAAGCACGTGATGGGTACACATGGACAAACTTTACGCACGGACCGTCGATCGTGATGATTATAATACTATCGAGCCGATCCTTCTGTTCCCAGACCAGCGAGAGAAACTTGATGAGCTGGCAACCACACTACGAGCTGTTGGACACCAAATCCGTACCATGACCGAGGGGGAAATGATGGTTAGAGAACCGAAAAGTCACTGAAACGACTTGGAGGAAAGCCAAGGAAATGGCCGAAGACAGTTGGAGCTGGAAGGAGGTGAAGATTCATTCAGATGAGAATTTGTACTCTGAGAGTAATTGAGGCCACAATAATATGGAATACAGTGTACTGAATATATGTCGGACATATTCTATTCACGTGGTTGACAGCTGCTGTCCCGGTGGTTGACAGCTGGAGCGATTTAGCTGGCCACCAGGTGGTAGCAAACCAAAAGCCAGCTTTCCAAATTACTGGCTCCCACCTGAGCACTCCAGCTGGAGACAACATGCCAGCACTTTGGCGGTGTAGCTCGCATAGGACTCATAGGTATATGTCCCGGTTTTCCTGATGCCTGTTTAGTTTGTTGCAGAACTTACCAGGAATCGAATGAGCTCGCGGCTTGTCTAGCTTGTACGCATCCACTTAATTCCTCGGAGGTCTTGGTAAAGCCCAGTCAGCTGGGGAGTGGAAACAATGGCAACCGAAGGCATCGCCCAAAGGGCAAGCCCGATGTTGTGGCTGAGCAAATCGGATCAATCACTGCGGCGTTGGCCGGCCCGGGTGGGTGAGGTTGAAGTCACACTGTGTACGGTCCAACGAGATCTATGTACAGGTTCCTACCCAGCCGCAGTTACGAGGTTCATAAGACAGCGGCAGTGGAATTTTTTATTTAACACAGAAATAGATTACCGGTAATACTGAATAACGGACCGGTGTGTTGACTTTAGGATGAACCTCTTCACAGCGGCTGGCAATTAACATAGGTAAACAACATAGCCACAATGTAGCCGACTTCAGAAATGAAGCTCTCGGGGGCTCGCCCACTCAAAAACGAATTTATATTGCGCATGAAACATACTCCCATACTCATCTTAAATGGATTCCGACACTCGTTTGAGTTTGATAGACAATATTTTACAAGTTACAGTGACGGGATCCAAAATTTCAGTGTAATTCACCATGGCTCAGGTCAAATGGTATGTTATGAACCCAGAATGTTCTTGGAAAGCTCTTAGAAACACTGTGAGACTGTTAAATCCCTCAGAGAAATTTATTTTTGAGTGGGTGAGCCCCCGAGAGCCTTATTTCTGAAGTCAGCCACATTGCGGCTATGTTGTTTACCTATGCCGGTTCATCCGAAAGTTAAGTCACAATATTGTCACACCGGTCCGGTATTACCGATAATCTATTTCTGTGTTAAATAAAAAAATCCACTACCGCTGTCTTATGAACCTCGTAACTGTGGCTGGGTAGGAACCTGATCTATGTATGCACACGACAGCTAGGGAGAGTATGCCTCAGGAGCGCAGAGTGCGTGTCTGCTGTGACTAGAGCATTCGTTTGGTGTTTGTGGGATATCCCGCCTATTCTGAATGCAAGCCTAACCCTTGGTTTCTTTCTTTTACTTCAGCTACAATGCAGTAAATGGACAATATATACAGGATTTGATTTAAAATCGCCCACATCTTCAGTAAGTGAGTATGTTTTGGCCAGAATATCATGAGTTAATACAGGTTCGGGCTGAGGAGTGTAAGACTCCTCGGTAGCGGATCGCGCTTGCTTTCAGTGGTCGCTGGTACTTCGTGCAGATGAGGATGCCTGTGCAAACCACGGTCAAGATATAATTTACTTTATGACATGTTTTTATTTGGACAATTATCACCACATATTCCAGTCGAAGGGAAGAGACCGGTACCGTTGATTCATGAACGAGAGATTCAATTATAACATGAATGTAATTTACTCGGGTTCAAGCTGAGGAGAATAAGGCTCGGTAGCGGATGGTCCGCATCTATATCCAGTAACTCAAAACGGTTCATGATGCAGCTGAAGCCTGTTCAATTCGGGCTCAAGCCATGTGCCCTTCTGCCAATTTTTTCGTTTAATTGAACCAAACCAGATCGATAGTGCAGTCTCTACTTTTTCCTCGGCAACTAAAAGAGTTGCGATAAGGAGTTGTGTACTTGGGGTAAAGGGCCGTGGCAGTGCCCGCCATGCAACTCATACTTAATTTATTCTTTCTTTTGGAATATATGAAAATGAAGTGGTTCACCAGGGCATGGGATAAAATGATCATGCATTAAGGTCCGGATCGCGAACAAAGTATTTCAGGCTGAGTGATCACAGTGTTTCCGAGGTGTAGCGAATGTAATAGACCATCAGGCTCGCAACTGGAACCAGTCGAGACATTCCATCGTGGTACCATATTGCACCGTTAGGCTTGGAGCCGAGAGATAGTTTTATAGGAGGGAGCGAAGACAGAAAGGAGCGGTCGCCTGATCGGGATACACGTAAGCCAATAATAGGAGCACTGTTGACGGCGTAAGGCAAATTAACAGCAAGCCAAGAGCAGCATGGATAGATTCAATGAGTAGTGAAACCAGATTCAAAGGCCATGCCAGTGGTCAAGTTGGTTATGGAGTCTCTCATCTTTTTGGACAGCACTCAGACGAAGGTATGTTCATTAATGCTCATCAAGGCAATGGAACAGTGACGGAGAGGAGCGAAAGACGGAAAATGCCGAACAGGGGACCTCGGCAGGGTAGAACAAAAAACTTTTTTGTTGGTTTTCACCGAGTAACTCCTATTTTTCCCCGAGTAGGTATACTAAGGCCCTCCGGGCATCCCCTGGTACCTCCCAGTACACTTATCCTGATACTTATCCTTACTAGACAGCTGGACCAGTTAATATTTAATTTGTAGCCAGCAGTTGCTATATGATGGCCCTACGGGCATTCCCTAAGGTCAGAGTCGCAGTTCTGAGTCCGTTAAAGTTGACAGTGGTAGCTCTTTCCAAAATATTTACGGCCATTGGATGGCCCTCCGGGAATTTTTTGGTATCTAGACATTTAGTAGAAGGTTGAAAGCGGTCGCTTTATCTTGTGAAATCAGAATCTACAGGAGGTTCGGACTTTTTTCGGACTTCAGGTCTCCAGGTCCGATTATCTGTCAGGGTGTAGCTTAACGACCGGTCCGCTGATCCGGCAAAAAGGCGCATGCAATAGACAAGTTTTAATTCTGATTTGGAGACCTGGCACCTGAGTCGGTACCAGGAAAACAAGAGCAATTGTACAGCCGCTAATTTCATTAGAGTTTTTTCTAATGGAACGGGTAAATGCATTAGACACAGCCACAAATATGTCACTCAACGAAATCGATTTCAAGTAAAAAAACGATCATTTTTAGGTGCCCTGAGATTTGAAAGGAACGACAACATATGTAAACATAAGTGGCTTTATTTATACTAATTTACCAATAATTGGTAAAATGATTGTAAAACACGGATTTCCTCTTGGCAGCCCAATTAGGCAGCCCTGGTTTGATCGCCGGTTTCTACTATGCACGCTTATCTCTGCAGCTTCTTTTTTGTACAAAATGACCTCGCGGATTGCCCACGGCATGAGAAGGCACGGTCTAAGTCTTAGGCGCATACTCCTTAGAGCCTGCGTGGTCTCGGGGTTGTTATTTTTGGCACTATGGAATGAGGTGTGGCTACCTCTTTTGATGAACCAATATCTGTGATTTTATAATGTTGCTTGGGCCAGTTGGTTGTGACGTGTTTCGATATTTTGTAGTTAGTTTAACTAGGTCGCAGGTTCGATTCCTGCTGTTCCTTTTTTTGTTTTTTTAACTTAAACTCACCGTATCCATCCTAAAAAATATGTTTCTCGTCTGACACCTGGGAAGTTCATCTGAATCCTTCTTCGTAATGCACTAAATGGTTCCGAACTCCCTACTTTGGTCCAAAGTTCACCAATGGTTCTTGATGGCACATATTGAAAAGGAACAGTAGCCGACACAAGCATATACCTGGCCGTACAGTGCAAGTATTTTGAACTGATCTCATGGTGAGTTGGTTTTATTGTGATTTTTTGGGGTTCACGAGAATTCATCTCCCAATGGTACTGATAGCATTAGCGAGAGCATCATATCCTTCCGCACCCCTCATAAAAGTATGTGAACAGTGGGTTATTCAGCTGCCATTATGACCAAAGGACTCGTGGTGGGTTTATTTCCGTAATCACACCATCATTTTTGAGCTGCACCAGACAGTGGGTATTAACCAGAAGTATTTTCTTACTTGATGTTGCAAGTCACAAGCGCAAAAGACGGACTTGTACAGCATGTCTGAGTTTTTACTTCCACCGGCGAGACATTTCATTGTGTAAATCTGCAATAGACATTAAACATGTCATCCCCCATTTTATGACCGCGGCTCTTGCTCCCTTCAATAAAAAATCGCCACATCCAGCTAATTACTTACCAGCCCAGTACTCTGGCTCAGTCAAGCTATTAAAATCGGATGAACCACTTAATGCCATCTTAAAGGCCTATAGACTAGTCACTTGGGGCCATAAACACGACTCAATGTCCATCTTCGACGAGTTTCTTCTGCGACGTGCTCATCACGTGCTCCTGATTTACGGTAAAATGATGCTGATTTACCGTAAATTGATGACAATAAGTAGCTTAGTTGCACTTAGCCACACTTATTCTGAGCTTTTATATGCCAATTCCTGTTTTCGTGCCACTTCTGGCCTGACTTTTCTTATAATCCTGCTCCAGGATACTTGCTGCTAAGATGTTCAAATCCTCTGCCACAGGTAACTCTCAAGAAAGTTTCTACGCCGAAAATTTCCTGATCAAATCAGATGTGGCCCATGTAATTGAAGTACCGCATGGGTTTTGGTGCCTTCCAGATGTCAATAGTTTTCTTATTTACATTCAATGAGAGTTCCTCCTCTGATTCCGAGTATTCCGAGTCCAAGACACGTCTCTTTTTCGTGTCTCAACGAAAAAGGCCACAATTTTTAGTGCAGCTTTTCAGTGTGAAAATTATGCATCATTGTGATTTAAAAAATGCCAGATACAGTGTATCCAATTGATTAGTAAGATAGAAGTGCTCTCAGACATGTTTCTTCTCGTGTCACAGACCCACGGATATCCGTAGTTTGTCGACGCGTCAACAGATCCATACACGTGATTCAGGGGCAACAGAACCAAACACAGACCATTGTTGTGCCATCCCGTCGACGTGCTTGTGCAGTCCCAATTCTGCTCTTCTTGGTACTGCCGCTTCTATTCACTAGTATGTGCGGCACTACACATTGCCCGACCCACCAGCCACACCTAGACCTTGCCTGCACTTCCTCACACAGCCAACACACCTGCCCCTCAGGCTGTATGACTTCCAACACATTCCTCGTCGCGTTTCTTTGCTGACCTTCCCTCCATCCATGCAGGATTTGGCTCAGGCCCACGACCGTGTATCGGGCATCGAAGCGCCCGGTTGCCCCAGTCATTTTTTTTTGCATTGGTGAGGTTTCGTTTTTCCCCCTCTTTCAAGTCATTTTAACGCGCATTCCAGAGCCAGTTATCGGATCGGTCTTTGTGCTACACCAAAGAAGTCTCATCATCGACCAGCTGGCACTTATTTCATGAATCTCTCTTCCTTCCATCATCCCTCGACCACTTACATATAACACGGTCAGGATTTTTTTGTGCCCTACTTCTTTCTCTAACCCCACGTGTCTGTGACGAAGATTTGGCTCTGTCATCCTAGGACCGCGGCATTCACCGTCACCCCCATCACAATGTCTTTCAGGCTCAACCACTTATACCTCGGTCAGTTATTTTTATTTCGGTCTAATTTTTTTCTAATACCTCTCTTAGATGTCTACACACACACCTGCTGTGTTGCTTTGGCACTGTCTTTGCAGGGACGCCGGGAGTAAGGCGGCCTCGCATCATCACCCATAAAAACACGCTCGGGCCTTGACCACTTATAACCCAGTCAGTATTTTTTTTCAGCCTAATTATTTCTTTAACACCTTTCACCTTTCTTAGATATTTACCCACGCTCCGCCGCAGCCGATGTCCACGACGTGTGCGACCTTAGGACACACCGCCCCAATCTCACAAGCTCGACAATCCCCATCTTCCTCCTACTCCCTGTCCAATTCCTCCCCCGGTACTCCCCTGATAGAGCCCTCTCCCCCTCAAGAAGAGCCCCGCCTGTGTCTAGGTTGGCCCCGCACACTAGACGTGGGATGTCTCCCCCATGGAGACGCAGTCTGCACATACAATGTGCACGCTCGGTTTTGCTGGCGTGGAGTTGCTAGAACCACAGAGACAACAACGTCTTCGGCTGCAGCATCACCACACACGCACACGCACCACGCCATCCAGCAAAGCCGATACCGCCCCGCACCCTTCCTCGCTTCAGGGCCCCTTGCGGTGCAGAGGCGGAGAAATGACTCCGCAGCTTCGCCCTTAATCCGAGTCTCTGTACACAGGTCCATTTGTACAGACCGAAAATTTGAGTCTGGTGGCGCTTATTTGCCTGCAAATTGGGCATATAAGCACCTGCCCGGCTGTTGATGGCCAGTAGGTTTCTCTCTTATTTTTGCCTGAATCCTTCCGACTAAAGTACCCAGAGCATGTTTCGCACACGTACTAGAGGACCCGCAACACGCCTCGCCTGCTTCCTCGGATGTGCGGCACCGCCGCCGTCGTGTTCTCGGATGTGGGGATATTTTTGGCCCCTCGGCAAAACGTGAGTTTCTCATGCATTTTTCGCTCTATTCTCTTCAACTAAAGTACACAGAGCATGTATAAGACCCGTACTAGAGGGCGAGCGACACGCCTCGCCTCCCGCGGCCGCAATACATTGCCGGCGTCGTCACTCTGGGGTGTGGGGATATTTTTATCCCCTTGGCAAAACGTGAGTTTCTCATGCGTTTTTCACTCCATTCTCTTCAACTAAAGTACACAGAGCATGTATAAGACCCGTACTAGAGGGCGAGCGACACGCCTCACCTCCCTCGGCTGCAACGCGTTGCCGGTGTCGTCACTTTCTGGGGTGTGGGGATATTTTTATCCCTTCTCCAATACGTGAGTTCCCCATGCATTTTCACTCTATTCTCTTCAATTAAAATACACAGAGCATGTATAGGATCCGTACTAGAGGGCGAATGCCGCGCCTCGCCTCCCGCGACCACCCCCATGAAATCTGCTGCTGCATCTGGCTGAGTCATCTCCTCGATCTTCCTCCCAGCGCGCTGCTCCGCCGAGCGTGCCGTGCGGGATGTGGATGATGATTTGGGAGGCTGTCGCTTGACTGGCTGGCTCAACGCAGACGAGGGGATGCTTCTGTACACACCTCGACTCCCGCGGCATAAACACGTTGCTGACATCGCCACTTTCTCCAGTGTGAGTTTCTCCCTCAAATTTTGCCCGAATCCTTCCAACTTAAATACACAGCACATGTATAAGAAGTATACTAGAGGGTGAGCGATGTGTCTCGCTTCCAGCGGTCACCAAGCGGCCCCGCTGCCATCACGTTGTCTGGTAGGAAGTATTTTTAGCCCCTCTCTAAAAGTGAGTTTCTCAGTCATTTTTCACTCTATTCTCTCCATCTAAAATACACATTGCATGATTAGGAAGTGGACTAGTCGGACACTGCTTGCCTAACACAGACGAGGGTGCCCTTCTGTGCGGAATTTGAGCAAGTTAGTATTTCCCCAGTCTCTTTTGAATACTCCGAACTGAAATTGCCGCAGCATCCCATGTACAAGGCTGTGTTCGTTAGGTGGCAACTGTGTTTTATTCCTGGTAGTTAGTAAATTCTAGGCCATTATCGAGCGATGTTCTTGCAGCCCGATTGGGTGTGATGAGTGATCAAAAGATAGGAGACCCATCTCTCTATCCTCCACCATGGGCGTCAACAGTCTTTATAAGGTACCTGAAGAATCTGCTCCTCATTCACTGTATCTCACGACTTCTTAAACAAGATTCTGGATGAGGCTGTCGTCCTACGGCCCTTTGGACCTCCGACCACTCACCATCCAAGAAGGATTTGAAATAAATCGCAATGGACACAGTACACTCATTGGCGTGGATGCAAGGCATGTCAATTCTCCGTGAAGGTGTGATGTAACTGACCCCCTGCGTAGTATTTGGATGGCTCAGGCCGTTACAGCATTTAACAAACCCGGCCTTCGATCCCAGGCTGGGCAGAATCCATAGCTCGGAGTTTTATTCAACAAGCTTTGCGAGCTTTTGCGCTACATGGTCACTGTAGTCTTTGTCTTCGATGGCCCTGGACGTCCTGCACTCAAGCATGGCAAACGAGTCATTGCAAAGCCACATTGGCTCACCGATGAGTTTCAGGTGCTCATTGAAGTCTTCGGCTTTTACTTTTACACAGTGAGTCGGAGGAGAGCGGTAAACCACGGCTATTTTAACCTGATCACAGGCGCCTGGTGAAGCTGAGGCGGAATTGGCTCAACTCAATCGTAGAAGTGTGATTGACGCTGTAATGACTACCGATTGCGATGTGTTTGTTTTTGGTGCGACCCATGTTATCGACAGGTGAGAGGGCCAGCCTTCAACTTGCTGTGCACTGTACTCATCTCCTGCAGCCCGAAAAAACAAGATTACACCAACCTGCGTGTCTACACTGCGGACGCAGTCAAGAGAGTCACTCAATTGAGCTTGGGTGGACTCCTCCTGATGGCTGTCTTTGTCGGCGGTGATTACGATGATGTGAGTAATGTATCACGTTGAGATTCGTTGGAGCCTGAGCCATTGTTCTGCAGGGACTCCCGGATTGTGCCATCGGAATTTCCCATGCACTTGCGAAGCGTGGGCTTGGAGATTCCCTCCTCTTGGCTGCTCAAATGCTGGCTCCTACGGAGCTGGACACCTTTCTCAAGGTCTGGAGGAACACTCTCCATAAGGAGTTGGTCGAAGGAAATCTCGGACGTAAATACCTAGTGGTTGCCAAGGGTATTCTGGACAACTTTCCTGATCCCCGAATCCTTGACTTGTATATTAACCCCTTGACGTCCTGGTCTTCGGGAGGGCCGGGAGTCACTAGTTCTTTATGGGTACCCCGTGTTCCTGATGTGCAAGCAATCTCCAAGATCTGCGAGCACCTGTTTTCGTGGGGTACCGTTGCAGAACTTCCCAAGAAGATTGCGAAGACTGTTCTTCCAGGTCTCTGCGTTCGGCGGCTTGCCGCAATTCAGGTACGTACCATGTTTGTTAACGTTTCAATGGTGCTGATGTATACATGCAGTCACCCTCCGAAGTTACGGCTCTTCGAAACCATTTTGTAGACGTGCATGTAGGCCCAGACTTCCCACCGCTGGCGGCCTTCATCTGCATCAAGGCCTTCTCTCACGGGTTCTACCGAGTCGAATTTTCGACACGTTTGCTCAAGTCGGCAATTACTTCAGCTCTGCGTAGCACGAGAAACATCGTACCGGAATAGTGAAATCATCAACACTACTCCCCATGACGGTTATCATTCCTGTCCCCCCGGCCATTCTTTTACGGGCGCTTCCAGCGATGGTGCAAAGGTATCAGATAGCTCATCCGAAGAAGATCGAGGTGGATCCCTTGGTGGCTCCGGTATGTTATCGGGAACTCATCAATGTCTTATATCTAATGTATTTTAGGTCTTTGCGATGCCTGTAATCCCGGCTACTCTCAATGCTGTCGCTGGACCCAGCTCCCATGAAGCCGACACCATTTATGTCTCTTCAGACGACGAAGATTACGTAGATAATTCCTTGCTTATTGACTTAACACAAGACGACTCGGAATGAATGTACAACAGAGTTTATACTTTCTCGCTCTAGATTCTTTGCTGTACTCGGTAAATAAATGAATGACTTCTGCCTGACGGGTTCGCTGAATGGGTCTGATATCATTGATGGGAAAAACTAAAAAGGGGCTTAATCTTTTTGCTTCCTGGTCGTGCACCGTACCGCTGCTTCTCATATTTTATCCATACCTACCTCATTATGACCTGCACACAAGAGGAGAAGAAACCCCAGAAGACTGGAAGAAAAACTGCGGCTACCGCAAAGAGCGATGCACTGGAGGCCAAGAAAAAAGAGGCGCACGAGAGTTTCAGCCAGGCCAGCAGGACAAAGGAAGCCTACGTGGGATATGTTGTTCGGAGTAGGGCACTCCTGGCGGACATTGTTGCGGAAAGAAGACAGAAATTGAAGGATAACCCGGAATGGATCTGCCCTCAAGGAATCGACACCGACTTACTGGAAAAGGCATTTGATACACCCAATAAACACTCTGTCTTTGCTCTAGAGTTATACTTGACACAGAAGTGCATTGTGGAAAACAAAGGCAAAAGTACGTGTGAAGGAATTCATGGCGCCTTTGCCAAGCATTGGGATTCTATGTGCGTCAAAACAAGCTGCTTGGAGAACTGCTTGACTGACCCAAGTGAGCTTTATAGGGAAGGCGACAAGTACTCGGGACCTTATAGATTTGATGAGGCTACTGGGATTGTGTCGGGCTGCCCAGCATGCGCTCAAGATATACAATCTTTTGTGAAGGTAGTCAAAACAAAGAGTAATGTCAAAGGAGCGGCGGCGACTCGGAACCATGCAGAGGCCATGCCTGTGGAAGATATGAAGAAGTGGATGGATTGGTCAAAGTCAACGTGGCCGAGGTCGGAGATCAACGTACCAGCACAAGATAATTTGCAGCATTTGGAGAAGACGAAGCATATCATGATGCGTGCCTTCGCTTCAAGCGGGTTCACACTCTGGACCAGGTGTGTGTGATTCTATTGATATTCTTCTTCAGCATGTTTACAAATTAATGCTCGCACACTTACAATTTGTAGGAACTTCGAGTTGTGTGCCTTGCAAGTACAAGACTTGACGATGGACTGTGTTGGGCCACCACCCTTCAACTTGCCATTCTTCTAAGTCTTCCTGGACAATAGGAAGGGCTGGCAAAAACAACAAGGCTACGACAATGAATCGCGTGAGAGTAAGTCGGTTTCCATATCACGGGGTCGTGAACTTTTATGAACACTCCATTCTTTCTCAGGCAACCGCTACAACATCTATGAGCAATCTGAACTCCCGGAGATTGACATGTACACTCACCTGCTTCTGTGGTTAAAGTTCCATGCCGAACACCTCGACCGGGACCTCGAGCCAACTGACTATGTATTTCTGTACATTGCACCAAATGGAGTGATTCATCCGAAGCGGGAGATGACATTACAAAACTGTCAAGACCTGATTGACGAGTTCGCGAAGGGTGCTGGGCTTACCAAGTCGTATACGACACATTCCTTCCGACGTGGCGGCGCACAATATCGCTTTATGTTTGCTCCGTTGGGTAAGCGATGGTCTCTGGCAATCATCCGATGGTGGGGAGGCTGGGCCCGAGGCGAAAAGGTATCTGTGTTTATGCAGCAGATTGAGGAATGATGCTGATCTTGCATTCTTTAGGTCGATACCCTCATGCGCTATTTAATGGACTCTCTACAAAGTTATGAGACCGGTCATAGTGATGCCCTTTGTCCTATTCCCAGAGAGGCAGAGGAAAGCTTCATGGGAGATCACCTCCTTCTCAAGCCTGTACCTACGCAGGAGTTCCGTCTCGTCACTTCACAAATTGGCAATCTGAATCTCGCCCCAACAACCTCCGAGTCTCATCATTACAATCACACCTCCTCCCCCGTTGCTTTGTCGTCGAATCCACAGACTCAGAGAACTTCGCAGTATACCCTCTCAGCTCCTTCACACCTACGCACTCGACGAAATCCACTAGTAACAGTCTCAGACTCCATCTCATCACTGGCAGCTGTCGCCGCAAGAGGACGTAACATCCCACCCATTCCTTCAGTTATTCCCGGTGTATCAATTCCGGACATCAAGAAGGGTGATGGTGCATGGCGGGAAGCGGTAAAACAGTGGGAAGAAGGTGATCCGGTCAATAATTTGCGCCCACTTCGTGACTGGCCAAAAGAGTGGTATTCGGGTGGGATGCGGACAGTTACCGGTACTAAACGCACTCAACATAAGTTGATTGCAGCGGAATTTGCCCGGTAATCATTTGCTGTTCTTAGCCTGCTCGTGTTTACTTACAGCAATTTTTAGATTGGGGCGAAGCGAGGCAGAATTTATCAAGATCTACCCTATAGCATCCAAGCGTATCGGGGCTCTGATCAAAGCAATTCAACAGACCAACAACGAGCTAGGTATTAGCCATGCCAGGCGAGGTAAAACTAGTGCCTAGAGAGCACCACCCCTCTTCTCAAGTCTTTGCACACCGTCAATTGTGCTTCTTGATTATTATTTTTTTTATGACACTTATTTACACTTCCGTATTCATTTATTTGTCGTATTTATTTATTTATGTCAATGACTTGTCTCTGACTGTTACTGAGCAAGTATTGTATCTGCCCAACCGGTCAAAGCGATTTCTTGCAGTCGTTGTCATCCAGCTTACGCATGTAGCGTCGCTGATCAAACGCGTTGCCCGCGGCCTAGATTCCGATCACGGGATCACGGGCCGCGGCGGATCAAGGCCACATGACTGCAATCCGCGTAAAACAAAAAATCTAAGTACTCGTAAATGCTTCTACATACTCTTGTGGTCCCAAATCCGACCAGAATTCGCTTTTTTAGTTGAACCCTCGTCGAACCCGGTCAAAATATTATCTACTTAAACATGCTCAAGGAGCGATAAATAAGGCTCGGTGGCGGATGGTCCGCCGCTCCATTTCATTACCTCAAGAAGGGTTTGTGATGCAGATAACGCCTGTTCGATTCCGGCCCGAGTCATATTTTTGGACAAAGAGGCTACCCCAAAATAACAAATGTTACTTTAATATATGGCGACCAACTTACTCCGGCTTAGGAGACAAAAAAGGGCTCCGTACGATGAAATTTCGGGACGCAGATGATGGTATACTTGTTCTTCCACCCTTAGTGCACGCTCCGGCGTATTCAATGCGAACAATGCTGGTGTGCCAATTGGGTCAACAAATGCGACCACCGGCTCTATCTACAAAGACATAAGTATCATTCACGGGTCAAATGGAGGGGCTGCGTAGGTACGATGGTCTGATGACTGGCCAGAACGGGGGGAAATAGGAAGACGAACACATCTTATTACAGCAGTTCAAGCAGCACTGCGACTGAGTCGGAAGTCACAATGCCGCCCAGTGTTTCTTCATCGAAAGGAGGCAGTGACGCAGCCTCGACACCCTGATCTATCCACCCATACCCAGCATCCAACCTCGCGTCGAGTCCCGCACGAAGCATCCGGCGCAGGCCCCCTTTGCACCTCCACACATTCACATTGCCGCTGAACACCGGGGCGGCAGCGGTGGGAGAAATATCTGTCGACAGGAAGGCGCGCTTGGCCGCTTCGGCGGACTCCAAGTAAACCCACGACGAATTTGTGGGCCAATAGGCCCTGTTGCCCTGTTGCAGGTGAGGCGTACGAGGACCTAGAGGAACGATTCGATGCCATGGCGGAAGAGGTAGGGAGGGGGGTCCGGGATGAGCAGCGCGGATGCTGTACATGCGAGCGAGCCTCGCTGCCAGCGCGGAGGGTCGGGGTAGTCGAAGTCGTGCAGCACTCCGCGGGCCTTGCCGTCCTCGAGGCGATACGCGATATTGGAGACAGTGATCTCGCGATGTAGCGTTCCAGCGGTCTCATGCAGCCATCGGTAGCCTGAAACTCGGTGTGAGATGGGGCAGTTGAATGGGAGGATAGGCGTACAGCTGAAAACTTCGCGCATTACTTGTCCGAGGTGCGCGATTTGGGCTATTTTGGTGATTGGAGTGAGCAGGTCTGGAACTATTATGCGTAAAGCGCGAGCATTTTCTTCTAAGTCTACTTTCTTCTGGACCCGCGCTTCAACGGCGGCGACCGTAGCTGCGAGGGTCCCGCCGACGGATAAGACGAACGATTCGCCCCAGGTTGCTGACTGGGAGCAGTTGACGAAGTCGGGAGGCGGATGGATATATCTGGACATGCCAAGCTGCTTGATCTGCTGCTGACGCATACATTCGGAGTGTAGCCCGGAGATGATGGCCAGGAAACCTGGGATGTCTGTCGTCGGTTGAAATTCGGAAGAATGGACTCTAAATGCGCGGCTGTAGCAGACCAACACCAAAGGAGAGCGATCGACGTCTATTGGCTGGATGGAGCAGTCTCCATACGCCACAATATGTCCACGAGCATCAGGAGAGTCTGGCGTTAGAAAGTCGAGGTAGGTGCCGGAGAACGCTGGAGTAGAAGATGCCAGCCAGAGTCCGTCTGGGATGTTGACCCGTTTCCCTGTCTCACCGTCCGCCGGTTGGATATCGGAGCTATCCTGAATTTTGATCATCCCCTTCTTGTGGTCAAAACGCCCAGGGCATTGCAAAACATCCATACATTCTTCCACGAGCCCCGTTAATGCGGCGGCTACCTCGTTCAGAGCGGCGTCGGTGTTAATGGCCACGTCATAGCTGTGAAGTTTTTCCGAGAATCTGGGTGCACTTGTGATCTGCTCTATGAGGGCAGCTTTCGAAGCCTTCCACTCCTCTGGAACGCGCAGGACCGAGGACAGGAAGGTTTGTACTGACAAGGCCATGAATGTCTTCTTTTTGGTCTTCATATCGTTGGCGGCTGAGTGGTTCGGGGGGCGGGAGAGAACTACCAGAGTCAAAGAGCTTGAGAGTAGCAGGTGCTATTCTAAATAGCGTGCAAGAAGCTTTAGGAAGTCAAAAAATTGATGTGGTTTGAAGCAAGAGTCTACAAACATTGCACAACAGGTCCCCATCAAGGCAAATTCGGATGCACTGCCACGACGTGCCTTGGCACCCCCAGCTTAGTGGCTGCCCTTAATACTGTCTACGCTCCTGGAATTTCTGTACAGTTTTCCAGGCAGCTGACCTCAAAGTTTGTTCAAGAACCAAGAATCAAGGGAATGGATCCGCTCCTGCCAATGTCTCACCTCTTCGTCATCCCCACTTTCTGCGTCTCATGGTTCGGCCGTATGCTTGCCGCCAGGAATCGAGATTCTACCCAGCTACCACTATCATGACTGCGGATAATGTAATCTTATAACAACTCCTCCATTCGGAAGTGCCACCGTGACCGCGCTACTCAATTCCAGAAATCACCTGCTCAGTATGCTCCCACAGCGTTCGCTGCACGTCCTCCGTCGCCGGCAAGTCCATCCCAATGTCGTCTCCGTCCTGCCCCGTACGCGACGCGCCGGCCGGCGCTTTGAGGAGCGCGTAGAGTTGGTGTTCGCCGCACACTTCGATGGACTTGGCGGTGGCGAGGATCTCGGGGGTGAGGGGGACGTTCTTCAGGAGCGGTGTGTCAACGATTCCCGGATGCGCGTGGACGAATGTGATGCCGATGTTCCGCGCGGCGTAGTCCTTGTACCAGCTGGGTCAGTTAACCGTTGCATAACCTCCTCGGTGAGCACGCAACACACCTTGAACATGAGATCAATGTACGTTGACGCCTGGGTCCCGGCCGTCCTGAACCCAACAAAGTCGCGCACAGGCTTCAACGCCTTCTTCAGTCCCAGGTCGCTCAAATCGAGCTCTTTCCCTTGTCCAGCGCTGAAGACAGCCATGACGCGCGCGTCCTCGCCCGCCGCGTGGGCCGCGCGAATAGTGGGGAGCAGCCCCGCGATGAGCGCCCACCGCGCGTAGTACCACAGCGCCGTCGACACCTCCAGCCCCTCGCTCGTGATCACGCTCTCGAAGTTTATCGTGCCCGCGGTCGTGACCAGCAGGTTGATGCGTGGGAAGCGCGCCCCCAGCGCAGCGGCCGCGCGCTTGACGCTCGCGATGCTGGTGAGGTCGCACGGTACGAAGTCGCGCGCCGCGTCTGTGCTGGCGGAGGCGGGCGGGAGGCTCGCAAGGATGGCGGCGGCGGCGGCGCTGCTGCGGCCCACGATGACAATGTGGGCGTTGCCCTTGGTATGCCGTGCGAAGGCCTCCGCGATGCCTTGCCCAATGCCGGAGGTGCCGCCGACGAAGATGCCGACAGGGGTGTAGGCTGGCGCCCAGGCGGTGTTGAATTTGCGGACGGTGGAGAGGTCAGGCATGGTGTGATGGAGAAACGCTTTCAAATGGCGCCTTTATAAACTCGGCGGGGGGGGGGGGGTTATTATTAAGGATTGCGCGTCATCAGGTGTGACCGCGGAGTTTTGAATATCGATGTGAGTCATCTCTCCTTGGAGTCTTCCCACATCTTGTCCACATCCTGCGTTCTACTGGCGACTATCTTTCCATCCAATAGGATGAGCGAATTACTCTTGCGTGTCTCTTTGCCGGCGGTGTTGCGTTGATGCCAGTCAATCGTCAATTTGAATGGTTTCTGCCTTGTTTTACCATCTTTCTCTGACGAGGGGGTGATGAAATATCCCGGCAACGACTCGGAGTTCCCCATTAGTACGCACAAAAATAAATGCATGACGAATATCTCATGATTAGGCGCGGGTTGGGGTCTATATAAACACTGTCAGAAGGTGGCTCGCTCCTCGAAGCTGTAACACGATGTCGATCCAAGCACATATGCTCGAACTCACTTCTCCAGTTCAACCGGGACTCGTACATGCTCCTACGACGCACTCAGCATCGGTAGAACTTCAAAATCTCTTGGTTTTAGATCAACGCGCGCACCATGTCTTCTTCAACGACTTTGGGTTTCACAACCATCTCTCGCATCAGTCGGTACAATCAGCTTCCACCCTTTCTCGGACTGATGATGTTTCTCCCATTTAGTCTCGTGGCGGCGTACGACTTGGGGGCTCCCCCTGCGTTGATGCGGCTCATCTATGAAAACACGGAGAAAATTCTGCGCCCAATGAATCCCACAGGGGAAGAGATCACTGAAGGCAATTGGACTACGCGCCTTGGGGAACACAAGTGCGTGCTATGACAGTGGTATTATTTCACGGCTCATAGATATTAAAGGGCATATGGTCGCTATTTCGCGTTCTTCTTGGCCCAAATCAAGAACCACGGCATACCCGTGACATTTCATACATATATTATGGCACCAGAAGCGAATGGCAACGGAGCGTTGATGTTTGCGCGATTTTTTGGCGGCGCGTGAGTTGTACATATTTCCTGTTCACATTTATTTTTCGCATTTAAACCGATATACAGACTTCATTCGTTTCTACAAGTTGGGGTATGTCCCACGTTCGAACGCGAAATACTGTCCCACTAATGTTCGCCACCAGTTCGGTGTTGAATTTGGACAGGATTATATGGTTGCGGCAGGTATTACACCTCTCTGGAATAAGTCTGTCGTATCCTAAACCACTCTCCCAGGTTTAGCGTGGGCTGCCGTGGAAGGCACAGAAATAAGGGCCGTGCTGGACACCCCTAGCGGGCTTCCTCAGCTTTCAACCTCCCCGAAGGACGGGGCCACCCTGCTCTCCCTCCTTCGCGAGGTGTATGATTCCCCCGCGCTCGCACCCGTTCCTTATAACCCCGCCCTGACGATCGCCGACCACTTCAAAAATATCGCTCACGACCACGTCGCCGCCTCCGCCGCAATCAAACGCATCTACGCGCAATGGCCCATCGCCACCACGCTCACCGGCGCAGCCTCCGATGCTGAATTCGCCTCAAAGATCGAAGAGTGCTTCGTGCAAGCGACGCTCCTCCTTGCGGCCACCAGCAAGCCTAACCGGGTTCCGCGCCCGGACTTCTTCTTGATGCACCTCGTGACGAGCGCGCTGGCGCTGTGTAGCCTGTTGAAGATCATCCCGCACGATGCCCAGAAGGCGCAGATGCTGCAGGGCTACGCGCGCGCGTCTGCAATGCTCGCAATCACCCGCGGGCGCCCCCGCATCGACATCCCGCTCCTCATGTCGTACTCCGAGCATCCGCAGCCGCCCGCGGCGCCCACTCCCCACAATAACACGAGTACACTGGGCGACACCCGCGCGCGCACACATGTCAACCCGTGGCTCGCAATTGTGCACAACGCGCTGAAGCATAAGGAGCCGCACGTCGTCAAGACGGTGCGGGCGTTGTACTACGCCGCGCAGCAGTACGGCGGGAAAGGCGCTGGGGAGGCGATTGGGGCGGTGGATGAGAAGGGGGTGGAGACGCACCGGGGCGCGCGAGAGGCGGATGGGTCGATATTCGTCCGCGCGGCGGGGATGGTGTCTCAAAGGCTGGGATGGGTCGCTTTTGGGCGTGAGGAGCGCAGGTGGGACTTCAGTGGGATGGGGTGGGATGCAGCGTGGGAGAAGGATGATTAGGCTGCCCTTGATGGAGTGAAAATGTTGTGGTGTGTCCAGTTGACTATACAGAAAAGTTCCCAGAATAAACGAATTGACCCGCTCCCACACGTTGTAATCGTAACCTACATTTCCTATCGAGACGATTTACCTGTGGGACACATAATCAGCGCGGATATAAGTAGAGCTGAAGGATCACAGGCTTGGTAGGATGAGCTTCCCGTGGGACGCGGTGCGTTTTAGTATGTACGCCTTGAAGAAAATGAAGGAAGGAGATTTTGATGACTATGGTGACCTGGCCTGCCCCAGAGTCCAACGGGGCCTTCTTGCACCATCGGCCATAAGCACCAGTCGAGAGCAGATACGCACCATGCGCCAATGGCCAATAATTTCCTTGACTAGTTCATATTCCCAGTCTGGAACCGAAATACAACTCACGGAAAAATTCAGTACAGCAGCGTCTCCGACTTCAGGGCAGATATGCGGGAGGTGAGGTTCACCGGTTGGAATATACATATAGTAACAAAGACGAAAAGGCGGCGCGAAAAAAGTTGGGTTTGCCTACAAGACCTTTCTTTAAGTCGAACGGGGGGTCCCCCTGGACAATCAAAGTATCCTCAAAGGAGAGGCACGAGGAGCACTTAAGGCTAATAATTGCGTCAACTTGTGCTTGGGTCTGTTCGTTCGTTGTCACCGAAGATAACCTGGACCCCATCGTCAATATTTCTCATTCTCGCGAATCCAGCCGACGAGAAAGAATAAATCAGTACTACATCGTGAGGACGCGGGATTGAATTCGAACCAACGAAGAAGAAAGAGCCTCTCTAACTCGACCACCCGAGCTGAAGCTTTAACTCAGTGATTGAGAGCCTGAAATGGAGAGTTCTGGTTGGCTCCTGAAAAGAACAGCCATAATCTGCATTATTGATGGTGGTACGGCGGTGAACGTCCCCACAGGCGCTTGTTCCCTGATCTTTGTCTGGGACGGACCTGCATTTGACCATTGAGTCCAAACAGGCCGACATACTAGTATATTGGCTTGTATTATATGTGTCGTGGACGTTGGTCACCAAAAAATGAAGAGCATTGGAAGGGACGAGGTCTTGGAGCAGCCGAGATACATAGTATGTGTACATGCAGGCCCACGCATTGGTGAATGTGTTGGTAACTGATCGAGGGCGCGACGCTGTGCGTACAAGATAGGATAAAATACAGTCATTATTAATCATTATTACCTCGCACCAGCCGAGTATGTAGCAGTATCGATACGGGTGTGGATGACGCGTGGACGGGTGGATGATACAAGTGCGGATGGTATGGCTGAGGTATTTCGTACAACAAACAATGAGTCCAGTTCCTTCGCGTAGTGCGGTACTCAGAGTCCCTGACTAGTCGGTATTACAATTGCGCGGCATGCATTAAAAAGAGAAGGAGCTTACAATAATCTTCGCAGCCGCCTTAGTGCACGCCGTATGCGTTTCTGAATCGCGCGCGACGAATGGGAAGTCAACATCGTGTTCGCATTTGTGAATAGGCAGAGCAACGCACCTGGATCTTGCGCCTCCACCCCTTGCGCCGCCGCTCCTCCTCCGCACCAGCGAATCTGGGCTCCTCCGGCCTCGGGGCGCGGTGCGGCTTCAAGACGTGCTGCGGCGACATGCCCAAGGCGGGATACGGCAGGACGTGGTGCGCCGACACCGGCGTCTCCGCGATTGACTCGAGATCGATGAAGTCGCTGTTGTTGTTATTGGCGTACGGGTGCTGGCGCAGCGGCGGCAGGAGCGGGCGATGGGAGTCGCGCCGCGCGCGGCCATTCCCGTGTCCGTGCCCGTCGTCCGTCGAGTACTCGGTATAACTCGGCGCGTAGGCGTTGGTGGTGGTGGGGAACGAGTCAATGGAGGCGGTCTGGATGGGGCGAATATGTGAGTCACGGCGGGTGAAGGAGGCGACAGTGACGCACGGGGTGAAAACTCCGCGTTGGTACGTAGGGACCGTGGTGGTGGGTTTCCCTGACCGGCGTGCGGGGATACTGGGACAGGAATCAGCCAGTGTTTGTTCTTACGTCGGAAGGCCATTTTGGGAGACAGGACGCACCTCATTTGCGTATATGTAGCTTGCAGTCCCGCTGTACGGGTGATTCATCGCGTGGAGGCTAATGAATGCCCGTCCTAATGGTTGTGGGGTGGTGGCGACAAAATCTGAGCTAGGTGTCTAGCTGCTATCGCCTTCGTAACCCGTTGTCGTGTTCTGCGGGAGACGACGATGCTGTGGCGGACAGAGGCATCCCGTGGGAGCGCCGTGAGCCCATCAGCCGCGGCGGATGGGAACAAAGCGGGGTAAGACAACCCGCCTGATTTGTCATGCCGTGCATGCCTGCCGGCTCCCGAGACGTGGCGGAAGACATGGCTAGCTCAGGTACGGTTTTTCAGTGCAGCCGGTGTCGACGCTGGAGAGTGTGCAGAGCAGGCGGCCACGGTAAAAGCCGTAAGAGACAAGATGACAGTTGGTGAAACGAATCTCTCCATCATTGCTCAGATGCTTTGATCTTGCTGTGATCTCTGATCCTCCGAATCCGTCGTAAATTAAAAGATCCCCGACTTTCACTGGGGAGGAATGAATTTGCAACTCGAGCTTGTGTGTTTAGACGATAAATATGGAATTTGTATGCCGCGGCCGGTACCCGGTTACAGTTGGGGGAAGCTTGCCTGATTCGAGTTGAAAGTATTTACTTCGATTCAATATCTTCGTCAAGTTATCCTCGATTTTTCTCACGACGAAAAGAGGACGTGGGTTATTTTTAATTATTTTTGACAGTGTTGGAGGAGGAGGAGGAGGAGGATGTATTACTGCGGTGGTCCCTAAAAGGAACAAGCAGGTACTGTACCTACATACACCACGTCCATGTGTACGCTACAGTCATCGGCGGTCAAGGCGCTTTGGTAGCCTATCTACTGGGTGGTAAATAGATGCATCTCACGAATAGACTTGGCCAACGGGGACGGAGGAATCCTGACAACTACGGGGGAAGAAATGTGGGGAAACACATCAAACACGTTCTCCGCCAGTGCGGGTCGTGAGTGTGCATCATCCACTTTCCCTACAAAATCTGGAAAACCGGAATGTGAACGGCGCTGTGTTCGTCTATTGTGCAGGGAACACTCCACATCGCCCCATGCTCAGGTTATTATTCCCGAGAAAAGTTACACACCACTAAATGGTTTGTGATGCACCACAATGGCAACATTGAACAATCTCAGATACCATGGCATGAATATGTGTTGTAGTCAGGTTCCATATATATTATCTAGCGTTGGGAGCGCTCCGGTCATCAGCTTTCAGCTGAACTGCTAGATCGGACGTTTTGGAGGCTCACATTGAACCAAAACCGATTTGCACCATGTAAGGAGGACTATACATCGATGTCGTTATGATATCGTGCACTTCAGCGTCGAAGCCAAGTCCAACTGGTGGCTAGTATCATGATAATAATATCCCAGCGACTCCCCGTGCATGGAGTTGAGTTGTCTCTATATCACTCATGGCGAACAAATTCTCTCTTTGCCATGAGATCATCGCACTGAGTTCACTGCGACACGCGACATGTTTTGCTTGCGGTGAAGATAGTGTCTCACGGAACGGTTCCACACGACTGGCGTAGAAGGAGCCGCATAGGAAGAAACTCCTTGCACTGTCGAGTTCACTGGCTCATAGCTAACGGTCTTCTCTTCGCAGAATTAAGGATCATCGACCATATGGTCATGGACGATCATCCCCCGCGCTGAGTTCACTACAACACTCATCAAGTCATGCTTGTGGTGAAAATAGTCGTCTCGTGTGGCAGTCAGAGGTGTCTCGCTTGCGGCTCGACATCCAGACAGGGCTTCAAGGCCTCATATCCGGTGCGGCCAAAAATAGGGGTTATAGTCTGGAGACGACACCCGTGCGTAGCGTCGCCGTCTCGCCACCGCAGACCGACACAAGATGGACGACAGCCTTTACTAGTAATAGCATGGGTCCGAAGATGTGTGGTGCGCGTTTGTATACGAGCTGAGACATGCTACTCGCCATTACTGAGCAGTGGTCGTAATCGTGGTCGAACTGTCGTATTGCGCAGCAGACGGACAACAGGCTACATGGCCAGTCTTAGAGGGTTAATCCAGCTCCATGATAAGACAATGGGCTCGAATTCCGCTCGTTGCCGGAAATAGGGGTTTTGCTGACGACGACAAAAACAGGATTTGGACCGCCTAATAGGCCGGTGACAGTGGGTATCTTGTTGTAGTGGAGGTCCTCCTCCGTTCGGGCAAGATCCAGGTGAGGCCGAGAGTTTTCAAATATCGATGGTGGTGGCCAGGAGCAAGACCAATGCTGGATTGGCAATCTTTTGCAATTTTGTTGATGAGTTGCACTCTACGCGAGTTTCACTCATTATATCTCACTTTTCAACAGCCCCCACAATTCTCTGTGTGTATTTCTCCACAGATCACTGAAAAGCTCCTTAACCTGTTGCATTCTGCAAGCGTCCTGAGCGACAAAGGTTCGCATCAGACAGGTATCCCACGGGACGCAATCAAACAAATATACCACTGCCACTGGCTTTTCGGTCCCACTAACATTCGGGAGTCGAGCCCGAAGAGATCGCGAGTATTAAAAAAAATCACCCCAAATGATGAAGCATTAATCTATTGTTGGTTCGCGCTCCTGAGCAAGGTTGAACTTTGCTTTGGAGCCGGAAACGGCCGGAGGAAATGTCGGACCATGTCAGGCTTTTGGACTGTTGCCATTAATTGGCAGTACTTGGCCTTGGGCCAGCCCTAAAAGCAAACGATTTAGACCGCAGAAATAGGGCGACATTGGATTTAATTTCTCGGAATGTCACCTAGCCGCTCCCAATAGCCCGTTGAGGGATGCTTGAATACGAGTTGAATCAGCACAGCCAAAAAAGAATTAGATGGTAGTCCCAGGAAGTTCCCAATGCATGGCCGCGGTGTCTCCAACATGCGAATCTGAATTCTCAGAGCGCCCGGTTTCTAGTTGACGATATGACAACAGCTATATTTGAAAGAAAGCACTGCCTTGTAAGGACGAAGACTGATAATGCGAAGCCAGTCTAGCAACTAGAATAAATGCGGGGCAATAGGAAATGCCATTCCCAAATTAAGGTATATCACGGCCCGTATGCGTGAAAAATATTTCAGGAATCAACGATGAAAACAACCAGATAAGGGGGGGGGGATCGCGTCAATTAAGTTGACATGGACAGATATACGGGCGCAAGTTGACAGCGGTTGTCGGGCCGGGAGATGAATACAATGACAAGTGAATTTTGATGCAAAAAAGGCCGACCTAAGCCAGTCATTTTCTCGAGTATTTGTGAAGTGCGAAATACAGAGGAGAGAAATGCCCATGAGGCCGTTAAAATTTGGGCAAAAAATGTGAGTGGAGGACTCGTCAGCCTTGAATGCATTACGGTAGTGATTAATATTTCTATAGCCAGTTTGTAGTACGCTATAACCTAGAATGCAAGGGTGAGTTGAACCGGGTAATCGAATCAAGCCGCCAAGCAGAATCCCCCCCAGGCGATTTCCTCCCTCATCGTTTAGGATCTGCCCCTGTCTGTAGTTCTGGTTCAAGCACGTTTATCTTCCATTCACAGATTGGTCCATTTCCTGCTGACTATGAATTCGGTATAACTTGTCTTGCAGGGCCATGGACTGATTGCCCGAGTTTTCTGATCAATCTAATAATCGAACCACCTCCTATCTTCCTAGTCATTTACTCTTCGCCTCCATTACGCATAATTCGTTGGTGCCATAAATACGTTCTTCTAAATGTATATGTCGAATCTTCTTATAATCGCATATGTCGAACATTCGAATACGTAGATCCTAATCTGTCTCGGTAACCCAGACGTTTCGGAATGATCCGGCGGAGTTTGAATAAATAGAAGAAAAAAGATGAGCCCAGATCATTCCTCAATGATCTCGGCCCGTCTTTTTCTCATATTTATTTAAACTCCGATCGGGCCGATCATTCCTCAACGTCTGGGTTACCGAGACAGGATCCTAATACGCACGCAGTACCTCCCTTGGTTCTGAATACCCGATGTCATCAGCTGTCCATCAACCACTCAACCTAGTTTAAAATTAGTTTTGTGGTAAACATCTAATTCCTATAAAGCCTGCGTACACAGCGTCACCCTATCTCCTACTAGTTGGTCTGCGTCTGCACGTCACGGCGGTGTCTACAACACAACGATGCTCATTCCCTGTATCCTGGCGCCAGTTGCGCTCTTGTTGAACTTTCTATCTGCCGCAGCGTTGCCAGTCGGCAGCGGGGGGACAGGCGCAGGCGCGGATGGAATCTCGATCGGCGACCGTGGCGTGGACAGCGGTGTCGGCAGCGGGGGGACGGGCGCGGCCGTGCATGGAATCTCGATCAGCGGCCGCGGTGTGGACAGCGATGGGACGGACGTGGTAGCCGACGTCTGGGGGACGGGTGTGGGCACTGATGCGATCGCAATCGGCGGCCGCGACGCCGCCAAGCCCGACTACTTTGAGGTGGAGTTCGAGGCGGAGAGACGAGGGAGTGCAAATGTTGTTGGCCGTATAACCTATCTCGCCCCCGACTCGGTCAACGTCAGTATTTAATTATCGCATGTCGCTTGTTTATTCGTTCGTCTTGTCTTATTGTGAACATAGAAACCTAGCACGGGGGATATTATTTGGGGATGGGGAGGGAATGCGGTCGGCGGGGGTGAAGTGGGCACCGATGGGGTGGGCGGCAGCGGGAGAGCCAGCGATGCAATCGTAATCGGCGGCCGCGACCCCGCCTCCGGGAAAGGCATCGTGAGTTCCATTTAGCTCAATATCTGCATATCACCCATTTTCTTATCGTGGACCTAGCAACTTGACACGGTTTCGTCACTTCTAATGACCACCGAATGACTCAGTCATCTATCAAGTCGGAAACTGTGGATGATGTCTTGCGCAGTGGTTGAATAATATGTTCGGTTTAAGCTCCTTTTTTATCTTCCTAGTAGTTCAAAAAACAGACATTTGTAAATCGAACGCGAAAAGACGAGGCGAAGGAATTTAGACCCGATGTCCGCACCGTGTTGTTTGAATATAACACTGAGAGTTCGATTTTGTATAATAAACTCCAAACTACGTGGATAAAAAGATCGTAGTCACGATCGTCAACGCAGTAGGACAGCATTTGAAATAGGAGCCGAAGACCACTTCTTCTCCGGACAGTCCGTGAATACTTCTTTGTCACCTACATCCGCACACAATTTAGCAACATTCTGATTGTCGAGATTTGGTTCTGCACGCACCGGATTGAACTGGCTGTCATTAACCAGAGGCCAAGAGGTCAGCGCGAGATCAAACGTCGCTTCGCGGGGACTACAGGAAAAAAGACAGTCAGACTGCAGTTGAATAAATTACAAGGACAATGACGGCCTCATACACACATCAGCGCGTTGAGCCCAACACACTCCACGGTGAAGCTCACAGGCAACTGTGTGTGCACCGTCGCCTGGGAAAATTCACGCCATGTATCATTCAGGTCAACTCGGGGGGATGACAGGAATGGCTGCTCCCCATTGATAATGTCGTACGTCGTGTTCGAGGTGGGGATAAATATCCACTAGTTGAGATGCGTGGAAATCAGTCAAGATGATAGATAGTATCTGGATCTACCCGCCTGTTGATTGGGGGTTGGTCCGCATTCCTGTTTGCCCCGATGACCGGATTGTGGTCCGTTCAGCGCGAGAATGCGTTGTAGAGGACTTGGCCTTGAAAGTCAACCAGATAGGTGGGATCTTGGGGGACACATGGCGCGAGAGACATGGGGGCCAGGGGTACAAATGGTGCCATCGTCCAATTATCACGCAGTGAAGTTTGGATGCGAGAGGATCGTGTGTACTTATATTATCGGAGGATGGAATGCCGCTTGAGACTTGCTCCGCGAGCAGGGGCGTGGCTGAAGAGTTCAACCTGTCATCCGGCGAGTAACTATTTCAAACTCGGGGCCTAATAAAAGTATAGGTCCAATTTCTCAGGGCAGTCAAAGAGATGGGTTGAACCGACTATTGAATATTATTTGCGCAAATAAACGATGAGGCATATGCTAGCGTTTAGAATGAACGCGACTCCTCTATTTTCTGCCAGAGCCTCTCCTCAGTTGTAATCTGACCACCTGAAAAAAGACCATGACTGATCCGAGAATCTCGTTTCGTCTTTGCGGTATGAGAAGTCCGCCTCCATATTCTTCGCATCGGCAAATCGGATCCGGTCAAGACGGCGCGGCAGTACACAGGTAGCATGGTACTCTACCGTGGATTTTCCTTCGTCCTTCCGAATAATCGTGTTGAGTTGAAGATTTGAACAGCATTTGGTATTTTGTTGTTTGCAAATTCAACCCACGCTTGAATTTTGAGTTCTCTGTTTATTTTGGTCTGACAGTCGGAAGACGAAGCATTTTGATTTTGGAACAAATTTTCTGGTTCCCTCCGCTGGAGTAAACAGTGCCGCCTTTGTTTGCGCGTGATGATGGCGCCGGCATAGTTTTCCACCTGACGACGACATCGCAACTGGGATGGATGAAGGCTTCTTTGTCCCTGGATGCAAACCCCTGTCTGTTTTGTGAGTCTCAGCGGGGATCGGCATCTCCGGAACTGGGGCGAAACAGAAGCAATTCCTGACCATCGGAAGCCTAATCGCGGATGTCCGGACGCTCTGCACACCAGACCTGGATACTTACTGAGGTCCTTCTTGTTTGACTTGATACATTTTCCTGCTTATTGTTGGATTCCGACCGCCGAATTTTTCTCTTCTCAAGGGGCATGTATACATTCCGTGGACCCATTAACCTGACGCAACCCCCTCTCTCAATCATGGCCGACATCGTGACTCGGTACAGTTGTGCTCTTCTCATCCCTATATATTTTAGGCATGGACTGGCCCCCCTAGGCTGTTTACCTCCCCCAATATCGCTGATTTTTTCACCCAACCTGCTCACCCCCATTCTAAGGAGGGCCCTGCAAGCGCGGACCTCATAGCTGTCAATTGTGGCTGTCGTTGCTGTTTTGATCCCATTGTATCGGATTTGGAACACGCATCACCCACCACAGATTTTTGCCTAACACTACTCTGCACACATTTGCGAGTCCGCACCATCTTCGTCACTTAGTTACTTCGCTTAGTGCTGGGGAAGTTCGTGAGTTTGATCACATTCCGTGAAAGTTTGTGACTTCAGCTGGATTTAGTGGAACTTCGTCACTTTCTCTGTACAACGACAACCTTCCTCCTGACCACCACCATTGATTTCTGAAAAACCTGGTGGCTCATCTGGATCCTGCCTGAATGGTGCACAACCTCGTCCACCGCAAGGTACACACTGTCCCTGGCTTATTACGCAGTCCTGCTTTCGTCGTCGTCGTCAGCAAACCCCTATTTTTTGGCAACGAGCGGAATTCGGCCCCATGGCTGGATGAGCCCTCCGAGACTGGCGATACAACCTGGTCAAGTCGCCTTTCTGCCGCGTACTCCGACGGCCCTCCACCAGAATCACGTCGGTTGCTCAGTAATAGTGAGTACTACATGTCTCAGACTCTCAGATCGTATACAACCGTGCACCACGACGTATAAATGTTGCGCATCTTGGGACCCATACTATAGCCTATTATTGGAAAGGCTGTCCTGCGTCTTGTGTCGGTCTGCTGCAGCGACGCTCTACTTAGATGGCGTAGCCCCTATCTCCCGCCGCACTGGATTTGAGGCCTCGAAGCCCGGTCCAGATGTCGAGCCGCAAGAAAGACACCGCTGCCTGCCACAGGAGACGACTATCTTCACCACAGGCATGGCTTGATGAGTGTTGTAGTGAACTCAGTGCGGGAGGCGATCTTTCATGACCATCGCAGTCAATGAGCCTTGATTCTGTGAAGAGAAGACCGTTAGCTATGAGCTGGTGAACTCAACAGTACAAGGTGTTCTTCCCATGACAGGTTGGACATCTCTTCGACGCTGAAGTGCACGAGATCATAACGACATCGATGTATAGTCCTCCTTTTACATGGTGCATTTATTTTGGGTCAATTGAACCACAAAACATCCAATCTAGCAGTTCAGCTAAATGCTGACCGGAGCGCTCCCGAACACTAGATAATATACATGGAACCTGATTACAACACATGTTCATGCCCTGAAATTTGAGATCGCTGCTATTGTGGTTGCATCGCAAAGCCATTCAGTGGTCTGACAGTGTAACTTACCTCGGGAATAGCAACCTGAGCGTGGGCCGACGTGGAGTGTTCCCTGCACCGGAGGCGAACACAGCGCTGCTCATCCTGGTTTTCAAGACGTTGTAGGGGGCGGTAGATGATGCATACTTGCGACCCGCACTGACGGAGAACATGATTGATGTGTCCCCCCTTTTCTTCCCTGCTGGTTTTCAGGATTCCCTCACCCGTCGGCCTATTGTCTAACTCGTGAGATGTCTACCTACTGATAAGTAGGTTCAAGGGCTACCGCAGCGCCGTGACAGCCGATGACTGTAGCGTACATTGGACGTTGTGTACGTAGGTACAGTACCTGCTTGTTCCTTTTAGGGACCTCCGCAGCAATACATCCTCCTCCTCCTCCTCCTCCTCCTCCTCCTCCGTAAAAGCTTGTAACTTAACATGTATCAATGATCTAGCTGATGCTAACAGTTCTGTATCCACCTGTAACCCCGCTTCGAGCAGTTAGGGCAAGCGCAGCGCCCCCTAACTGCGGGTATTCACCGGTTAGAGTTCGGGTCAGAGCTAGGGGCTAGAGGTTCGGGTTAGAGGTTAGGGATAGGGTGTTAGAGTTAAAGGACAGAAATTTCCGTGGGAACGAGGCTTTAGTGTGCCAACCTGAGATGCCCCGGTTCAGGGGGCCCCCGAGCGCAGTGAGGGAGGGGAGGGGCATCGAATGGTTGGCCCTCTTCACGCAAATGAAGGAAAACCTTTGTGAAGCGGCCATCAGCATATCAAAATAGCGCTGATGGCCACTCTCGCAGCTTGATGGTTCTGCTTCAAATCCGATTTAATGGAAGTGACGAGGTTTCCCGGAAATTACTTGAAATGACGAACTTCCACGCTTTCCCATCAAACTCACCAAGTTTCCCATTCCTAAGCGAAGTAACTAAGTGACGAGGATGGGTACGACTCTACATTTGCCTGTTACAGCATGCAATCTGACTAAGTTTCTCGATGTTGGCGTCCATTGAAGGCATTTTGGGGTATGTCATTTTTTTTTTGGGTTAGCCGACCCCAGTGGTTCTTATGTAAATCAATTTTTCTTACGCCCAAGTGACTCTCAGCAACAACTTTTTCTGTCCCAATTTTTTTTTGAGGGGGTTGGTTGGCTTGACATATTTTGCCATCAAATTGCAACTTTTCTTCTGCAATTTGTATTTATATTTAGCTGTCACCCAAGTCAGTCTCAGCAACAACTTTTATGTCCCAATTCTTTTTGGGGGATTGCATCTTACCCTCAAATTGCAACTTTTATTCTGCAATTTGATGGGCGATCAAATTGCAGGAAATCTTCTACAAGTTGGTGTGCAATCAAATTGCAAAGAATCCCCCACAAATTGATTGCAGCATTCGTTCGGAATTTGATCTATGACATCAATTCAGGTGTGTTGGGATGAATCCTCCCCACACTTGAGTAGTCATCGAGTATGTCAAAATTGCCTCCATGCGCTCAAACCAGCGATACAGTTTGACAACATTTATTTACCCACATTCCATAAAACAGACTGGCATTCTGTTCTGCCCTCCTTCCCAAATGTCCTAGGTTATTCTTTGAGAAAAATCCGGCTTTGAATTTGTTCCTGCATCAATACAACCATTCTTTTTTCCCAGTCATGTTCCAATTGACAAGTACCCCTCTTGCTTCTGTTCGATGCTACAATACTTTTCTTTACCTCTCTTATTACCCTCACGCCACCCTGACTCACAGACTCGCCACATCTCCATTCAATGGCGCCACTTTCACGGATTGCCGAAATAGGACTTCGGAAGGAGACGCAGACTGCGCATATCACACCACCGATACTGACTGCGAGCTCGACGGCACAAAAGCAGTACTTGTACCCGTACTGGTATCACCCCTCGGCATCCCTGCCTCCAGCTCACCATCCGAGTGCGAGTGATCAACCACGAACTGCTTCTCTAGATCTCCATCCATCCCCGGCGTCGCAATTGACCCTGAGGCATTATCCACCCAGCTCTGCAGCATTGTATTTCGTATATCGCTCTACAGGCTCACCACCGCCAGAGCAAACCGCAAACTTGATCGCACTCTCCCCGTACGCGTACGTGGATTTGTATTTGCATACATCTCCTCGGCTTCATGTTCCTGATTACGGTGCGCCCGAGTCGGCGTGGGATTGGGAGTGATTGGGATCATATTCACATCCTGCAGAACCCTTATGAGATATATCTCTAGGTGAAGATGCACAACGCACGATGGCAGTAAGCAGGGAGAACGCCGGGCTCCCGGACACGTACACAACCACCGTTATCGCTGTCACGATGGTGGACATGAGGCCAGACTCGATGATCATCCTCCGTGCGTTGCGGTAGATGTTCCATCTCGCACCCGTGCTGCTGATACTGAGAACTTTCACGTTCAGTCGGTCGACATGTGAGGAACGCTGATGGACAAGTGGTAATAACATTAATCGCAATCGTTACCACCAGCGCAGAGATCTAGCTATGTAATCCCAAAATGTGGTGCCACATTCTGGGATTAGATAGCTAGCCAATACTCATCCTACGTATCGGGTGAGTATTGGTCCTGTAATGACTGTAACTACGACAGGGGGGTGTCGTATATAGCCTATTACTACTAGGCCTCCTGGTTTTTTTGTGTCACTCGAGCAGTCTTTTCGTCTACACGTCCGGACCAGCTTTTCGCTACCCATCTCACTTGTTTCTCAATTTAATTTCGGTAAACTCGTTGCATTATCCTTCTGTGCACGTCGAAGCAAGCCCTGTGGAGCATAATGTACCTCCTGCGCCTTGAGCTTCCTCTAGGCCAACTTTCCGTGATCTGGGCGAATCTCGCTTGGAATGCTCGCTCGTTGCGACCTCATGAATTTCTTACGTTACCTAGATAACACGCCGGCCCTCGATGTCACGCGATCATGACTTTCACTTCCACTTTGGTGTCTTGGTAGTGTGCATGAACTAAAGTTCCCATTTTACTTTTTCACTCTGGGATTGCTGTTCGATAAGCTGCCTAGTGTCCTCGCGATACAAGGGCGTGAACACTAGCTCTGGTAGATCCATCCCCTTTCCCCCTCCACGCCACGCAATGACACCGTACACTTACTTTCGGCTCATCCGACATCGCCGAAAAATAAACTTTCGGCGGAGACTTGAATTGTTTCACATCACCTAATGTTTGATTGCCCGCTGGCGTTCAAGCTCCTGGCATTTTCCTGTGCTAGTTTATTACATCAGGTTTCAGGGCATCCATGTGCACGTTTCTTTCGGCCTAGCTGGATATGCGTTCCACCAAGAAGCGGGAGTAAGGCCGAATGCTAGCGTCAACAAATGACGAGTTCCAAATGTCGCCAGTCACGATTCAAAGGCCATCATGACCGAAAAAGTCCATGCTAAGTGCGACAGGTGCATTACAGAAAATTGATAAGAAGTTCTGGACCGAGATGTCGATGGAGCAACGGCTCAGGGGCCACAACAATTAAGGTACACGTTGGAGCCAAGTCTCGGAGCGTAGCTATTTGCCGAAGGCATAGAGAAATTTCGCCCGATTTGATTGAGTCATTGACAAAGTACGGAACGGTGTGAAACCACTTTTGCTTTTCCGCCTCCACGTGCGATCCCAATTAGGGAATTGATGGCGGCAGCTTTTCGGCGAATTCAAGCTCCGCCCACGTCAAACAACGTCAGCCACAAGCAGTGAGCCACTGTTTCTCTCTTCCTCCCACCATCCTCGTCGCTCGCCGCACCTGTCGCACGTTGCCATCGCGTCATCGCCCACTGTTACTGCTCAACGCCGATGCCCCCGACGCCTGCGAACCGCTTTCGAGGGCGCGCCCTAACTCCGGGTATCTGCCGTGTCGTCCCACCATGGCTGGTTAGGGTTAGGTGAAGATCAGCAAGAAGCGGGAACGAGGATGAGAATAGACACTTGTATTTAATTGCCTTCAATTCATCCATCTGGATTTCTCTCTGTTGTGATTCTTAGCATACATTTTCTGGACTTTGTGGGACAGTGCTTGGTCATCGGCGCATTGACGGCAAGGGTTCTCGGCAAACTTCGTGCCTCCATCAATTCCCTAATCGGGATCGCACGTGGCGGCGGAATTTAAACAAGTGTGTGAAACAGGCAAGACTGATCGGCGATCACATTCACAGTCCTGCCGAGATGCCGAGGATTAACCGATTCGAAGGTCAAAATCCTCGAGGGAAGTTGGACGAATCGAACAGGCAAAAGGTTACAATAGAGTTTGTGCGCTTTTATAGACGCACGCTTGAGGCTGGCTCAAGCCACCATGATCTCAAGGCAATACATATCGTCCGCGCACACAGGGGGCAAAGTGAGGGGCACTTGTCATAAGGGCACTGGAAGGGCACTTGACGGGCACTTGCAGCGGCACTTGCATGGCACTTGCTTTGGACAAGCCAAAAAAATTACATAATACATTGTCCCCATGCATGGGTTCAATCCCCGGCACAGACATCTTTTATGTATATTTTATGTCCTTCAATTCAGTGTCTACAACCACCACAATTTGGTATTCAGTACATATTGGTCCCAGATAGGTTAATCTTCAACACTAACCTAATGTTGACTGCTACCGGCTAATGTACCACCAAATAATAATAATAATAATACTAGTATAGGTTGTACCGGAAAAAAACATTGGACAAATAATTTGATGGACAAGCCTACCAGATGAGAATTGAAACTTTGGTTCCAAAAACAAAATTTAGTGCTCCAAGCCAATGTTGAGTCCGATTTTTTTGATTCCAAGCACACTGAACTTTGGTTGTGGATGATCCGCACCACCCATCCTCTGCTCATCCTCCGCCACCTGTCCACCAACCAGCTTGTCTTCTTTCACCGATGATCTATTCCTAACGACATAAAGTTAGCGCATTAACATAATATATCCTTCACTCACAATCTGCATTCCCAGAGCGCAACCATTACTGAAACTCCAAGGTGTCCCAATACTCTATTGGTTTAGCTAAGACAGAGCACAAACTGACTGTCCATTCCATTTATTTTAAGAAGGTCAACAAGCTTTTAATTTCAGAAGCACTAATTCAACCTCTGACACAATCTCTTTCAGACCACTGGACATAGTAGTCATTACGAGGCCTTACACTGTCCTAAGGCAACTTTAGTTCAAGTCCAGTTTGGGCTGATGTTTGGTAAGCCATACAAATTTGACTTCTATTTCTATTGATGGACTCCTCATTATTCTAGGCCCTGCTCTAACAAGGCTATGCCTGGATTGACTGCACCTGAACACACTGCAGCCTTAGCAATAATTTTGGTAAGCCATCCATAGGTGAATCACACTTGTATAAACTGACTAGATTCATCTAGCCCAGCTCCACCATTACTGTGGTTGGATTGACTGGCTAATGTGTGAAATGGCCTTGTCAGGTTCTCTAGCAAAAGGATTTTCACCATTCACATCCAAACTTATTATTTCATGGGCAGATTTTCACAGTTCATAGGTTCCCGAAAGATTGGGGCTATCTTACATACAGTCTTCATCAGATCGTCAACAGCATACCCGACCGTGCCGGCATGTGGATGTCAAAAACCCTGGCATTTCCTGATCAGCCCAAGGAAAAATACACCATTCAGTATTGAGGCCCTCTAATTGCAATCCAGATATGTTCCCAAGAAGGTTTTCTTCCATAAATCTCGAAACAATCGCATATATAATGAAATGTGGATGTGAAAATGGTGGCCAGCAGTTCAAGTAGGTGTATCACTTCATTTATGATGATATCTGAACTCTTCAATGCAGAGTAAACTCCCGAACAGTACCGCACTTGCTCTGGTTATTATTGCGACCGATAAAATTCAGTTGACTCAGTTCAAATCAGCATGTCCTGTCTACTTGACACTCAGACACATCCCGAAGGCTCTGTGATGGAAGCTGTCACAAAATGTCTCCATTCTTTCTGGCTATTCATCTGTCAACAAAATTATATGCACAGGTCTTTCATAACAGACCATAAAAACACGAAATTAAAAGGTTTTTTCTGCAGCCGCTGATCAAGGTGGGAAATGAGGGCATGAAGGTTGTCAGTGGAAAGGGAAAAGTTCAGCTCATCTTTCCTATTCCTGCATCCTATGTCGCTTGCTTGCAGTAAATATGGTACTTGCTCAAAGTGCCAGCAGAGGGCTACCGATTTGGAAAATCCAGATCCTGGAGCACCACAAACACTGAGCTGGATGCTCAGCATAATTCGAGATGGGGAGAAGAATTCTAGCACAGAAAATAAATTTCATGACCATTGCATGAGCCATGAGGTCGCTGCAATCCACTGGCCTTTTTGGGAGGGGTTTCTCCCCACAAATGTCTCGCTCTCCCTGACCCCCGACATCTTACATCAGCTATATCTTGGAACTACAGACAATTACAACACAGAAATGTTTGAACGTCTACACATCGACTTCATGAAGGAGGGTTGGTGGGTATCCAATCAGTGTGAAGAATTTCCCCAGACAATAACATGGCTGGGTCGCCAACAGAAGATCTCATCCACTTCAATACCACTACTTTCTTTGGTGATATATCATCCTTTGCAACATACATGGCATGGCTAGAAACAACACAGACTGCATAGTAGAAGCCTGTAGTGCACACATTTACAGGTCAGGCAATTTGGCTCGTCAAGACCCCTCAGGATTCACGCCAGCCTCTCGCGACAATCGAACTGACCCACAACTGCAACACATTTATTCACACCTTAAAGGAATTTCTCAACCACATTAATACCAGCACAAAGATGGCACTAAATCAGCTTCGTTCTGCTACCCTTCTAGTTAGTCTACCACAACTTCAAATCTAAGCCCTCAACCCTTGATCCTGGAGCAGTTGGCTCAGGAGAAAATGACAACAAGGCCACTGAGTGCATGTCTCTGCCATGCTTTGACACCATAATTGCACGTAACAAGGAGACAGCAGAAGCGACCAGTTTCTCTGGCAAGTTCAATTTGCTGAAACTTCAACTGAGAACTAATTTTTATGAGGGACACACATGGGACATGTTAAAGTTCTATTTCGTCTTCCTGAGAAGTTTGCCAATGGTTCATGGGTCCCTCACAATTGGCTGAAGACTTGTGTTGCATACATTGAATGGTTCACACCATTTAAATTGCAACACGGAGACAATCACCACATGTATTCTGTATCTGTCCCACCACTCCCCGCCAATTGATTTCGCAATGCCTCTATCATTCCTTTGTCTAACATTCACCAGACTTACCAATTATTTCCTAATTTCAGTTGTGGTAATGCCAGTGCTAACTTGGATTCCGCGTGGACAACTGACACTGTTTTAGATTACAAGTACTTATGTTTACATAATACTCATTCGTAGGATCTTGCAGCAGCAAAATTTTAAGAAAAGTTTTTACTTGTCTCCTCGAAAAAATGCTAATGATTCTAGGGGCTGTGTTGAACCGATTTTACAGTTTCATCACATTTTTTTCTGACTCTCTTAAGGCTCTGAGCATTATTTGCTTGTACTTTGATGGCACCTGATAACTAGTTGTCCGCTGGGTGTATGTGTTCCGGAGCCACATGGTCAGGTTCATTATTGAATTCCTAAGTTTCTAGCTCATTTTTTATGCTCCTCTGATGAAAAACGAATACACTAGAGCTTTACCGGATTGCCGACATATTTTCTGATGCTATCATGGGAAATGCCGCACTTTAGGCACCAATATCTGTGCGACCCACATTTAAGCGCAATGGCAGTGTTCTGCGGTATTGATGCTATAGACATCTTGTAAACATATACTAGTCTCCTAGTCTCATTTCCAGATGTTAGGGCAGTGGCTCGCTGTGCAAGCGCAGCGCGCGGCGGTCGCTCGGCCTCGGATCGCCGATCGCATCAGCGATTTAATCTGATCTGTGGCCAAAAAAACCTAAGGCTTGTTCAATTCTCAGGGACATAGTTCGCATCTGCAGTACAAAATGTAGCCATGATACTCCCAAATAAAAATCTGAGGCCAGATTTCTGACAAGAATAAATCTGGTCTCAGAAGTTCGAAGGTTCAGATATTAGAGGTTATTTTGGCACTCTTGGTTCGAGCTTCAGTTCAACTATGTGGAGCTTTTATTTGTTGAATTCAAGTACAATCTTTGCTCAAGTATTGATTTTCTTTGATTACAAAGTAGTTTAGAGGGTCAACTAATAACCTCTATTCTATGCGTTTCCTACAACTCAGATTTAATGTATGTAACAGCCCATATTAAGATGCCTTAGTGGTTTCAAAACTGGAACTGACAATGTCTGCCAACCAAAATAAAGACAAAATTAAAACTGCTGGTCTTCCATCGATCACTGCTGGTCAGGGCAGTTTTTTGCTACAGAAAAATTAGATCTGTGCTTCAAAGATTTTACCTTGGATTTTATTATATTTAAACTCAAGTACGAGTTTTTGCTAGGCAAAGCCAGGGCCTACAACCCCAAGTCAATGTATCTCTTTTTTTGCAAACCATTGGACCGGTCTTTACGCGTACAAGTCCATTTGCTAGGATGTTTCAAACCTGTAACCACTTATGATGATTTTGTAGACACTTATAGATTTGTAGCATTAAGACACATGTATAGACAAATATAATTCTGACAGGGGGTCAGAAACATAGACCCTGATAGACCCATATAATCCCCACCAGCAATATATAGCATTTCAGATTTTCCTGATGCAGATCATCCACCAACTAAAGTTCAGTGTGCTTGGAAGCAAAAAAGTCAGACTCAACATTGGCTTGGAGCACTAAATTTTGTTTTTGGAGGGAACCAAAGTTTCGATTCTCATTTGGTAGGCTTGTCCCATCAAATTATTCGTCCAATGTTTTTTTCTGGTACAACCTATACTATTATTATTATTATTATTATTATTATTATTATTATTATTTGGTGGTATGTAAGCCAGTAGCAGTCAACATTAGGTTAGTGTTGAAGATTAACCTATCTGGGACCAATATGTACTGAATACCAAATTGTGGTGGTTGTAGACACTGAATTGAAGGACATAAAAATATACATAAAAGATGTCTGTGCCGGGGATTGAACCCATGCATGGGGACAATGTATTATGTAATTTTTTTAGCTTGTCCAGAGCAAGTGCCGTGCAAGTGCCGCTGCAAGTGCCTGTCAAGTGCCCTTCCAGTGCCCTTATGACAAGTGCCCCTCACTTTGCCCCCTGTGGCAAATCTAAGTACCACCAGTCAACATCGCGCCGTCGTGGTAATTTCACGTTTCAACGAAGCTTCATGTGGATAACACCCATTTGTATCTGAAATTATACTGTCCCGCACCCCGTTGACATTGGTATTCTGGCTACAGGAAATCGAAAATCTGATTACAATTGGAACAATTGGTTCTGTTGCACGCAAGCGTCCCGCCTTTTCCTGGATGACCGTCACCGCTCCATCTAAATGTCACTGGCCCCCCCAGGAATTAAAGAATAAATGATGGAAGGACTCAGTCACTAAGCTATCCTTACGGGCAGAAGAGGTGGAAATTCTTTCATTGATCTTGGTGACATTAGAATTTCCTCGTCAACCGTGGACTGCCGCATCACCAATATCCGTCGATTATTCAGTGACAAAAGGATTTAGGAACGGAAAACTCACAGTGACGACGCGCGTGGTCGTGATCGTGAACGAGGGCGGAGAGCGCTGAATCTGGGTTCCGTGGCGCAGGTTGCGCCGCGAATTCAGACTACGGGAGGAGTAAGTGGCGAATCGGTACCCCTGATTGAGGATGCTCACGTTACGAGCAGAGCATTTGTATAGAGCCGTCCTAGGGAAAAGTGCATTGCCTGGTACTCAAATAAGTTTTGCGACAGGAAATAGATCGCAAGGCTTTTACGATGAATATGAAAGTATGTGGAGCGGCGAGATACTGTAGCTGTTAGTGTCAGAGCAGCAAGCATGAAATCAAGGAGGAGGCGCATGGCAGCCGGACAAGCAACTGCTAGTATGCTGTTGGATTGTTGGGGCAGGTGTGGACTATATTCAAATGTGCCAGCCATACCTGGTAGCCAGACCGGTAGCAACCGTATAATGAATCACTTGGGCAACAACAAAGTTGGTCCTGTAAAATTGGTTAGACGACCCGAACGGAAAGGAAATTTCACAGAAAGGGATTGGCCACACCGGTCGAAATGTGTTCGTCCCTGCTGCAGGTAAAATACCAATACGAGCGCGATAGCTACATCCACTGCGAAACTCCTCCATTAATTATGAGACGAAGAAATACGGAAGTGGGTAATACGAACCGACGCCGCCGAGAGAGAACAGCGCCAGCACCTCGCCAATGTGAGCGCTAAAATATGCGACGCTGGGCACCTGGAGGATCTGCGCGGACAGTAGGACCTCCACGGAAAATGCGGCGAGGCATGTTGCGGTTAGGACTCCAGTCAAGATCCAGTTGCGCTTGCTGAATACCCAGATCCTGCAGAGTACAATACGTCAGGAGAACCAGCCGGAGATACATTTATAATTAAATAAGGAGCATGGAGTGCCTACTGGTGGAGGAAAAATCCTTGACACACCAGTGTCGCAATTCCGACGAAAATCAAGTGCAGGTCCAGCTCGTGTGTAGCTATGAGCAACGCTGGCTCGTTTCCCCAGTTGGTGACAAGATAATGGTAGCAGGATTGGCAGATGAGGACGAGGTGTGTGACGTCGAGCAGCCTGCGCAACAATAAGCGAGATCTTCTGCTTAGGAAAGGGAGGAATTGATGTGCCGCACCATACGGCAGCAACCTGAAGATTAACTTTAGTCAGAGGACTTCAGGAAAAACATGGTACATGGGCTCACGAGGACTTTGATTCGACACAGGTCGTCGGGGAAGCTCTTGTAGTATATATATGCTTGCAGGGTCAGAACTCCTTGAAAGCTGTGAAGGTCTCACTGATTAGCGACCGTACTCAAAAGGACCCGATAAATCTACAAGGTGGCGAATAACACTATACACGCCGCTCAGAATGCATTTTGCGGAATGAATTCATTGAAGCGACGTACCTCCGATGAACATCGCTCCATACGTCTTATCCATCGTGCTCCCCATCTTTGAGAGAATAGGTCCCCTGGATGCCGTTGTGAGCCATCGCTGGGGGCTATATAGTATATTCTGTGGAAGTTCGAAGGCGGCCGTGTACTTTCTAGGCGTGGAGCTGGAACTTCAACCTGTGGACATCAAAAAAGTTTATTCTGCGGCGCAGAAAATGGGAGATGTAGGCTATAATCCTGGAATTTCTTCCCCTTTCCTTGGTTATTATATATAAAGTCGAATCAGATGGAGCAGGACTCAAATGCCCACTCTTTCCTTTCATCAATTTTCCCAGTGGCTAATTCCAACTGGGTCATCGTGAGAACGGAGCCAATCCGGTACGGTCAAAAATCTAGTTGTGTGGGATTCCCCTTCGAAATGGGATCTCAGAAGTATTCCTATGCCTGGCCACCGGCAATGTTGGTGTGATTTGATGACATCACCGTGAGCAGCCTAATGCGGAAAGCCTGCCATTTAGTCAAGTCCTGCGGCGAGGTTTAGTGTGGGCGAACAAGCCACTTTCACATACAGGTTTATAGATATAAAATGTTCAGAACTATATTTTGTGTACCTTCTTGGGAACGGAATTATTTTGGCATCCCAGGTGATTGAATTTGGCCTCAGAGGTCATGCCATTTCGTACATTTCAGACCGATTTTTGCCGTTCTTTTCCCAAGAAGTCACATAAAATGACCAAATACTTCAATTAGACCAGTTTCCGGGACCATATGGGGTGCCCGTTGGCCGGTGCTGGGGTGCAGCGAATACATGAGCAAACACAGCTGAAATTGCCCATTCCATGCTCTTGTTGTATTATTTTTTTTGTGAGGGACAAAACTTCAATGTGTGAGTAAATATATCACGCGATCATGACTTTCACTTCCACTTTGGTGTCTTGGTAGTGTGCATGAACTAAAGTTCCCATTTTACTTTTTCACTCTGGGATTGCTGTTCGATAAGCTGCCTAGTGTCCTCGCGATACAAGGGCGTGAACACTAGCTCTGGTAGATCCATCCCCTTTCCCCCTCCACGCCACGCAATGACACCGTACACTTACTTTCGGCTCATCCGACATCGCCGAAAAATAAACTTTCGGCGGAGACTTGAATTGTTTCACATCACCTAATGTTTGATTGCCCGCTGGCGTTCAAGCTCCTGGCATTTTCCTGTGCTAGTTTATTACATCAGGTTTCAGGGCATCCATGTGCACGTTTCTTTCGGCCTAGCTGGATATGCGTTCCACCAAGAAGCGGGAGTAAGGCCGAATGCTAGCGTCAACAAATGACGAGTTCCAAATGTCGCCAGTCACGATTCAAAGGCCATCATGACCGAAAAAGTCCATGCTAAGTGCGACAGGTGCATTACAGAAAATTGATAAGAAGTTCTGGACCGAGATGTCGATGGAGCAACGGCTCAGGGGCCACAACAATTAAGGTACACGTTGGAGCCAAGTCTCGGAGCGTAGCTATTTGCCGAAGGCATAGAGAAATTTCGCCCGATTTGATTGAGTCATTGACAAAGTACGGAACGGTGTGAAACCACTTTTGCTTTTCCGCCTCCACGTGCGATCCCAATTAGGGAATTGATGGCGGCAGCTTTTCGGCGAATTCAAGCTCCGCCCACGTCAAACAACGTCAGCCACAAGCAGTGAGCCACTGTTTCTCTCTTCCTCCCACCATCCTCGTCGCTCGCCGCACCTGTCGCACGTTGCCATCGCGTCATCGCCCACTGTTACTGCTCAACGCCGATGCCCCCGACGCCTGCGAACCGCTTTCGAGGGCGCGCCCTAACTCCGGGTATCTGCCGTGTCGTCCCACCATGGCTGGTTAGGGTTAGGTGAAGATCAGCAAGAAGCGGGAACGAGGATGAGAATAGACACTTGTATTTAATTGCCTTCAATTCATCCATCTGGATTTCTCTCTGTTGTGATTCTTAGCATACATTTTCTGGACTTTGTGGGACAGTGCTTGGTCATCGGCGCATTGACGGCAAGGGTTCTCGGCAAACTTCGTGCCTCCATCAATTCCCTAATCGGGATCGCACGTGGCGGCGGAATTTAAACAAGTGTGTGAAACAGGCAAGACTGATCGGCGATCACATTCACAGTCCTGCCGAGATGCCGAGGATTAACCGATTCGAAGGTCAAAATCCTCGAGGGAAGTTGGACGAATCGAACAGGCAAAAGGTTACAATAGAGTTTGTGCGCTTTTATAGACGCACGCTTGAGGCTGGCTCAAGCCACCATGATCTCAAGGCAATACATATCGTCCGCGCACACAGGGGGCAAAGTGAGGGGCACTTGTCATAAGGGCACTGGAAGGGCACTTGACGGGCACTTGCAGCGGCACTTGCATGGCACTTGCTTTGGACAAGCCAAAAAAATTACATAATACATTGTCCCCATGCATGGGTTCAATCCCCGGCACAGACATCTTTTATGTATATTTTATGTCCTTCAATTCAGTGTCTACAACCACCACAATTTGGTATTCAGTACATATTGGTCCCAGATAGGTTAATCTTCAACACTAACCTAATGTTGACTGCTACCGGCTAATGTACCACCAAATAATAATAATAATAATACTAGTATAGGTTGTACCGGAAAAAAACATTGGACAAATAATTTGATGGACAAGCCTACCAGATGAGAATTGAAACTTTGGTTCCAAAAACAAAATTTAGTGCTCCAAGCCAATGTTGAGTCCGATTTTTTTGATTCCAAGCACACTGAACTTTGGTTGTGGATGATCCGCACCACCCATCCTCTGCTCATCCTCCGCCACCTGTCCACCAACCAGCTTGTCTTCTTTCACCGATGATCTATTCCTAACGACATAAAGTTAGCGCATTAACATAATATATCCTTCACTCACAATCTGCATTCCCAGAGCGCAACCATTACTGAAACTCCAAGGTGTCCCAATACTCTATTGGTTTAGCTAAGACAGAGCACAAACTGACTGTCCATTCCATTTATTTTAAGAAGGTCAACAAGCTTTTAATTTCAGAAGCACTAATTCAACCTCTGACACAATCTCTTTCAGACCACTGGACATAGTAGTCATTACGAGGCCTTACACTGTCCTAAGGCAACTTTAGTTCAAGTCCAGTTTGGGCTGATGTTTGGTAAGCCATACAAATTTGACTTCTATTTCTATTGATGGACTCCTCATTATTCTAGGCCCTGCTCTAACAAGGCTATGCCTGGATTGACTGCACCTGAACACACTGCAGCCTTAGCAATAATTTTGGTAAGCCATCCATAGGTGAATCACACTTGTATAAACTGACTAGATTCATCTAGCCCAGCTCCACCATTACTGTGGTTGGATTGACTGGCTAATGTGTGAAATGGCCTTGTCAGGTTCTCTAGCAAAAGGATTTTCACCATTCACATCCAAACTTATTATTTCATGGGCAGATTTTCACAGTTCATAGGTTCCCGAAAGATTGGGGCTATCTTACATACAGTCTTCATCAGATCGTCAACAGCATACCCGACCGTGCCGGCATGTGGATGTCAAAAACCCTGGCATTTCCTGATCAGCCCAAGGAAAAATACACCATTCAGTATTGAGGCCCTCTAATTGCAATCCAGATATGTTCCCAAGAAGGTTTTCTTCCATAAATCTCGAAACAATCGCATATATAATGAAATGTGGATGTGAAAATGGTGGCCAGCAGTTCAAGTAGGTGTATCACTTCATTTATGATGATATCTGAACTCTTCAATGCAGAGTAAACTCCCGAACAGTACCGCACTTGCTCTGGTTATTATTGCGACCGATAAAATTCAGTTGACTCAGTTCAAATCAGCATGTCCTGTCTACTTGACACTCAGACACATCCCGAAGGCTCTGTGATGGAAGCTGTCACAAAATGTCTCCATTCTTTCTGGCTATTCATCTGTCAACAAAATTATATGCACAGGTCTTTCATAACAGACCATAAAAACACGAAATTAAAAGGTTTTTTCTGCAGCCGCTGATCAAGGTGGGAAATGAGGGCATGAAGGTTGTCAGTGGAAAGGGAAAAGTTCAGCTCATCTTTCCTATTCCTGCATCCTATGTCGCTTGCTTGCAGTAAATATGGTACTTGCTCAAAGTGCCAGCAGAGGGCTACCGATTTGGAAAATCCAGATCCTGGAGCACCACAAACACTGAGCTGGATGCTCAGCATAATTCGAGATGGGGAGAAGAATTCTAGCACAGAAAATAAATTTCATGACCATTGCATGAGCCATGAGGTCGCTGCAATCCACTGGCCTTTTTGGGAGGGGTTTCTCCCCACAAATGTCTCGCTCTCCCTGACCCCCGACATCTTACATCAGCTATATCTTGGAACTACAGACAATTACAACACAGAAATGTTTGAACGTCTACACATCGACTTCATGAAGGAGGGTTGGTGGGTATCCAATCAGTGTGAAGAATTTCCCCAGACAATAACATGGCTGGGTCGCCAACAGAAGATCTCATCCACTTCAATACCACTACTTTCTTTGGTGATATATCATCCTTTGCAACATACATGGCATGGCTAGAAACAACACAGACTGCATAGTAGAAGCCTGTAGTGCACACATTTACAGGTCAGGCAATTTGGCTCGTCAAGACCCCTCAGGATTCACGCCAGCCTCTCGCGACAATCGAACTGACCCACAACTGCAACACATTTATTCACACCTTAAAGGAATTTCTCAACCACATTAATACCAGCACAAAGATGGCACTAAATCAGCTTCGTTCTGCTACCCTTCTAGTTAGTCTACCACAACTTCAAATCTAAGCCCTCAACCCTTGATCCTGGAGCAGTTGGCTCAGGAGAAAATGACAACAAGGCCACTGAGTGCATGTCTCTGCCATGCTTTGACACCATAATTGCACGTAACAAGGAGACAGCAGAAGCGACCAGTTTCTCTGGCAAGTTCAATTTGCTGAAACTTCAACTGAGAACTAATTTTTATGAGGGACACACATGGGACATGTTAAAGTTCTATTTCGTCTTCCTGAGAAGTTTGCCAATGGTTCATGGGTCCCTCACAATTGGCTGAAGACTTGTGTTGCATACATTGAATGGTTCACACCATTTAAATTGCAACACGGAGACAATCACCACATGTATTCTGTATCTGTCCCACCACTCCCCGCCAATTGATTTCGCAATGCCTCTATCATTCCTTTGTCTAACATTCACCAGACTTACCAATTATTTCCTAATTTCAGTTGTGGTAATGCCAGTGCTAACTTGGATTCCGCGTGGACAACTGACACTGTTTTAGATTACAAGTACTTATGTTTACATAATACTCATTCGTAGGATCTTGCAGCAGCAAAATTTTAAGAAAAGTTTTTACTTGTCTCCTCGAAAAAATGCTAATGATTCTAGGGGCTGTGTTGAACCGATTTTACAGTTTCATCACATTTTTTTCTGACTCTCTTAAGGCTCTGAGCATTATTTGCTTGTACTTTGATGGCACCTGATAACTAGTTGTCCGCTGGGTGTATGTGTTCCGGAGCCACATGGTCAGGTTCATTATTGAATTCCTAAGTTTCTAGCTCATTTTTTATGCTCCTCTGATGAAAAACGAATACACTAGAGCTTTACCGGATTGCCGACATATTTTCTGATGCTATCATGGGAAATGCCGCACTTTAGGCACCAATATCTGTGCGACCCACATTTAAGCGCAATGGCAGTGTTCTGCGGTATTGATGCTATAGACATCTTGTAAACATATACTAGTCTCCTAGTCTCATTTCCAGATGTTAGGGCAGTGGCTCGCTGTGCAAGCGCAGCGCGCGGCGGTCGCTCGGCCTCGGATCGCCGATCGCATCAGCGATTTAATCTGATCTGTGGCCAAAAAAACCTAAGGCTTGTTCAATTCTCAGGGACATAGTTCGCATCTGCAGTACAAAATGTAGCCATGATACTCCCAAATAAAAATCTGAGGCCAGATTTCTGACAAGAATAAATCTGGTCTCAGAAGTTCGAAGGTTCAGATATTAGAGGTTATTTTGGCACTCTTGGTTCGAGCTTCAGTTCAACTATGTGGAGCTTTTATTTGTTGAATTCAAGTACAATCTTTGCTCAAGTATTGATTTTCTTTGATTACAAAGTAGTTTAGAGGGTCAACTAATAACCTCTATTCTATGCGTTTCCTACAACTCAGATTTAATGTATGTAACAGCCCATATTAAGATGCCTTAGTGGTTTCAAAACTGGAACTGACAATGTCTGCCAACCAAAATAAAGACAAAATTAAAACTGCTGGTCTTCCATCGATCACTGCTGGTCAGGGCAGTTTTTTGCTACAGAAAAATTAGATCTGTGCTTCAAAGATTTTACCTTGGATTTTATTATATTTAAACTCAAGTACGAGTTTTTGCTAGGCAAAGCCAGGGCCTACAACCCCAAGTCAATGTATCTCTTTTTTTGCAAACCATTGGACCGGTCTTTACGCGTACAAGTCCATTTGCTAGGATGTTTCAAACCTGTAACCACTTATGATGATTTTGTAGACACTTATAGATTTGTAGCATTAAGACACATGTATAGACAAATATAATTCTGACAGGGGGTCAGAAACATAGACCCTGATAGACCCATATAATCCCCACCAGCAATATATAGCATTTCAGATTTTCCTGATGCAGATCATCCACCAACTAAAGTTCAGTGTGCTTGGAAGCAAAAAAGTCAGACTCAACATTGGCTTGGAGCACTAAATTTTGTTTTTGGAGGGAACCAAAGTTTCGATTCTCATTTGGTAGGCTTGTCCCATCAAATTATTCGTCCAATGTTTTTTTCTGGTACAACCTATACTATTATTATTATTATTATTAATTATTATTATTATTATTTGGTGGTATGTAAGCCAGTAGCAGTCAACATTAGGTTAGTGTTGAAGATTAACCTATCTGGGACCAATATGTACTGAATACCAAATTGTGGTGGTTGTAGACACTGAATTGAAGGACATAAAAATATACATAAAAGATGTCTGTGCCGGGGATTGAACCCATGCATGGGGACAATGTATTATGTAATTTTTTTAGCTTGTCCAGAGCAAGTGCCGTGCAAGTGCCGCTGCAAGTGCCTGTCAAGTGCCCTTCCAGTGCCCTTATGACAAGTGCCCCTCACTTTGCCCCCTGTGGCAAATCTAAGTACCACCAGTCAACATCGCGCCGTCGTGGTAATTTCACGTTTCAACGAAGCTTCATGTGGATAACACCCATTTGTATCTGAAATTATACTGTCCCGCACCCCGTTGACATTGGTATTCTGGCTACAGGAAATCGAAAATCTGATTACAATTGGAACAATTGGTTCTGTTGCACGCAAGCGTCCCGCCTTTTCCTGGATGACCGTCACCGCTCCATCTAAATGTCACTGGCCCCCCCAGGAATTAAAGAATAAATGATGGAAGGACTCAGTCACTAAGCTATCCTTACGGGCAGAAGAGGTGGAAATTCTTTCATTGATCTTGGTGACATTAGAATTTCCTCGTCAACCGTGGACTGCCGCATCACCAATATCCGTCGATTATTCAGTGACAAAAGGATTTAGGAACGGAAAACTCACAGTGACGACGCGCGTGGTCGTGATCGTGAACGAGGGCGGAGAGCGCTGAATCTGGGTTCCGTGGCGCAGGTTGCGCCGCGAATTCAGACTACGGGAGGAGTAAGTGGCGAATCGGTACCCCTGATTGAGGATGCTCACGTTACGAGCAGAGCATTTGTATAGAGCCGTCCTAGGGAAAAGTGCATTGCCTGGTACTCAAATAAGTTTTGCGACAGGAAATAGATCGCAAGGCTTTTACGATGAATATGAAAGTATGTGGAGCGGCGAGATACTGTAGCTGTTAGTGTCAGAGCAGCAAGCATGAAATCAAGGAGGAGGCGCATGGCAGCCGGACAAGCAACTGCTAGTATGCTGTTGGATTGTTGGGGCAGGTGTGGACTATATTCAAATGTGCCAGCCATACCTGGTAGCCAGACCGGTAGCAACCGTATAATGAATCACTTGGGCAACAACAAAGTTGGTCCTGTAAAATTGGTTAGACGACCCGAACGGAAAGGAAATTTCACAGAAAGGGATTGGCCACACCGGTCGAAATGTGTTCGTCCCTGCTGCAGGTAAAATACCAATACGAGCGCGATAGCTACATCCACTGCGAAACTCCTCCATTAATTATGAGACGAAGAAATACGGAAGTGGGTAATACGAACCGACGCCGCCGAGAGAGAACAGCGCCAGCACCTCGCCAATGTGAGCGCTAAAATATGCGACGCTGGGCACCTGGAGGATCTGCGCGGACAGTAGGACCTCCACGGAAAATGCGGCGAGGCATGTTGCGGTTAGGACTCCAGTCAAGATCCAGTTGCGCTTGCTGAATACCCAGATCCTGCAGAGTACAATACGTCAGGAGAACCAGCCGGAGATACATTTATAATTAAATAAGGAGCATGGAGTGCCTACTGGTGGAGGAAAAATCCTTGACACACCAGTGTCGCAATTCCGACGAAAATCAAGTGCAGGTCCAGCTCGTGTGTAGCTATGAGCAACGCTGGCTCGTTTCCCCAGTTGGTGACAAGATAATGGTAGCAGGATTGGCAGATGAGGACGAGGTGTGTGACGTCGAGCAGCCTGCGCAACAATAAGCGAGATCTTCTGCTTAGGAAAGGGAGGAATTGATGTGCCGCACCATACGGCAGCAACCTGAAGATTAACTTTAGTCAGAGGACTTCAGGAAAAACATGGTACATGGGCTCACGAGGACTTTGATTCGACACAGGTCGTCGGGGAAGCTCTTGTAGTATATATATGCTTGCAGGGTCAGAACTCCTTGAAAGCTGTGAAGGTCTCACTGATTAGCGACCGTACTCAAAAGGACCCGATAAATCTACAAGGTGGCGAATAACACTATACACGCCGCTCAGAATGCATTTTGCGGAATGAATTCATTGAAGCGACGTACCTCCGATGAACATCGCTCCATACGTCTTATCCATCGTGCTCCCCATCTTTGAGAGAATAGGTCCCCTGGATGCCGTTGTGAGCCATCGCTGGGGGCTATATAGTATATTCTGTGGAAGTTCGAAGGCGGCCGTGTACTTTCTAGGCGTGGAGCTGGAACTTCAACCTGTGGACATCAAAAAAGTTTATTCTGCGGCGCAGAAAATGGGAGATGTAGGCTATAATCCTGGAATTTCTTCCCCTTTCCTTGGTTATTATATATAAAGTCGAATCAGATGGAGCAGGACTCAAATGCCCACTCTTTCCTTTCATCAATTTTCCCAGTGGCTAATTCCAACTGGGTCATCGTGAGAACGGAGCCAATCCGGTACGGTCAAAAATCTAGTTGTGTGGGATTCCCCTTCGAAATGGGATCTCAGAAGTATTCCTATGCCTGGCCACCGGCAATGTTGGTGTGATTTGATGACATCACCGTGAGCAGCCTAATGCGGAAAGCCTGCCATTTAGTCAAGTCCTGCGGCGAGGTTTAGTGTGGGCGAACAAGCCACTTTCACATACAGGTTTATAGATATAAAATGTTCAGAACTATATTTTGTGTACCTTCTTGGGAACGGAATTATTTTGGCATCCCAGGTGATTGAATTTGGCCTCAGAGGTCATGCCATTTCGTACATTTCAGACCGATTTTTGCCGTTCTTTTCCCAAGAAGTCACATAAAATGACCAAATACTTCAATTAGACCAGTTTCCGGGACCATATGGGGTGCCCGTTGGCCGGTGCTGGGGTGCAGCGAATACATGAGCAAACACAGCTGAAATTGCCCATTCCATGCTCTTGTTGTATTATTTTTTTTGTGAGGGACAAAACTTCAATGTGTGAGTAAATATATTGCTTCTCCGAGTTTCTCAGAAGGTCTATGGGCCCACAAACAATTTACTTGCTTAAAAGTACATTTGCCGTCAAAATCTCGACAATCAGATGACTCAGCACACGATTTCAGAATCGCTGTTGCCGGTGGCCACTATGCCAACGGCGTGAACTTCCAAGCTCTTCTCGGCCGGGATGTCGAAACAAGCGGTCCGAAGCCGGCCGAGAATTGGCGGCTTGGAGAATTTTGCCGTAATTATCGAAGAGAGATATTGCCCAATAGAATGACCTGAATTGGTCCTGAAAACTCAAAAAGAAAAAAACCAGAATAAAAAAGCAAATAGCACCAGATCCAGGGACTCTAGCAGGGACCTAAAATTATTTCCCTTCACTTTGACTGGATGTGTTCTTTCCAAACTTTTCCCGTACAGGTCAACCTCGTTCCGGAGACAAAAGGCAAGTGCTCGTAACCCTCCCTTGTAACTTCCCGGTTCTCTTCATCCGACATCCCACGGTGGAGCCGGGCGCTCACAGGACTGAATCCCCAATGCTGGGCAGCTGGTGGCCTCTACCTCGCTCTATAATCCAATTACGCCAACACGGTCCCACTTTATGAGAAATATTTTTGTGAGTCCCAAGCGGGTTCCCGGGACCATTGACCAGCAGTCAAGAGATACAGTCAAGTCGAAAGTCACCAATGTGCATCCGGGAAAAAGTGAAAGAAAAAATCCAAAGATACCGGGGTCTGAATTTACGTAGAAGATTGGCGCAACACGCACGCATTGTTTGCGCGTGCGTGGATCTTTGTGGTCGACGCGACCGCGTCACATGACCGGCTATCACAGATTGTTGACAGGATCCTGAACCGGCGTCGGCATTACACTGGCCGTAAATACCGCACCTTTGACTCGCCCTCGTTGAACTAGATCGTCCCCCTCCTCTGACACTGAGACCGAGTCTCACACTATATCTTGGGTCCTGCACTGTGTGAGATCATCTCCTCGGATTAGGGCCCTGTATTTGGCGTGTATATATACCGGTTTTTAATTGATTCTGGGAAATGCCCGGTTTTTAAATCTGTCGGGACCACGGCCCGTCGGCAATCAATTCGGACGCGAGCGAGGGGCGCGCGAAGCGCAGCCCGAGCGAGCGTGCAAAAGTTTGGTTTGTGACCTGCCGCTTGCCGGCCATCCCACCAGTCACCCTTCGACAACGCCCATGTCTCCGTCTGGGGTTGCTCACTATGACGAGGAGCTCAAGTATCTGGCGCGCCTACTGAGGGCACTACCCGAAGCCATCCCACTTGGAGATTGTCACGACTTCATTGGCTATCTTCCCGACCCCAGGAAGTTCGCCGTTGCAGGCTGCACCCAGACTGTTGTCAGTCACGCACTCGCCGCATCCTTCAATCGAAGCACTGGTTCTGCGGTCCCAATAATATTCCAGTCTCGCGGCACAGAATTGGAGGAAGTCACCACTGTTCTTCGGAGATACATAACAGGAAACGCTGGTTCTAATGTTCTGCTCGTGTCATGGGTCGACGACCTCACAACTGCTGCGACCAGTGCTATTACCACTGCTGGTATTCCTGTAAGCCCTTCCGTTTTGATAACCCTGCCTCTTCGACAATTTATGGTGTTACCGCAGCTCCCAAGAAAAGTCAATATTACCGCGGCCAAACGGTTGATGGAAGACAGTGCTCTCGTGGAGAACGCCAAGAAGCGCAAGCGGAGCGATGACCAGGCGGCTAAAGATGCGCAGAAGGAGCACACGGAAGAAGCAAAGAAAAGGACCGAACAAGGACAGGTACGTGAGTGTCGTGCCTGAATGTACATAAAGCGGGTAAGGCCGACAAGCGGCACAGCCCGCTACCAAAATTGATTAATTTTTTGGCAACACAAAGCTCGCAGTTTGGTCTCAGTCAAAGTCAACAATCATACCGAAGGTGTGCATATCTTCGCCGGCCCAAAACTCGCTCAGGGAATAAGTTCTATTGTTGAACTTTGAATTTCTCTGAACTCAGCGGCCTTTTATAATTGTTCCTTTGGGGTTCAACATGGAGGATTCTCAGATCATTCTATGATACAAAATGATTCCTAAAGAACTTTCTTTTGATGTCCAAATCCCAAGCACAGTCACCTTTCCTTGGACTCTTCCGGACTTCTCCCACTCAGAGTTACTTCTACGGTCTCACGCTCACACTGCGTTTGGCCAACGCTCAGCTCAAGGTAAGCTCATTCATCACATTCAACTTGGGCGGCACTCAGTTGAACTTCCCCGTTTATGTAAATTAAATTACTACATTTATTATGTTGTGGTTCTAAAAAGGCAGAACCAGGAGCAACAGCCCAGCCTAAGAGCTGGTGAAGCCAAAGAGAGTTCATGATGAAGCATCTCAATCTCAATGTATTATGTCATGGATTATGAAGCGGAACCACAACCAATGGCCAAGGGGAAGTGCTGAAGAAGTGGTGGTAAAATGTATTTCTCACCGACTACGACAGGTTAAGCTCCAGGGTCACATGCTCAAATCCTTATGCGAGGTGTACTATAACCCGCTGGGAAGTGGGCCACCCCTAGGTAGTGGGCCACTGGCTAATAGTAGCCTTTTGGGGATGAAATACAACCTCAGGCCTAGGGCTGTGCACCGTGCCCGTGACGGGCACGGCCGTCGTTTCGACGGGTGGTGGACGGGTACGTCCGTCCCGGTCCCGTACCGTCGCGAGATAGAAAAATATCTCTACGGGACAGGACGGGTGACAGAACGCCCGTCATGGCCGTGCGCCGGAGGGTTTTTTTTTTTGATTTAGCCACTCTAGCTAAACCGCAATGAGAATTGTCTATTTAGTTCAGTTGGATGCTCGCTCTGACTTTGTAACACCCACTTCTAAGAGTTCTGAGTTCGAACACTCATGCCGCGTTGATTTTTTATTTTAAAAAGGTTAAGATGGGCGCTTGTTCAACGAGAGCTCGTTGAATTAGCGCCCGTCGCGAATTCAATTTTCTAAGGCTCATTGAACAATATTTTGAGCTTCAAATTGTGATCCAACAATTCTACAAATGATTCAAACGAGATGGGCGGACAAGCTTGGTATTTCAAAGTAAAAATACGTGAGGTGATATTTAGTGGTCTACTCGTGGGCTAAGATCTCCTTTACTGCATTACGAGCAAGTCGAAGGCATTGTTTGACGATCATCAGGGTTCTGATGTATCCGGCTTTAAACTCGCCCTGCGGAGAGAGATGGCATCGTGGCCTCCCGAGAAAATGCGCTCAACGGCAACGGCAGATCCTAATTCGTGTCAATGATTGAGTCAAAACAGAAGTAGGAAGACGTACCGGGGATAGTTAAAATCTCGAAGGTTTCCGGCCGCGTCGAGGGCACATTGGTCGGACATTGCTTGCAAAAAATGGTGAAATTTGTGATATGGGTCTCCAGCCTTTATACAAGAGTTGCAGGCCCGGATGGATACGCAAAAATTATCCAAGCATGCGCGCCGGCACGGAAAGGCAGAAGAACTCAACATTGAGGCAGAGCATGATAGTAGAGTATCCATACGGTGGATGGTGGCTATATTGATGTGTCATCATTTTTGTAATTGGACATGTCCAATGGCTCAGACACTATTTGAGCCTGCAGGCAAGTTATATTTGATCATTTTACGCGTTATAGACGCGCTAAATGCGTCAGTTCGCAGAACGGACGCGTGAAGTCAGTTGAGTGGTTCAAAAAGGCCGTGGCACAATATGTAGATTGCCGCAAACACTGATTGCCGTTGACCCTTTGGTAACTATTGATTGAGTTCATATTCTCACCTCGCTTCCTCGCTGCGCGGCGCTCGCAGATGCTCCAGGCAAATTCCCAGCCCATCTGTGGACCCCCGTCGACCCGTCGCCGGCCGTTGTTCTGACGGCCGTCGGGTCCGAAAACCGTCCCGTCACCGTGCCGTCAAAAAAATGTTCAAAGGGCCGACGGAACGGGACGGCTACCCGTCGCACGGGACCCGTCGAACCGTCGCGACGGGCGCGGCGAACAGCCCTACTCAGGCCCTTGTTTGTGCAAAGTTTGATGGGCGTACGCCGTGCAGCTCGAAAGTTATAGCATGTTTGACAGCCAACTATTGTCTTGAGAACATCACCGCTTGACGGCACCAACTTCCGGCGTCTCATTCTCGACGAGTTCTTCACTGATTCACGACTTTTGGGGCTCGTTATGTTGGTAGTAGGGTCTATTCCCTTGCTATATGCTGTTGTGGCTGATACGGCTTTATTTTTCTTAGCTTTCTTCTCATCCAAGTGCGCTTGGCCTTTCTGGGTTCTTGACATTGGCCGCTCTGCAGGGAGTAAACCCTCAATGATACGGAGGGCCGCCGTTGCATATCAATTCACAGGACCAATTTAATGGACTGGGAATACTCATCATGATTTCATGCATCAGAACCGGTGCTGGGAGCTCACCATTGTCTCAAACCAGATATCTTCGAACATCAAATCTGGAGATTTTTTGTGAACCCCATCTAGATTTAGATGTGAATATTCGCTGCAAGAACTTTCCAATCTCTCATATAAATCCACCGCATGCGTATTTTTAGCCTCTATTGCGCCTTAGTGGTGTACAACTCAAACTTCCTCAATCATCGTGATTTTCACTAATCTGTGCCTTGGAGAAGCAATTATTTCTACCAATAAGACGCATATAACCTATTATTTAAATATCGAAGACTGTATTGGTTCTCCCGCGACATATTTAAGTAGTTTTATCTTAGTTATTGGTGCAAAAGTACACGATTTGGCCGCCAGGTCCGTTTCCTGATATTTACCCCTTTTGGACTGCCGCCGAAAGTAAATTTCCAAAGCCCACACCGCCCCACTACAAATCGGCCAAAAATGCTTCACAGGTCCGCAACAGGCCTGTCTTCGATCCTGGGCACACAAAATACCATTTTTAAGGTGTGTTAATGTCGCTATTCACTGATTGCACTTAAGTGGCCCACTTCCCAATGAGATATAGTAGATGTTGAACTTGCACTATAGAAGAGGCTAGAATGAAGGTGGGAAATCTAAACTAAATTCAAATTCCAGAAATTGTACAGCTGCATTTAGTGATTTGATTCATTGCAAGTCGTTAAAGAGCAAGAAAATCGAGGAAGTTGGTGAAGCTCGATGGTGTTCAAACGGCGTTCTAGTTTTTCCGAGATTCAAAAGTTTTGATCTTATAATTTTGAATTACACAACAGCGAGACCATATCATCCGCGATGTTATTCGCGGGCACATAAGGCAAATTAGAACGAACGTTTTTAAAATGCCAGCTGCCATGCTTTCCCGGCAGCTTCGGGTGGATGAATAATCGTGCGTATTATGTTTCACCGGCATCAGCGGCATTTATTCGGCTGGTTGTGAAGCCGAGGTTTTTTGGCAGAGACAATCATTGCTGACTCACGTGTAATGACGAAAATGTGATTTACTGCGAGTCTTGAAAATAGGGCGCCCTAAGACCCTTACCTAAAGGTAGCGGGAATACTTTTAAGACTATCCCCTAGATCGGCTGGCCATTCGAAGATTTAGAGGATGATCCTCCAGAACCCCCACCCACCGGCGCCGCCAAACATGGGCCCAATAAAAACGCCCTTCTTGACAAACTCGTCATTGCGTGTCATAGCATATTAAAACCCAAGATTCGTCGAGTTCGTTGCTCGGGTGAGGGATGCCACGTGAGCTTTGCATACCCTCGTTCGAACAGTCGCGTCCTCCCCCATTCCGCCGACTGTCGCTATCTCGCGACGGCACTGAAGGAGGCAGCGCTGTCGGCCAATTCATCCAAATCTCTCGGTGCCCAAGTGATTGACGGTCCGGCCAGTAAGCCGGACGCGTTTGGCAAGTTCAAGCAGGCAGGTGCTGAAGACAAGATTGCGCGACGGAAGGCACATGTCAAGCGGACGAATTATCTCACCATGGACCTCTTGTGCGACGGCGGACTTCCCCCAGATCTCATCAACAATCCGGCTTTCTGCGCCTTAGTCGACCACCTCGAGCCGAACAACGAAATTGTTGTCGCGACGACTTTTTCTTCCAGTTATATCCCAGCAGAAGCCGCACGGGTTACGCTCATATCCATCGAAGACCTCAAGAAGCATTACAACTTGAACATGGGCTACGATGGCGGGACCACGCAAGGAAAACAGTCAATTTATACCTAACACGTCACTACTCCCGAAGTGTGCGAGACATGGTGGAGATCGCCGGGCGGAGGACCACCGTGCCGAGGCAGCCGCACCTTATAAACCCCTCTGGAATTGGACGCAAAAACTGTGGATGCCCCATTTGTAAACGAGATCGCATCGAATTCAGATGTCAGAACCCGGGGGAATGCGTTGAAACTGCCAAGATATTGCTGGAATGCATCCACCCAAAGTGGAACCCCATCATCGCCAGCAGTGATCTGTGCGAGGAGCTTGCCCTATCCGACCAAGAGAAATTGGGAAATGACAGTGATTGTGAAGCAGAAGATGCAAAACTGACCTTTGATCCGAACTTCAGTGTGGCAGATGTCTCGCACGGTTTCCGGATTTTTGCCTTTGAAGAGCATATAACTCAACTTCCAACCAAACGATACAAGTTGCCACAGCCAAACTCAGTCAATCATGATGTGTATCTCCACGCTAACATTAAACATCCGGGCCAGGCCAACACAGAGATGGTGGTTATGATACTTGTTCGGATGAACGACAACCTCGCTGTCGAAATCAAGGAATCACTGCTCCTCTCCTTCCTCGACACCAAAGTACAACCATCATTTACTTCCGGCATCCTCGGCGGCCTCCTGCATATTCTGCGAGAACTTTCGCAAGACTTACCCCTCACTGTTCATTGCTGCTCAAGCTTCCTAGACAGGGTGCTTGTGTCACACCGAATTGACAATGAAAACAACTCACTGGGAACAAACTACAACCTTATCAAAACTGTTATATCCACCCTGCAAGAGAGAACCGGGCGAACATGCTTTAAGAAAGTTAAGATTAACCCCGCCGCTCAACTGTGTATGTTGAGCCCCATCCCAATATCTTTAGATACACAACCAGATCTAATGTTTACAAACCCCGGAATCATGTTAAATCAAGGAAACCAACGGCTCTTCACAAAAATCATCAGATCCCTGACTAAACCCGCACGGAAATCGGCAACCTATAACCTGGATCGCATCCGTTGCTGCATCGACGAGACATTTGGATATCAGCCCACCGACGGAACTATCTGGGCTTCGATTAGGTCTAATGATATCCACCGACTCACCCGAAACTTCTTATGGAAAACCACACACAACATTTATCATGTCGGTGGATACTGGGACCACATACCCAATCTCGAAATTTTGGGAAGATGTTCAACATGTCAAGAGCTAGAGTCACCTACAAATTTTTTTTTCAGGGGGGTCCAGAGACCCCCCCCCCAAATCTCGCCCAATAGTGGGTGCTACCCCCCCATATTTTGCGGGCCTTTTCAGGGAATGAATGAGAGTGTTTTGGCGCTTTGTACCATTTTTTTTCGCTCCCAGGCCATTTGCTAGGAGACGAACAAGTTTCTCCAAAATTTGATGCACGTCAAAAATTCCCTTTTTAGGCGGGGCTGTACAGTGGCAGTACACTAAATTTCGCCCAATGCAGTAATAATGTACCCCCCCTATATCTCAGTGAATATTCAACCTGGCAGCTTGAAACCAAGATTTTCGGATTCGCGGCGGGCTAAACCCCCTAAATCGACCAGGTTTTTAAAATTTTAAGATTCAGACCCCCTTGCCTGCTGGTGGATAGTCCTCTAGTGCTGAGGCCGTGGTGACTATTACGACCAAACAACGCGTCGCCACCTTCTCGCCGCCTGCCCACTTGCCGCTCTATCTCTCCTCCTGCCCCGCCGCCGCGACGTTTCGGTCTTTCGGCTTCTGGACTCCACCACGTACCACCAACATTCCCCGATGCTGGGGCGAGACATAACGCCGCTGCGCCTATTTTTCTTCAGCATCTCGCCTTCCTGCAAATTCCTCCACCCACCGCCAACGTCCCCCGACACGTAGGCGGCGCGTAGCGTCGCCGCGCCCTTTTTTATCCCCGTTTTGGACTCCCTGCAACTGCACCATGTATCACCACGATCTCTGACGGAGCCGCGGCTTTTTGTATTCAAGACATCACCGCCCCACCAATCTCTCTCACCCTACCGAGGCCCCCCGACACGTGGGCGGCGCGCAGTGCCGCCCAATGCTTTTTTATTGGAGTTTTGGACTCCGTTTGGATTCCGCGGGCTTCTTCATTTACGTTTGATGTCCCCCCACTCATGTGCCGCCTCTGACTTGTTTCTTCAAGATTAATACTTCCAACCACTTCCTTCACCTACCGTGCCTATGCTCCGACGTACGCGCTGCCGCCGATTTTTTGAATCAATCTTTCGACGCCCCTCCAACTCCCGCATATGTCGCCGACATCCCCCGACCTGTAGGTGGCGCGCAGCGACGAGCTTGTTTTATTCGACATTTTGCTTTCCCGCCAACTCCTCTACTTCTCCCGCCGATTCCCTCGCGCTGTAAGTAGCGCGCGGCGCTGCCGAGGCTTTTTTTATTCGAGTTACCGACGTCCCGCCAACCCTTGCGCATCCCGCCGACGTCCCGAGGCGTAGGCAGCGTGTAGCACCGCCGCGCGCTTTTTTGCTCAACATAGGGTGTTCCTCGCGGCCTTCTCCATGTACGTTTGAAGTCCCCCGACCCGCATGCCACCTTGACTCTTTTCTTTCAGTGTACAGACTTCCTCCGACCTTCTTCACCCACCGTGATCATGTCCCAACGTGTCGGCGGCGCGCAGCGCCGCTGCCAATTTTTATATTCAATCTCTCGATGTCCTCCCACCTCTCCCACAGCTGACGTCCTGCGCCCCGTGGGCGGTGCTGCGCACTGCGGCCGCCTTTTCTATTCAGTAACCGCCGTCCTGCCAACTCCTTCACATCTTGCCGACATCCTCCGACGCGTACGCGGCCCCGCTTTTTTTTAAAACTCAAGCTACGGACATCCCGCCAAGTCACTCACCTACCCCCCGACATCTCCCCACCCGTACGCCCCCGCGCTCTTTATCTATTCAACCTACGGCCTCCCCACGCCCGCCATGCCATTTCTCCACCCTTCTACTCCACGCATTGTATACTCACGTTTTATCTATTCTTGCAGACGGTGCCTATATGGCCAGGAAAATGTGCATATAAGCGCCCGTGTGGTGAGTTTCTATTTTAATGAAGCTACTGGACATTCCTAATGAATTTGTGTTGTCTTGTGCCATCCTCCCGGCAGCGCGGCCCCGCAACCTTCACAACTGTGTGGTTAGATGCGCTGGGGCACCTTTTCTTCTACTTTTGGTGTCCCTGCGATCAGCGGTAAGCGTTTTGATTCGCCTGTCATATCTTGGACTTACTACCAATGTTCTTGGCGATGTTGAAGCACGCCGCAGGCTCGCCAAAAATCTATTTGAGTGCGAGTTCCTCTCGCTGACTTCCCCCCGATGTGTGCACGGCACATAACACTGCCCCGCGTTTTTACGCCTCTGCCCCGCCGCCGCGGAGGATCATGTGCGGGCTCTGGAGGTCCCGCGACTCCCGGAGACCTCGCTACGCCGCGCGACAGACCTCGATTTTTTTGGGCGCTTTCCGACACGCGCTCGGGTATGGCGAGTTCTCCGAAGTGCACGCCGCGTGTAACGCCGCCGCCGTTTTTTTTTGCAGTCTTTTTCGCGGCTCACGATGTCATCTGCGCACACAGTAGACCCCCTTTTGATTCAGTGCATTCTTGTACCCACATTGCTCCTCAGATGTTTTTAGACACGTGATGCTGTCGAGGCAATGAATATGCTCGGCCGGAAAATTTCCAGAGTTGACCGGACAAAATGGAAGTATCAACAGTATCTTGCCCGCCAACCCGTTTCGTATTTCAGCGGTTCTGCCTTCTGTGCAGCTACCTGGAATTTAGTTCGCAGCTTGCAACCCGCCGTTTTTTCAGTACTCAAAGTACCTTCATGTGTAGTACCTTATCAGGGGGCTCGGAAGTAAATTCCCTCCAAGAGATTTCTACCCTGCAAGCCCTCGAGCTTTTTTTGGTTTGAATCCTGTGAAATGCCCTCTTGACTTGATTATTTTAGGACTTTACCGCGAACCCCTGTTGATTCTTGTTTTGCTGACATCAATACATTTTCTACGGCTTGTGCCTCCTCTCCCATTCAACAAGAAATGAATGTTTTTGGCCAGAAAAATAGCACAACTCTACTGGACAAAACACTGCATAGAGCCGGCCGGAAGAAAATAGACAAATGAATATGACTGAGCGGAACAACCGGAAGTATTTGACCGAATGAAACGGAATGTCCGCCAAATTCGTACGACCGGATAAAAATAAGTCTTTAATTTCCAGACTGAGGGATTCCAATAGAACGCTAGGCTAGTAAGTTAAATTGCTTCGACTGGACCCTCAGAAGGGAATAGTAACTTATTTCAAGAGCAGTGGCAACTACGATTACATGCCGCACACACATCACCAACCACACGGTTGGGATTGAGATAATCCTCACGCTCAAGCAATGGCGTGTCAGTCCAAGATAGTAAGTACTTGAAAAGAGTACCCGGGTTGTCAAAATTTTCGGCCCACCCACCCCATGAACAGATGTTGCGGAACGGCCAGCGGAGAACCATCGCGAGGTATTGGCAGCCGCCTCGCCGGAACGAGTGAGTACCTAGGAATATTGGCGACCGAAATTTGGAACTTAAGGCAAACAATGCTATACCTGCTGGAAAACATCTGAGCCCCATACCCACATGTTGTCCCGACTCTTGGGCCAATTTCGAATATATATATATTCCCGTGGATGCAACGAAAAGTCAAAGTGCCACTCCTGAGCGGTCGCAACCATTGCGACTCGCACACAGGACAGCTACAGCCACCACCACTAAACAAAAAAAGTCAACTGAGAGTCAACTCTGAGCAGTCGCAACCATTTCGACTCGCACACAGAACACCTGCAGCGGTTACTGCTTCATTTATCGCCGGTATCAAGTTCAGGTCATAATGATGCAAAGAATGAGCTGTCACAACCGTTGCGACTCATGCCCAGGACACCTGCAGCAATCACTGACCTATTTACCACCGGAATCTATATAGGGTATGATGCGGTGCGTATTTCGTTCGTCAGAGAGACGTTGATTTCTGCTTCATCCCCGGTTAGAAAGTGCACAACAAGACGAGTTAGGGAACGACTCGGAGCAGGAGATGACTTTCAACTTCAAGGAGCTAGAAATTATCAACCGTTGGAAGTGAGCTCAATATGATTCCCTGCTGTATATAAAATGCGTAGTCCGTTTGTTATAAGTATCTACAAAATTGCTCAAAGTTCAAGGTACCCTGTGGTCGTGATCTGAGTACATTTTAAACGGATCCAGAACGGGACTCTTTCAAGAAATCATGCTTTACATGGATCGCGCCGTACTTAGAAGTGTTCCTACCACATACTTCTCATGCCCAGCTCGCCGGGTCGCTGAGGAAAAGAACCCAGAGCGAGAATTTTTCACCCTTGACGTTTGTAAACTCATGCCGACTCTCATCGCGCCCCTTTTGAACTGACAGCGGTTTAAATCCAAGACTTTTGCAGAATTTGAGCTGCAAAAAATCCGTGGTTGGTGCCAATCGGAACGAACAAGAACATGCGGAAGTCCTCTTACTGTAGTTTCGTGGGTGCATTCTCCGTAAAGCGGCGTATTCGTGAGCGCCGCTTTTTCTAGCACAGTTTTAACGAGGAGACTTCCAACGCCCTGACGACGGTATTCCGGGTCCACGCCGATCATTTGAAGGTTCCACGACTTGCGCTCCGTGCCTTCACCAAGCGCAGAATCGAACCAAGTTTTGTACTCCGAAGCGTGCTGGAGATTCGTCACCTTCCGAGCGACAGAGTGAAAACACCGCGGGCAGCGTACATCGAATAACCACGCCATAAGATCCTCGTTGTACAGATCCAGAGAAACCAATTTCTGGGAATACGGGACACTTGCGAGTACCTCGTCCAGGCTAGAATGAGTGTCATCTCAGCTCATCGGGGGCAGGGATATATCATCCGAGACATACGTGTCGTTACTTTCGCGCCCGGGCCCATACCACACTGCACAACCAACAATTTTCACGACCGCGTCCGTAGTTTCTGCAACGTAAACCTCGCCGCCGACCAGCCCGCCAACCACAGTGGATCCGCATTTAAGTCCAAGGACGACATTGGCGTCCGGCGTGTTCGGTTTACACCCACCTAATCCTGCAATGTACGTATCTATCGATTGTAGATCTACGCGCATTACTTTTAGGGCTTTCTTCGGGCTTCAAAATTTGACTTCGCACGCACCGGAACTGAACGCTTTGATCAAGACGTTGACGATCTCATGCGCTTCGCGCGTCTGCAGGCCTCCTGGAACGGCGACCGGAGTCTTAATTTTTCGTATGCGGAAGGAGGGCATGGGCGTCGTGGAGAAAAGAAAGAAGCGAAAATCCCTCCGGTCTGACTCAGACACGCGTGTGTCCGGCCACGACGGCGGCTCATACGTTTGGGGAGAAATCATCAGTATTCCTCCGAAAGCTTGGATGTAATGGGTAAGGTTTGGACGCGTTGCGAACAAGACGAAACAGGAACGCACAGAAGAGTCGGGCTGGGATCGAAATTGAAGTTTAAGATAGAACTTTGCTTTTGATCAGTGCTTTAAGTTCCACAGCGTGCCAGGACTCGTGGTCGAATCTTAAGAATATCAAAGGGCCCGCCTGCCGTCGAATCCAACCATTTGGCTCAACGGTAACTTGCTGGTATTACACTGCCAGTGCACGAGATGGGAAGGAAATTAAAAGGATCCCTGGCAAAGGAGATGGAGGTGGACTGCGCACGAAGAGCAATGAGAAATCGGTGCAAGACGGGCCGCGGGGCGTAAAAGGTGCCCAGTGCAGAAATCGGGAAATTTTCCAAGACCCCAGTCAATGTGCGAAGCCAGAAATCAAGGTACTTGAACTTGAGGCATGCCAATATTGGAAAGAAATCGAAAGAAATCGCCCGGTTTTCCACCCTCAAGGCAATCCGCTCCAAAAGCGGCATTCTCGGCCTCTGAGATTAAAGAACTTGAAGGCAGTCGAGTGCGGCCTAAGTGGTTTGTTTCTGAATCTTCTTGTTTCGTCGGCCGCCCTTCTATGTCTTAGTTACAAGCGAAATTTGAAATTAAAACATACAACGACGTGATATTTGCGTGGGGGGAAGTTTTGAAGTACTGTATTATTTCGATCAAATCGACGCAAAAAGCACTTGGCTTTCACGTGCCTTCAAGGCCGGTGTTACTTTCGGTAACCCGGAACACCCACTTTTTACATCTAGACCACATAGCTTAGGGTTTTAAATGATACCCAATGAGAGGCGCAGATGGGATGACCTTCTCTCATGTATTTTTTTGTTATGTTCAACTTCTATCAATGGTTTCAATCCAGTCATGTGCTCATTTCGCGCCAAAATCAAGATGCAAACACCACCAAAGTTTGGTTCAAATATGTTCTGAGCACATCTGACAGATGTATTTGCAGCAGGATGCATCAGGTATATCTACAGCTATCAAGTAGGAAAGAACACTGTGCTCTGACTTGACTGTAGCTTGAAATTACGATTAAATATGATCCCCATACCATAATATAATCATACTGTAATGTAATGCAATGCTCTACAATATTGAACCTGAAGATTATGGCCGGACAATATTTAATCCTAATTTTAGGATTATAATCCATTATACTTTAATATACTCATATATTCAGCTCGGGCGACACGACAGGCATCTCGATCGGAGCGCTTTTTAAACCCGCATGCGTCCGGGCGTCGGGCTTTGTAGTTGGGGTCTTCATCTCCTCGATGATCTGCTCTCTAACCCGCTCCATGGACGGGTGGGAAGGGCGCTGGGAGACCGTGGGCAACCGGCCTCCTTCGAACGAACTGGAAATTGGTTACAGCTCTTTGCGGTACAACAGGCGCGGACCGTTTTTTTTTTTTTCCATTTTGGGCATTTTTTGATCGTTTTTTGATCGAACACTCCCTCTGCTCTCAATTCTGGTCCGTTTACCCTAAAGGTAGGATCATTCGAACGGCATTGAAAATGCGCAGACAATGACCTCCTCAAATTTCCCGTCTTGCAGTGGAGGCCGCTTCTTGAGCCATGAAATCGGATTTTTGGTGACTTTTCTGAGAATTTCCCACTAGAACAGCTGTTCTGCCCTCAGTTCTTCGCTTTTTCCCTTGGGTATAGGCTCAATCTCTCTGTGTAGAAAATGCACACACAATGACCTCCTCAAATTTCCTGTCTTGCATTGGAGGCCACTTCTTGAGCCATGAAATCAGATTTTTGGTGACTTTTCTGAGAATTTCCCACTAGAACAGCTGTTCTGCCCTCAGTTCTTCGCTTTTTCCCTTGGGTATAGGCTCAATCTCTCTGTGTAGAAAATGCACACACAATGACCTCCTCAAATTTCCTGTCTTGCATTGGAGGCCACTTCTTGAGCCATGAAATCAGATTTTTGGTGACTTTTCTGAGAATTTCCCACTAGAACAGCTGTTCTGCCCTCAGTTCTTGCCCTCTTCCTTGATAACTCGGTCGACAGTGAACATGCACCGCTAACTAACGTCTGGAAGTACACGCGAGAAGCACGTCAATGAAAAGCAGAGAAGGAGGAGTGGGACACCACCGAATCTCTGCGCGTTCGCCGCAGAATTAGTTCTGCTCCATAGCTCATGCTCTCGATCGACCGCTGGTCTTGGTGACGCACTGTATCGCATAATGGCAACCGATTCAAACAGCAGAAAGCCATCCTTGCCCTCCCAGGCTGGGATTTTCCCGTGCGGGAACTTGCTGAGGTATTGCGGCTGCTGGTTCGTCTCCCAATGCTTGTACTCCTTCTCTGTCGGTACGGAGATGCGGACGCAGCCGTAGGCAGCGGTTGCCCGGATCTGAGTGGAGTTGGCTAGTTGTATTCAATCATCCAAGATGAAGAAGAACTCACGGCCTTGCCAGTCACTTGGTAGGGAACAGTCCAGAGAGTTCCAACAGAAGCCATCGAGAAGATTTCGCCTGAAACTATTGTTTTCGGGGCACCCTTAAATTAAATTATTAGTTTCGGCCATGCTGAATCTGCAACTGAAATTTATAATTTAAGGTACAAATTCAGTCGTTGAGAAATTGTTGCTTAAATTCAAAGATTCAGACATCTTGACATTGTAACTTAATCTAGTGTATTTGGCTTCAATTTCAGACATCCTGAAAAAAATTATTCAAGGTACATTTTAAGGTGTACCTAACGTCGAAATTACATAATTAGGTTACATTTACAGGGCTCCTGAAATCTTGCATTTGGTGGTGTGACACCGACACCCCCACTGTGACGCGTGACCGTCGGATTGATTTAAATATTACAATATTTCAGACTTTCAATATGTTTCAGCCCATTGCTATGGTATTCGGACATCTCAGACCAATAGAACTAATAGGTGGGGTCAAACATGCCTGTATTTGATGCTCTGAGCACCACTGTACTTTGCAGCTCTCTTGTGCGACGCATTCGGGATCAATCTATCTCAAGATCAACCAGTTATGGTTATGCTCGCAGTGAGGGTGTTATTTCAAGTTATTCTCCTCTCATCCTGGTTTGATATAGAAAAAAAGTGGGATTACAATTATGAAGGATTGAGATATGTTTATCTCCAATATCATTAGTGGTGGCAACATTTGGTTTGGTTCAGGTTCAGGGCCTCTTGCTCTGAACACCGAATCTAAACCTGGTATTCGGTTCGAACAACCGCTGAACCTTAAACCTGAAAGTGGGTTCAGGTTCGGCTCAGCGTTCGAACACCTTTGAACCCGAAAATTTCAACCATACCAAGGTAAGTAAATGTTCGTGCAGGAAAGAATATTTCGGGATACACAATCACCGTAAGATGCTTAAAATTATTTCGGATAGCCTTCCGAGTGGCATTATGAACCGGTGGTACAATGTAGTTCAAATCACAGGTACGACACAGAATGATATGTCATAAGCTGAAGCACGATGGAGAAGTGTCAGGTAATGGTATTAACAATTTTGCTGGTTCTCAGTGTGTTTGAAAGCTCTTAAACTGCCCTTCCAAACCATAACAATCTCAAGATTGCCAAGCATAAACTCAAATCGGCCAAACTTCCGGCAGGCTGTTTTGAACCACGACTTCAAAGAGATCATTCTCTGCCAATTCTTGACCGGTTTGACCGAACCCAGGTGATTTTGGAAGCTGAAATTGAGGCAATCATACCTGAATTTTAAAATGTGTCGCACCTATCATGGACAAGTTCAATCCAATATTTCTCATTGGTGCGAACAACTCATCAGCCAGCGACCATTTGAGGGTACAACCAAAAGGTAAGAGGTGCGGAGCTTGTGCCTCCATACCCGCTTTCAAACGGATCCAGAATTATTCCAATTGGTCAAGAACGAGACTTAACTTTTCGGCGTGCAAAAACGGTGTGCCCCAGCGCCAATTGGCTTTTTTGGCGTGGGCGTGGGCGTGGGCGTTTGGTGGTGCAAGCCTATTTGCTCACGCCCATCAAATCCCACGCCGATTCGTCGGCGTGGCCCGCCAAGATCAATTTCGTCGAGAAAGTAAAATAAAGGGATGTAGCCAATGTTATACCTATTGGGGCACCCTTTAAAAGTTCATATACTTCAAGATACACGGGCATTGAGCACTATTTCTATGGTAATGCGCACATTTGTCTCGGAGTGGACAACCAAACTGCTCAATATTTACTGAATCCCTGGTTTGTCTTGTGGTATGTGAAGCATAGATACTTAAGAACATTCATTCCTATACCCAGGGAAAACGACAGCACAAGAATTGGGCGTGCTACGGTGAAAGATTCCGTCCCATCGGCTATAATTGGCACCATGCTGCCCCGATCTGTGCGAAACTTAAATATTCATTCAGGTGCTATCCCAGGGAGTTTTCATCTGTAAATTCAATTTGGGAGTGGTCGCAAAATTTGAGTGAGGCATGAAGTCACTCATAAGTCACCTTAAGATTATCCTTGAGCTACCAGTGGTGCGATTGATAGACAATACGATAATGGCAAAATAGTGTATTTAGTTGGCCAGATTGAGGAAAAATTCCTGGCCAGTAGTCAGTGTCTACGGACCTGGCCGAAATGATTGCATATGCCTCATATCAAATGCCCGTGGAGGGAGTTGAGAACTGATTTCCAACTGGCGGATCACAGGATTGGGATGAGCCGAAGAGGTTCAACGTTCAGATCTGACAGAGGCACCGATTTCAGCCATCTAAAGATTAGAACTCCAATTTATAGAGATGCCTGGTGGAAAAAAAACTCACTTCTGCATCTCACCTGCATGGTCTTGCAAATGCGGGGCCAGAATGACCCCAATGGTTACTGGCGTTAGTGCACATCTCCGCTGCGCGGTTCCTCAACTTGGTGTCTGGAGGGGTGGCCTGGGTGGGGGGCTACCCTCGGGGGGTTGTGACAGAGAATATTTAACTTTGATGTAATTGGCTGAGTCCTCACAGGACTATGGACTCGTACAGCCATGAGAAGCAGTGGCCCACAAGCCAAGTCTAGAGCAGCTTGGTTTACACAATTCCCGCCGCATGAAATTTAAACCGCAACGTAAAGGCGCATCACCATGTAAGTACACTGTCCTATTCCTGCTGTGGGTAGTAGAGTCATTCTGAGCGGAACAATTCTCTCTGCCCCTTGAAATTATGAAGCAACGAGGAACTCACAGTGCAATTTAGTCCAGTGCTTTCAGCCATGGACGGCTTCTGCTATATCTCCGTTTCACATGAGACGTAGGTGTCGTACTATATAATAAAGGGCGGCATTGGGACAGTAAAAATAGCCCAGACTGCTGTGGCAATATTGTTTTGAAGAGTTGACATCGACGACTGTTCAAAGACCCGCAGTGGACTTCAGATTACATGGCAGTGATGGTATACATAGTTGCATTGATCTTAGGATTGCTGGGGCCACTTTTACTCATGCGGAACAATTGGCTGTACTTGAGGACAAGCCACGCCCGCCGAACAAGCCGATTTGCGCACGCCAAAAATCCATAAGAGCCAAATTCAAACTCCGATATAGGGGCAAGCTGATTTGCCAAGCCAATAGGAAAAGTCTCTAAGATAAGCAGGTACGGAAGTGGCGGCCCGCCTTTAACTCCCGTTTAACCCAATCGAGTTAAACCTAACCACAGCCATCGGCTATGAACCCGACAATTTGGGTGCCCAATGAAAAGCAGGCGCTCAACAGACACCTCGAACGATATCATACCAAATCGGTACAGCGACTACGCTTCGGACATTTCACTGACAGTCAATTATAACATAACTGTTTGGCAGACAATTTGAATTGCTATTCAGGGAACCGGCATTCTTAATACTACCTACCTACCTACCTACCTACCAGACAGCCGTGAGGGCAGCAGTGGTACGTTTCTTTGTGGGGACGACTACTGATATATATCTCCTCCTCCTCTTTGTCTTTCTCCTCCACTTCGGAATGAGCCGCAAGCCAGTCTTCGCGCTCATCATCGGCATCGACCAGGTGCGTAGCTCTTTGGGTACTCAAGCATTGGCCTGACGCATACTCTGTGGACTCAGTATTCCCCACCCATGACCAGACTCTCAGGCGCAGTTAACGATGCGCGTGCGTTCAGGGATTTCCTCCTTACACCCTATGAACAGCGAGGACTCCAGGTGGACCCATCCAACATCATTTATCTCGAAGATAAGTCAGCCACTCGCACCAAGATCCTGTCGGCGTTCAGAGATCACTTCACAAACAACGTAAAGATACCTAACGAGGGAAATGCCGCGATGATCTTCTTTTTTGCGGGCCATGGATTCCGCGCCGAATCCCCGGGCAACCACCTTGCGGTCGATGGTAAAGTCGAGGTTATATGTCCAGTTGACCATGCAACCACGATTGCCGGAAAATATGTGCACGGGATTCCCGACTATGTTTTGGGATGGTTGCTTCGGGACCTTGCGAAGAAGAAGGGCTCCAACATTGTACGCACTGCGACATCGACTCATCCATCCCTTGGCTAAAGGTGTACACGTCGCAGACTGTGATACTCGATTCTTGCCACGCAGGTGGAATGGGCCGAGACGTTGGGACACCACGTACTCCCCCAAGATCCGTTCTACTATCGGAGCAGCACATTCCTCCGACACTTGACAGTGACCTTTGGAAGGGGAAACTGGATGAGTCGTACCACATCTGGTTCCCGCCTTCCAGCTCCCACGTCTTGTTGGCGGCATGCCATCAACAGGAGACGGCATGGGAGATCCCGTACGGCGATGGCATGAATCGCAAATTTCGCGGTCGTTTTACGAAGAGCCTCATTGACTCGCTGCAGCTCTGATCGTCGACAACCCGACATACGAGCAGGTAATTGATGACCTACCTACATGGTCCGGGCAGAATCCGCACTGTGGTGGCCGCCGGAGGAATCAAATGATTTTCAACGGGGAATACCCAGCTACGGGTCAACACGGCATCGAGCTGCAGTCCGTTCAGACATCTATGGCTGATGGAAGGCCAGCATACCGCGTCTGGATGGGAAGTGTGGAGGGTGTTGTCCATGGAACTGAGTTCTCGATCCACGCCCGGGATGACAGCTTCTTGTGTATGCTCGTCGCGGATTCCGTGCAAATCAATGAGACCATTCTTGTCAAACGGGACCAGGACGACATGATGATCCCCGCTGGGGCGCGTGCGAAGGTTTCCAACTGGAAAAACGACCCCATGATCTTACAAGTTCACGTACCAGACGACTTCACCCACAAGACCGACCTGTTCGTGAAGAAGCAGGACCCATCTGAGAGGTGTAGTTTTGTGGAAGCGGCGTCCTCCGACAAGGCAGCCATCATACTTCGGAACATTGGGAATGAAATCATCGTCGAGCGGCTTACCAGCACCATAATGGAGTGCGCGCGCGCGACGCGCTTTACCCTGCACGACGCTGCGCACCTTCCCACCGTCGTGAATGGTATCACACACTTCAACTATTTCCTTGAGCGCCAGCACGGGAGCAACCCGATCATGGGCTTCTCTCTCGGGATGTACCGCTTACGGGGGGAGTTCCCCACGCGCAAGCCAGATGACACTATCGGAAACATGATACGTAGGCCAGAGGACGAGGCCAAGCTCATACCGGAAGCAGACGCCGAGTACGGGTTCATAATTTCCAACACGTCCGGAGAGGATCTTTTTCCGTATTTGTTCTACTTCAATACGCTAGATTATACGATCCAGGTAAGACCAATGGTTGTGGGCATATGGCCACGCTAATTTACCGTTGATAGTGCTGGTACTTCCCTGAGGACAAGCGTGTGCCGCCGCTCAAAGCAAATGGGAAGGAGGTGAGGATTGGCATGGGTGGCGAACCGCCGTTTGAATTTGGGCTCCTTCCCGGCAAGACATCGAGCTCTGGCTTCCTCAAGCTGTTTGTTTCAACACATTATCTCGACCTCGACTGGATTGAGCAAGAGACGTCTCCGTTTGATCAGGCTTTCACAGGAACGGGGAGACTCACGGGGAAATGTGTAAAGCTCCAAAAAATGCCGAAATGGGACGCACTGAAGGTGAAGCTCACCATGACCAGCAAGCCTTAGGTCGCCTTAGGCTTTAGGATGGATTACATGTCGAAGGCTAACACTAGATATAGGGATGTGTATACCTTGTCCTCTAGTTGTACTGAACGGAAATCGATTTCATGAGTCGGAGTTTCAAGATTTGTCACGAAAGTTGCAAATATATTGGTGGATGTGCTGCCTTGAACCTTGAGACATGAGATTCCGGGAATGAGTTGAGGATAATTGTATGTGGAAACTCGGTTTCCGGGGTTTCTCTGAACCAGTGTCGGCCGGCACCATCCCAAAATCCCAAAATGGAATTTCCCACGAGTATGAACGTTACTCGTGGGGGTTGAGCTGTCAGAGATTTAAAACAAAATGCAGAATACAGCCACTGCATATGAGTGGAACACCTGAGGAATAGAACAAATAAATAAAGATATAGACGGTGCTGTCACCGCAAGGATGATAAGATTAGATGAAAAGGCGCTTAGCTAACCGCCTCAATGAGCGTGTTGTTGACAATTATTGACGTGTCCATCAGGCTTCACCAAATATTCCAGGAAGCATCACTTTCAAGTGCTAGCCCTCACAAACCTTCTCAAAACAATTAAATGTGCACTTTCTGCACTATGGCCCATGCATATTACTGTATTATTACAATCAAATCGACAGTCACGCGTCACGCGGGTGCCTGTCGATAGTGAACTTTGGTGGTTCGTCACTTGTCACCCGGCGGTTTGTCGAATTTTCCAGATGGTTTGTCACCCCAAAAATCAATGTTCCCATGCAAAAAAAGCTCAAATTCGGCCCGATTTCTGTCGAATTTGTCGATTTTTTTTCGCCCGTCACGCAAAAATTTGGTGGTTGTCGAATTGTTGAATTGGACAAATGAGCCACGCGTCACCCCCCCTGTCGTTTTGATTGTCATAGTACAGTACTTGTGAGACGTGCATTCTGAACGTAAAAGAAATGCGTGGGAATACTCGGCAACTTTCTGCTCCGTGTGATTGATGGCAATGCTCGGCAATTTTTGTACTGCACAGCGGCCTGCCCCGGCGCCGCAGGTGGGTTTTCAAATAGAAAAGCTGTGGGGGTCTAATCAGTGGGGTTTCTCTTGAAAACCGGGCTTCCCAATGGAATTATCCATGAGTTGAAGCACAGTCGATACAGACGACAGCGAGATTTTCGTGAGAGTGTACCGCAATGCGGATGGGCTTCTGGATGAGTGCGGCCGGGCAAGAGATGTCAGGACGTGGCACATGCCGGAGGAATCGTTGAGGTGGTCGATTTCCCTTCACAACGATTAGCTCGGATCAATTACATAATATGCACCGCGTTTGCAGAAGTTCAGAGTTCTTGCTGTTCGCATTAAGCTATAATTATGCTATCTCTTTAATCTGGGCGTCAACCGGTGGTGTAACTCTGTAAGATGGCGCCACGCAGCTTGAGCATCCGGAAAAACCATACGTACATATGGTAAATGTGAATAGCTCTTGGGCGTGGTAGCTCCTGGCAAGTTACCTCATTCCGTATGTTCCTGAAACAATCGCGCCCCTGCCCCCCCAAAGCTTCGAAGTGTTGGAAACCGTGCGTCTTCTCCTTTCCCTTTCTTTTTGTTCCTTCTTAAATTTCTCAGGTGCGCCGACAAAGAGATAAAGCTGTTCTACAGCTTTCCAATACGGAGTGATTTTTTATCGCTGCGCCGCAGACGAAAATATGTGTTGCCCTCGATCTCGACCACCGGCATAAGTACTACTAGGTTATCGCTGCTGATCCAAATAATCGCCTTGGATGGTCTCTGAGTAGGTGCTAGCGTAGACGAACCCCGCGAGGTTGCTCTGCGCGACTGCCCCCATGAAAAGGCCGAACGCTGGCGGCGACCGAGCAGCGCTTCGTTCTGTGTCCTAGTATTTTTGCACCTATCCACGCTCAGCGCAACACTGCGATCTTCTCCCGCTTCGATCTCCGTCTACTCCAATCGCTGTCGCTTTCCCCATCACCATCATTCCATGTTGTTCCCATGTCCATTCCAAACCCGCCCTCCATCCCCATCTCGGGGACAAAGGGTACCCGCCTCAACGTGCCAAGGCACAGCCGGTAGGATGGTGAGCCCTTGATTTATTGTTGGACCTACTAGTTTGCCGCTCCGTTCAGAACGGGTGGCTGGGGTCAGAACAGAGCGGCAAATTTGCGGGGGAAAATGTGATGGGCACAAGAGGTGGTAGGAAGAATGAACATTGTCAGAGGCGCGGCCGGCAGTTTTTATGAAACTTGAGATTAGCGCTCAACCTGTTCTCATCCGTACCAAGTTCCGTGGATTCTATTATTGCAAACATCCGATCTACAGGTTGAACAAATGCAGAACAAGGACGGAAGTGGCGAGCTCGATTTTGGCACATTGGTCGTCGTCAACGACAGTCTTGAATCACACATCTTCACAGCTCCTCGCATTCACAAGTTATCACCCTCTTCAAAAATAGCGTGTATCTATCTGTCAGAAGCCATTTGTCCACCTTTGGATATCTCCTTCAGGCTAGCTCTGCCTTACGGCCACAGTGCGGGACCAGCTGACGTCTTGGTGATGCTGCTCATTCCGGCTTACCTGCCATGGATTGAAACTTACCCATCCCGGAGGGAACAATCATAGTTTTATTTTTATTCGGGGACCAATGCAGCGGGAATTAGGATCAAGTTGTCGCAGATAATTCAAGCGGGACTCAGCACTCGAATTTAAAAGTGGCAGACGGCGCGGAGCGCCAGCGACTGCCTGTATGGTATGGACGGTAATTAAAGAGTGCCCAGGCTAGCGCTGAGTCAGTGCCAAATCTATTTCTCCATTCTGGGTAAGTAATCTCCGACGATTTATTATTGGTGATTTCAATCTCCGCGGATTGAATTATGTCGCATGTTCTGCGCCACAATCAGCCCATGTGACAACCATATATTAAAGGAGCTCGGACAAGGAGCATCGCTTTTCATTGTACCCCTAAGCACATAGCAAAAAGTAGGTTCAAGGGTTCTGAGCATCAGATTGCACACTAACTGCAACTCCTAGACTTCATCCCCTACTTCAACTATGACATTTATGTGAAGCTGTTCCGTCTTGATTTCTTCTAGTTGAACTGCTCATCGAATTTTTCTGACTAGCATCAATCTTCACAGTAAATATTTTTACCATGTGAAAACTTATCCAGACCTTTGAATGTGCCATAACAGATATTGTGATCAAGACTTCAATCAACCCTCATGATGACCTTCAATCCGACATGAAAATATTCGCTCACATCATTGTCGATGGATATATCCTGTTGCAAACAGTGTCTGTGGAGGCAACAGCAGATCAGAATTCTTGGGAAGTAACAGTTGGTTGGGAAATGTATGCAATCACACCAAATCAAAAGGTTCATTATTGAGCTGATTTTCTCTATAGCCCACAGCACAATCTGGCCTTCACCATAGCAATCCTGCGTGAGAGTCTGGCAAGAGGCACTCGGCTCCTTGGTTCCATTGAAGTTGGTAGAGATGAAGTTCTTACATCAATAAAACAGAAGATCTGTGAGTCATTACCTGTAGAAAGACTTTGCTCTCATAATTCTGGAACAGGTTTCAGCGTGGAACTTATGAAAGTAAATCCTGACGGCCCATCCTTGACTTTAACAGTTGGATTTTCAACCTCTGAGTCATCAACAACTATACCAATTCATGACTATAGCATTGATATTCCACAAAACCAAGGTAACTCATTTACTACAGTATGTTCCAATGGCTGCTGACTGGAATGCAGCCAACTCACTTGATAAACAAATGATTCCACTTCGCCTGAAGCAGATGCACAGTACTGTCAGTGACCAGGTCCAGTTGGATTTTCGTGAGCTGTGGATAATGCATGAAAGAATTTTGCTCCACTCCAACATTAACATGGAGAGGGCCCAATTACTGAAATCACTTGGTGACATTTGTATAAAATGTTATCAGGTATCAGGGATGATACAGGACTTGAACCAGGCAGTCTGTATATATAATGATGCAGTCCAAGATGGTCTGACAGATGGCCCTGATTTGGCAGATCTTGGAGATGTGTTCATGCTTCGTTTTGAGCGGCTTGGCAATCTCAATGATATCAACAGTTCAATTTCATTGTTTGAAAAAGCAGACAAGCTCACTCCAGGTGGCCACCCTGACAAGTTTTTAAGGTTGAGCAACCTTGGCATTTCACTTTGTAGTCGGTTTGAGCAGCTTGGTGACCTCAGTGACATCAACAAGTCTGTGTCACTGCTTGAAGAGGCTGTCCAACTGTGTCCAGGTGGCTACCCTAATAAGGTTTCAAAACCTTCTTTGTTGAGCAACCTTGGCTGTTCACTTTTCCGTCGGTTTGAGCAGCTTGGTGACCTCAGTGACATCAACAGGTCTATCTCACTGCTTGAAGATGCTATCCAACTCACTCCAGATGGCCACCCTGACAAGCTTTCATGCTTAAAGAATCTGGGAAGTTCGCTTTTGAGTCGCTTTCGCCAACTTGGTGACCTCAGTGACATCAACAGATCTATCTTGATGAAAGAGGAAGCTGTCCAACTCACTCCAAATAGTCATCCCAACAGGCCTTCACAGTTGAATAACCTTGGAAATTCACTTTCAAGTCGCTTTGACCGGCTTGGTGACCTCAATGACATCAACAGGTCTATCTCGCTGAAAGAGGAAGCTATCCAACTCACTCCAGATGGCCACCCTAACAAGCCTTCACAGCTGAACAACTTTGGCAATTCACTTCTGGCTCGCTTTGAACAACTTCATGATCTTAGTGACATTAATAGGTCCATCTCTATACTTGAGGATGCAGTGCAACTCACTCCAGATGGGCATCCTGACAAGCCCTTAAGGCTGAGCAACCTTGGCAATGCACTTTTGTGTCGCTTTGAGCGGCTTGGTGACCTCAGTGATATCAACAGGTCAATCTCAGTGCTTGAGGATGTTGTCCAACTCACTTCTGAAAGTCATCCTAACAAGCTTTTGGTGTTGAACTATCTTGGCAGTTCACTTTTCCATCGCTTCAAACTACTTGGTGATCTCGATGACATAAACAGGTCTATCCTGTTGAAAGAGGAAGCTGTTCAACTTACTCCAGATAGCTATCCCAACAAACCTTTGCGGTTAAACAACCTTGGCAATTCTCTTTTGGCTCGCTTTGAACGGCTTAATGATCTTGGTGACATTAACAGGGCTATCTCAATACTCAAGGATGCGATTCAACTCACTCCAGATAGGCATCCTGAGAAGTCTTCTATATTGGAGAACTTTGGCAATTCACTTTGTCTTCGCTTTGAGCGGCTTGGTGATCTCAGTGATATCAACAAGTCTATCTCGGTGCTTGAGGAAGCTGTCCAACTCACTCCTGACAGCCACCCTAATAAGCTTTCAATGTTGAACCATCTTGGCAGTTCACTTTTGCGTCGCTTTGGACAGCTTGGTGACCTCAATGACATCAACAGATCTATCTCATTGAAAGAGGAAGCTGTCCAACTTATTCAAGATAGCCACCCCAACAAACCTTCAAGGTTGAACAACCTTGGCAATTCTCTTTTGGCTCGCTTTAAACGGCTTCATGATCTTAGTGACGTTAACAGGGCTATCTCAGTACTTGAGAATGCAGTTCAACTCACTCCAGATGGGCATCCTGACAAGTGTTTATGGTGGAACAACCTTGGCAATTCCCTTTTACACCGCTTTCAGCAGCTTGGTGATCTCAGTGATATCAACAGGTCTATCTCAGTACTTGAGAATACTATTCGACTCACTCCAAAAGGCCACCCAAATAAGCCAACTATGTTTTACACTCTTGGCAACTCACTTTTAGAACGTTTTGAAAAGCTTGATGATATCCGTGCCCTGGCTAGGTCTATTGTGATGTTTGAGGAGGCTGTCCAACTCACTCCAGATGGCCATCCTAGCAAGCCTTTTATGTTGGAGGGCCTTGGCTATTCATTCTACATTTGTTTTAAGTCACTAGGTGACACTGATGACCTTACACAAACAATCTCCCAATACTCCCTTGCCTCACAGTCAACCACTGGACCTATCCATGTGCGATTCCTTGCTTCTTCAAAGTGGGCAGCTCATGCCCAAATGTCTCGGCATCCATCTCTCCTACAAGCTTATACAGTTGCCCTTGAACTCCTTCCCCAGCTGGCCTGGCTTGGCTCATCTATCAGTGACCGCCACCATTATATTGTTGAGGCAGGCACCACTGTATGTGATGCTGCGGCAGCTGCCATTGCTGCCTGCCAGTACAAACAAGCTGTAGAGTGGTTGGAACAGGGTCGTTCCATCATCTGGGGCCAGCTTTTCCAGCTTCGTACACCTATGGACACCCTCAAAGATTCCCATCCTGAGCTTGCAGATCGTCTCTCTTTCCTCTCTTCTCAATTAGAAGGATCAAGCACTGATCAGGGCTCTCTGGAATTGACTGATACTAAAATACATCAGTCGCTTCAATTGATTTCAAACCAATCTCATGCCTATGCCTATGAACGAGATGAGTTAATCAACAAGATTAGAGGATTGGAAGGCTTTGAGAGGTTTTTGTTACCAAGGACCTTTTCACAGCTTTCAGTGGCTGCACAAGGAGGACCTGTTGTCGTTCTAAACATCAGTGCTTTCAGATGTGATGCCCTAATTCTCAGGCCTGGCCTTGATGAGGTCAAACATGTCCCACTCCCTGATTTCACACTCAAAGATGGGCAAGCCTTTTATACATCCCTTAGATCTCTCACAGGTGCTGGCCGGAATATTTCATGTCATTCTGATAGGTTGTATGCACGGCGTAAAGGCGAAGTATCTCCAGAGGAAACTCTTAAACACATTCTCTCTGTGCTCTGGCTGCGAATTGTCCATCCTGTTCTCAATGCACTTGGCATTACAGTAAGTCCTTCATCATCAGAGACATAATTTCAACATCTCACTTATGTGGTAGACACCATCAGTGACCAACCTCCAACGTATCTGGTGGTGTCCAACAGGTCCTCTTACATTTCTTCCAATTCATGCAGCAGGCCTCTATGAAGACAATCAACCTGCTGGGTCAAAGGTGTCTGACTTTGCCATCTCTTCCTATGCCCCTTCATTGGCTGCCTTGATCTCCGGTTTCCAGGCTCAGACTACTTCTGAGCCACCACTACAAGCATTCCAAATGCTTTCTGTCGCTCTACCTTTTACAGATGGCCAGAGTGACCTTCCTGGAACTGTAAAAGAAATTAATCATATTCAAAAAAATGTTGCAGGAAAATATCATATTCAGCAATTGGTAGGAGATGCAGCAACTGTAGCCAGAGTGGAGAAGGGTATGAGAGAGTGTAGCTGGGTGCACCTTGCATGCCATGGTTTACAGAATGTCTCTCATCCCACAGAAAGTGCACTTCTCCTTGCCAACAGCTCACAGTTGACATTGTCAAACATCATCAGGCTATCTATCCCTCTTGCAGATCTTGCATTTCTTTCTGCCTGCCAAACTGCAACTGGGAACAAGGAGCTTCAAGAGGAGTCAGTTCATCTTGCTGCTGGTATGCTGTCAGCAGGATATCGAAGTGTCATTGCAACAATGTGGTCAATTATGGACAATGATGCTCCAAATGTTGCTGATGATGTTTATGCACATCTCTTCAAAGTTGCACCACCAGATTCAGCTCAATCGGCTGAGGCATTGCATTTTGCTGTTAGGAAGCTTAGGGAGGGTTCAGCTGGGAAGAAATTATTTATGCACTGGGTACCATATATACATATTGGTGTTTAATCCCAGCCTACTAAGTAACAATTCCTCCATCATTTTGACCTCAACTGAGCTGATTGTCACTGGTTGAACAGTTTGAATTTTTCAGTGAAAATATTGGTGAAAAACTTACTTTATTTTACACATTTTTTTCCCCTGAAAAGGTAGATGAAAATTTTAAAAGTTTTTCCATATATTGCAATTTTATTTCGAAATCTTCACCTTGCAATCAAAAGGTCCCAGGTTCTCAAATCAGACAGTTAGGGTGATGTCCCCAAACCCACTTAACCCAAATCCACTAAGACAAGAAATACCCACAGGAAGCCGAGACTCGAAGTTGACACACACACACACACATCTACCCATCATTCCCTAAGCCAACATACTCAGGACCTAAGGGCAACCAAACATTAAGGATTTTGTAACTTGAAATACACTATTAAAAATTCCAAAGGACGGTGTCAGGCATATACGTTGGTATATGTGAGGTCCACTGGAGTTGACTTTGTTTGAGTGTTTCTCACTAAATATAAAATGTTCTGTAAAACTCGGATTCTTTACAATCTAGGAGGTCAGGTTTATGCACCCTATTTATCTTGGGCTGAGTTCTGCGGGCAGACTGGTGGCTGAACTGTCTGGATGTGTTTCTTCTCACACTCCAAAGTGCACGGCCACCCGACTTTCTCCAGAGTGTACAGCCACCAGTATGCCCGCAGAACTCAGCCCAAGATAAATAGTAGTTTCTTTGTACACGGTTTTTGTATTTAAACAGTAGTAGAACGAAATATTAGTTCAGTTTTTTACTTTGCAGTCCCCTCCTCTAAGCTCTTTGTTCAATAATACCCAACTCCGAAACTGTCATACCAAATGTTTTGATAATGCATTCAAGAAATATTCTTTCAAATTGAAGGACAAGGTTTGAGTCTCAGAGTTCGTCCTCAACTGGGGGTATATATTATGGACTTCATACTGAAAAGTTATCTACAAACTACAAGTACAGTGACCAATTAAAGACTTTGATATTCAGGTGGCGGATGAAGGGCCTGCAACTCTGCCCTCATTTCCTGAATACGGATTTCTGTCTGCATCTGCATCCGCTCCTGCTCCTCTATCCGACGCTGCACCAACTCGACCGGGTCTATGCCATCCTCTTCATGATCCACCACTGGACGGACTACTTCAACGGCATTGGCTGCTTGATGTATATCATCAGACAATGTCACTTGCCGAGTGACTTGAGCACGATTGGGACTGTCTGTTGACTCTGACTTTTGAGCAAGATAATTTGAGCTCAAAGTGGGATTATTAGGCATGGGAACAGTTGTCTGGTGCTTCGATGTCATTTGGGTTGGAATTAATCTCCTGGTTGTGAAGGGCACAATTTCTATTGCATCTTGGTCCGATTGTGTTGACTGAGCCGGATAGTGGAGATTTTTGGCACGTAGTCGCCTATGCCACACAAGGAATGTGACAACCAAGGCCATGCACACGAGCCCTGCCACAATTCCACCAGCTAGAGTGGCAATATGGGACTGTGGCTTCCCGTGGCTATTGTGAGTTGTAGAAGTTCCTGTTGGAAGCGGAATTGGAGCCGACACAGTATGAGGCGCGGGGCCTGTCAGGTCAGGCATAGTTGCTAGTGAATTGAAGGAGGGTGTATAAACAATGTAGTCAATGATAAGTGTTTGATTCTTGCATTTTGAGAGGGTGAAAGTCACATTATGGTTCCCAGCTGGCAATTCCGGTGATGCATAGAGAATGAAATTGGGCTGCTGAGTGAAGCCATCGCCACTTGTTCCATTTGGAAATGTAGAAAATGGGGTTGTCGTGGGTTCCTGATCGTCAATTTTTGTGACCAGCTCAAATGAGCCAAGTTTGTCCCACAGAAAGACACCATACAAGGTCATTTCTGTACCTGAAGAGCAGAGATAAGCATGACCAAATTCAATAACATACTAGCATACCAGTGTAAGCAAACTGGAATATAGAACCGGAGGTTGATGTGACATGTGTGGTATTTTGGAATGAATAGGAAATGGTGTCTGGACTTCCATTGGGTCCTCCAGGATTGCGAAATGCGCTGCCGCCACTCTCCCAGCTACCCAGAAAGCGTAGCCCAGTATAACTGTCATCAACCATCAAGGTTTTCCCCTGCAGAGATGTCTCCATTCTTGGAGTAATGACCAGGTAATCAATGGTCAAAGATTCTCCAAGAATAGCAATGGAAATATCATGGAGCTGTGAACCCTCCTCCACACCACTCAGTGAAGGTGACAGTGAGGGTGACCGATACCATGGGAAGTATATGTATAGATGTTCTGCATCTGAGGTAGCTCTGGGCACAGTAGATGTGTTGCCATCTAGTGTGATATTAAATGATCCACTCCCCAAACCTCCAGCACTGGTGCCTGTTATAGATATTGAGGTTCCTGTTGAATCAATTAGACATATATTGAATACTCAGTCAAGACCCTACCATCAAACAGCATGTGAAAATTCGAACGCCCGAAAAGTGGAATATCACTGCCATTGAAGTAGGCGACAGAGTCTTCCGTGGGATCTAAAATGCTTGAATTCAAATGTGAACGCATTATCTCAAAGTGGTGACCTACTGTGGTCGCTGTACACAATCCCCGGACTTGTGTTGTCAATGACATAGTAGATATCTGAGCTCATAGTGAAGAGATGTGCGGGAAGGATATGAAAGCAAGGAATATATAGATATTCAGAAGCTGTCGATCCGTTTCCATCTGTCACCTTTGAAGTGTCAAGTCTCGGTATAAGGATCTGTCCGATGATGGTTCAGTGATTTTCTCAAATAGTTTTGCCTCGAGCTGTGAAAAGTGGTGAGGCTTGGCTTCTGGCCCCACTCTCCGGATGGTTCCGTGCATGGAGTAACATTCATCATTGGCGCGGAGGCCTATGGCCGGATTAGGCCTTGCGACGTCCCGCGTGGCTGATCTGACCGGGGATGATCCCTCTCAGTGATAAGATATCTTAGATGCTTACCAAAAATATCTCGCATGAGTATCGCATTTTTGCGCTCCCGCGCGCCTCCCTCTCTTGCTCTGGGAAGATACGGAAATCTTTGCCAGTCACCGTAGGTGGTAGAATGACTATATTGTACCTGGCAATATATGGAAGTCCACAGGTACATAAGTAAATATAACGAGAGTATGTGAGTGAATTTGAGGAGACCCGTCATTGCAAGTTTTCCAACTTTGCAAGGGTCGTTCTGTCTTAATCGGTCACATCGGTTGTCCACTGCAATTGGGACCACGGGGTTGCGCGACTGAGAACACGTCGGTTCGGTTTTAAGCGCACGACGTCTCAAGGCCCTGCTTACGGCATCCAACCATTGGTTCCGAATTTCTGTGGCAGAGATCATTAGAGCATACAAGATATGCCTGCGCTCCGCTCCGGCACGAGGGTAACAGTTCAAAGTTGGTATTATTACAGAATTAACCATTATATTCAAGGCTGACATCTACTAAATATTCAATACAAACATGACAATGGTTACGATACAGTGGTGTGAATTCCAATCAGGCAGGTGCAAGAAGTGTGTACATACAGTCGTATAGTCACAAAACTCCCCGTTCAACAATCTCAGACGATACATAGCTTCTTGAACAAAGGAAAGCTGCAGAGAATGGCGGCCAATAATTTTCCTTGCGCCAGATTCTGGGATTGATGTCCAGAAGTTGACCGTGAGTCCAGCCAGAGGGGTTTTGTAAAATTACACGGAGTGCAGCCATTGTAAAACCATTTGAACAGGCGGAACAGGATAATACCAGAATCCAGCCTCGATACTGATGTTGGTGGGTGAAAATAATAAAATAAAGAAATAAAGAAACATTTGTCTTCACGAAATTATCTTTGGTGCTGGTTCCATCTCGGCTGGAAGAACGCCGTCTTGTGCTCCCGATGCACGCCAAGTGCATATATTTATGTTCTGACGACAAGTGTGATGAAGCTGTCGTCATCACGCTCTCCCGACAGAAGCATCGAACACGGTCTCATCATATGGCGTTCTGGGTGAGAAGTAAGGGAAGAGTACAGACCTTTGCTACAGGATCTGTTCACTGCGCAACGCTATTTTCGTACCTTTTCGCTGGCTAAATCTTCAAAGCACATTTTCGTTCGGTGGAATCTGATGCGAGAAAGGATCCACGCTCTGCGCCGGGACCAAGTGTGGTCTTGATCCCTATTGTAGGCTGTTCTGATTTACACCATCTGTTCTTTTACTTCACTTGTATTGAAGCGTCTCGCACACAACACTGACGCGCTGTCGGATGCATGGAGTAGGCATTAATACAGTCCTTCGAGAGGTTACAACAAATTCAACGCTGGAATCGATGGAGCCACACCCGTCGCGGCCTTTCGGCCTTCCACAAACACCTGATACATTGGCCGATAGATAGGCTCCCTTGCAATTTTCGTGAGCAACATAATGGCTGGGACGGTTTCCGGGTCCATAGCAGCTCCGCGGATGACCTGGATGTCGGCCGGTCGCATCTGAGCGCGTAAGAGCATCTTGTTTTTCTTGTCAGCTCTGATATACGCATTGAGGATCCTATGAGAGTGAATGACAATGAGAGACAATGAAGGTACTGGATGGAAGTGTGGATGGTACACGGATCTCTTGTCGTCTTCCCAGTAGGGTCCGCGTCGGTGGGTTTGGCGAAACCGTCCGTTATCCACTCCGCCACCAGTTCCTAGTAGGTTGCTGGGCGGATGTGACCCTAGTAGGTTGCTGTCGGAGCCTGATATTCACGTTCCGTGGCTGTGGGGGGCGGTGCTCAACAGCCATGAATATCAGGTGCCGACGGCAACCTACGATGGCGCTGCACCATATACTGAATAAAAGAAAGTGTCACTGCTCTGTACTATTTCGATCGATTCACAGGTCACGCGTCACAACGGACTCAACTACCTCTCACGTTGGCTTGGGCCATGACGATCCATAAAAGCCAAGGACTGACTTTGGAAATTGCCACTATTGATCTTGGTGAAAAGGATTTTGCTCCGGGTCTGTCATTTGTAGCACTTTCTCGAGTGAAATCATTGGGCGGAATTGCTTTCCGGACAGCATTTCCGCTTACTCGCCTCCAAAAGGTCAGAGAATCGGCCACAATGGTCATGCTGAAACGGGATACTGACGAGAAGCTTTGGGATTTGAGGTCAACACTTATGGGATGTCGCTACAAGAATATGTATTTGACGAAGAAGAAGAATAAATTATTCAACTAGAAACAGTAGAATTAGCGCGAGATCACCCGCCCCTATGTGGAGAATCCACATAGAAATACATGTTTTACTTGATTTGGAAATTTGACGGAAGGCGGAATGTCAAGAACTGTTTCGTTCGATTGAATGATCGTGGCGGAGGTGATAATGACAGTGCGATGTTAATGATAGTGTTAATTCACACGTCTCCTAAATTCCGATTTTTTCCGGACTGCCGTGGTGTTCCGATGTCTGATAGGATCGCCGCACAACTTCGGTGGTCTCCACGAAGTCCCAACCACGAGACAGGGAAAATTCCCTTGCCAAAACGAGACAGGGGCCCTGTGCGGAGCTTGAATGCGGTCGGCGTCTGCGTGAATGGTCACGAGGCACGGGCTTTGCGCGGAAGACCTCGAAGTCGTCTGCGTGAAATGGCTCCACGAGGCAGGGGCATTGCGCGGAAGACCCTCGAATGCGGTCGACGTCTGTGTGAAATGGCCGTGTGCACACGAGGCAGGTGCTCCTCCCTGCGGTGCGGCAGTCTGCGTGAAATGGCTGTGCCCACGAGGCAGGGGCTTTGTGCGGAAGACCCTCAAAGTGGTCTGCTGTGCCCACGAGACAGGGCTTTGTGCGGAAGATCCTCGATCTGTGCACACGCGGTGCGGAACTTGAATGCGTGAAATGGCTGTGCCCAAGAGGCAGGGGCTTTGTGCGGAATACCCTCGAATGCGGTCATACGAATGGTGCCACACGGCAGGGGAAGCTTCCGTCAGCTGTCTTGCTGTCTTCGTCACATGTCCGGAAATGGCTGTGCCCACGCCGAGGCAGGGGCTTTGTGCGGAAGACCCTCAAAGTCGTCTGCTGTGCCCACGAGGCAGGGCTTTGTGCGGAAGACCCTCGGTCTGTGCACACGCGGTGCGGAACTTGAATGCGTGAAATGACTGTGCCCAAGAGGCAGGGGCTTTACGAATGGTGCCACACGGCAGGCTTGCTGTCTTCCGTCACATGTCCTGTCAGCTGCCTGTGCTTTCGGACTGACTCACAGTCCCTCCGCCGCATATCCTGTCAGCTGTCTGTACTCTTGTTAGAGCGGACACCACTCGGGCACCTGCCCTGTGCCACGACCCCGACCTCGTCTTTTCGATAATGGATGCTCTCAGCGGGCTCGATGTTCCAACTCTTACGATTCTGGATGAGGGACCAGAACCCGTGGCATTTGGTGGATTTGGACAAATTCACCAAGCACGGGTGAAGGATGGACCGTTGGTAGGCACTTTCATTCACGAAATAGCACTTGTGCCCATGCAATGCAGGTGGCTGTGAAGTATTGCCGGTTAACTGGTCCGGATGTTGGCTCGGTTCTCAAGGTGATGTTGTCTGCGAGATTCTTGAGCCCAACTATTCCTCATGATCAAATTCAGGATCTGCGGCGAGAAGTCAAAACATGGCACCCTTTAAACCACCAGAATCTCGTGAAGCTCCTCGGAGTGGTACCAAACCCTCAGAGACGAGGAGGAAGTGTATTTCCAGGGATGATCACAGTTTGGCATGAGAATGGGGACGCCGTGAAGTACTTAGCGGCCAAGGGAGCGCAGGCAACTACTGGCCTACGACTGAAGATAGTAAGATTATATTTTTTACTTGCCAGGCTAGGAGACGACAGACATTTCAACGCTCAGGTCGCAGAAGCCGCTCTTGGACTTCAGTACTGTACATTTTTTTTTCCCACCAGGCCCTGTTATCTACAGCTCATTAGCCTACAAAGTGCACAGCAAAGGACTTCTACACGGCGATCTGAAAGGAGTAGCCCATCAATTTGACTCCTTGTCACCAAATTCTCATTTACATATGCAGAACAATATCCTGATCGATGGTAACGGTACAGCCTGTCTTACCGACTTCGGTTTAAGTACCGTCTTGATGGAAGGCCCGAGCAATACTTTTCAACGCTCCAATCATAATGCAGGAGGTAACGCCCGATGGCAAGACCCTGTACTTGCACTCGGTGACCCCACCGTGAGGCACACGTACGACACAGATGTTTTTGCCTTCGGGAGACTAATGCTCGAGGTGCTTAAAACAATTTGAACATAGAGACAGAATACTGATCGATTCTCCAACAGATTCTGTGTGATAAATTGCCCTTCCATAACCGCTCTAACGTTCAAGTGGTTGTCGCCTTAATGAACAAAATCCAGCCAGAGATAAGCCTCCCTCCGGACCTGGACAATAGGGCGAGGACTTTGATGCTCAGGTGTTGGGAGGAAACCAATCGCCCAAGCGCTTTGCATATTGCACGTTCTTTGAACGACATTCGTTCGGAGCGAACTTGGAAACCACTCTCCGACGTAATCTATGATATCACGCCTATCATGCCACGGACTTACCGCGGCAGGTGGACTGAATTAGACGGACACCCGGTAGTTATGATTGCCAACACTTTTGCAACCAAGTTGATTATCAAACACTCAGGTCCCTGTTACGCTAATCATTCCACGCTGGGGAGAACACGCTTCAAGGGAAAGGTATTCAAAACGAGCTGTAACACGTTTGGTTGCGACCCTGACATCGCTCCTAAACCCTCACATTATACAAATTTTTGGGACGTATCCCACTCCGCATGGTGACGCTATAGTCATGCCTTGGATTGAGAGAGGCCCCCTTGTGGAATATCTGAAGCAACATCCGAGTACTACTCAGTCGATGAGGGTGACATGGGTAAGCAGGCGAGTCCCATTGCTCCTGTCTGCCTGCTAAGAATGAACAGGCCGTTCAAATATCTTCCGCTGTTGCTTATCGTAGGCCTCTTGCCACAAGATTATACTCATAACCTAATGTCTCTGTAGTCCACTCCCGCCAAACGGTACATGGCAAACTGGGTTTGGTAAGCACACTTTCCAGGAGCCCATCAGCCCTTCATACTGAGCTGTGTATGTATATTTTAAGACGGAGGTGTATCTGGGTGATCACCTTCAGGCCATGCTCAAGGTCACACTTGAATATTACATATCAACGGAGTCAAGAAACTACAGCTTCGGAAGATCAGCTGGAGATGATGAGAGTATTTATTTGTCCCCAGAACTGCTGGTCGGTGCGATTGAGGACCACACGGCTGAATCTGATGTATGGGCTCTTGGAATGATTGCATATGAGGTGAGTCTTTGGCAGTTGCACAGACAAGATTTCGGTGTAGTTGACTGATGATAGCTTTTGTCCGGGGAACGGCCCTTTCACTCAATGCCATTTATGCAAATTATCATGAAGATCACAAACGGAGAGAGGCCTTCTAGGACAGGCAGTATGTATGATCTGGCATGGAACGCCATTCAAGATTGTTGGCATCAGAACCCACAAGATCGAGTGCCTGCAAACGCGTTTCAACTCCGTTTGTCCGAGAGCAATTCCTGATATTTAAAAGAAAATGGCGCTTATCCAGACCGAGTTACTACTATCAATGAATTTGTATACCTTTGACCTTCTGGAAGCAAAATGGAGATTCTTGCTTGGCGAACAACCCTCAGTTTTGATGACTTTACCTCCGACTGTGTGAACATTCTGACGGGCGTTCCCTAGGGTCCTGGAGTCGCCCTTACAGCAGATTCAGTCTAACCTTGGAGACCGAGTCTCTAGTGCATGCCCCGGTTCTCTGCCATTAGTTCAGACTCTTCCTCTGCAGCATCATCGACCGAGAACCCTGCCAGCCCACTAGAAACTCCCTCTTCCCATTCAATTTCATCTAGTCCCACCATAGCAACCGCCCCAGCCATGGATGCCGACCGAGACCTGGAGAACAGGCTCGATTCCAACGGCACCAAGCGGACCGATCTTGGTGCCGACATGAAGAAAAATAGTTATAATTATCCATCAGATGAAAGCCTTCCTCTGAACAGAACGAGTTCGCAGCTGATGGTGGTAGAAAGACAAGAAGGGAGGAGCGCGAGCATTTCTCAAAAAATTGTCTCGAGGATTTTTGGACTAACTAGCACTGCGTTCCCTGGGCTCCGAGGCAAAGGCTGTGCCGCGATAGGGCGGCACACGTCGGCGCAGGTGGACGCACAGGTCTGTCAATCCAATGGCAACAGGGTCTGCCTATGGCTGTCTTACATACCCAACATGCATGGTAAATGCCTGACTGTGTAAGACTGTAAAGTGTTGTTGATAGCAAATATTGTGCGTCTTGTTGTGCGTGTTTGGCTACGTTCCCATCAATTATGTCATCTGTGACCTGATGCACAGCTTTCGCCTCCGGCTCTTATTAGTTACTAGTACCTCGTCGCCATTGCATTCATGCCAGTGCTGGTAGTGGCGGAAAAAGAGATAAAGTCTGCCAGATGCCCTACTACATCCGCCAGCATTACAAGGGATTGAAAAGTGCAGGGTCAGGCTTCAGCGGCGGCGAAGCCAAGCCCCGATAATCAACTTTAAAGTTTTGATTGAAGCTAAATTCTAATATTAGCCATAACATACAGGACATAGTGGCCTATTAAGTAGTACGAGAAGACGATTCCAGAAGAAGCTGAGGCAGCGCTAAGGTACGGCAGATCTGCCGTGGTGCGTGGCGGGAGGGAGGCAGAGTCTGTGGCCGTCGCCGCCGCCGGGGTTCAGCACAGGGCGGCACAGCTGTGCCGCCCTGTGCCGCCGTCATGGCGACAGGGTCTGCCTCCGGGTCTCGGCACAGCGCGGCACAGGGACACAACCTCCGTCTCGGCGCCCAGGGAACACAGTGTAGAGTGTAGCCCTCAGGATCGAGATATCGCCCTGTTAAATTTTGGGTCGTAATGTTCATCCGATGAAAGCCGACAAGCGCGCGGTACTCTTTGAAGTAATCGACAACCGTGAGCTGCGACTGGAATTGTGGGACATGGTGAGAAAATGTCCGCAGCGATTACCCTCCATTCCCTGTCGATGAGATGCTCCGGATCTACGAAAATGAAGACGGTGTCAAAGCTGACCTGATGTGCCGTACACGCCGGACCAAACAACCACGGCCGCTTCTCGACCGCCAGCTTCCTTCCTTTCTGACTTCCACCGGAGGACACTTCAGCACACGTGCGGGGGGCGGACCCCCCATCAGGTTTTTAACAATTTACTTGTTGGGTCTTGTACAAGCTTGTAAGGGTAAAACAAGACAACAAGTTGACAAGCCGACAGGCTATGTTCGAAACCCGACAAGTGATTTTTTTTTCCATTTTTTTTGAAGTGCGCATTGACTTCCAGGACTCATTTCTGCGGTCTTTTTTTTTTGGAACAAGAGAAACAAGTACACAAGAGCGCAAGTTTTTTGTCATTTTGCTGATGCCCCTGCTATTAAAATACTCTGAGTAACCGAACTTAACCAAACCGAGCCTAACCTTATGCACTGCGCACAAGTCCGCCACATTCAAAAAAAAAATGTGTTCCACCGGGATTGAACCCTGGCATCAGGAAATCAAAGAGTACATCAAGCAAGGGGTCTCGGAAACCTTAATTCCGGATATTGACATGCCTCAGCACGTGACAGGTGGCTGGGGTCTTTGCTTACATCACTCACTGCGAAAGTAAGTAGATTTGAACGAGTAGAGTACAGTGGACATATTTAAAGTGTAAGAGATACAAACCAGGAGGAGTATAAGTACTGAGGAACCCAAAATTTTATAAAATTCCAGCACTGGCCCGTTCTTTCCCCATTCTCAGCACTCACTACATAATTTCAGAGGCAAAAGTAGACAGCTGGACATTTCAAGCCTTTGGGTGAGTTTAGATGCAATCATTAACAAGAAAACTAAGATACATTGGCCAGTTTAAGCTGCGGCACTCTAAACTACGCTCAGCTACTATTGCCGAAACCAAAGCGGAATGACAGTTTCCATATGGAGTCGCGGATCAGCGGACCGAGTGGTGGTGGTGGTCCTGTGAGTGTTCGGGGTCCTGATGGATGTTAGAGGGAGTTGATGCCGCAAGTTAGGTTGTTACCACCCCTTGACATCAAGTCATGACTAGGCACATTGTTACAAGGAAGTGTCAGCGATTTATGACCCTCGCAGTGTTTCGCTTCTAGATTATATCGCTCAGGATTGAGTTCTGATAAGATCGACTGAGAACCGGTCGGCTTGGAGCTCTGCAATCAGCTTCTGTGGATCATGATCTGAGATGTCAGTCCATAATTGTTTGATCATTTTTTGAGGACGCAATTGGTAGAATATCCTGAGGCGAGGCTTGAGGAATACCCCAGGGATATCTGTAGAATGTACCACCCAGAGGCTGTAATGAGATGTCTTCAGTGCCAGTCAATGATTCTCATAGCCTTCGGCAGATATTTATAGGGGAAGCCAAGTGAGGTCGCTTTTCATGGTTCCTCGAGTGGGTCCATATAGGCCCCGGGAAGCTCCCTATAAGGTAAGGCCGCTCAAATCGTCCAAAACAGCCCTCAAATCCGCTATTTTTTCGCAGGTTTGGGGTCTCAAATCCGCAATAACGGACAAGGATGTCACGGTCACGAATCACGTGTGCATCGCATAGCGCGAAAATAAAATGCAACAAGAAATCAACAAAAATTACCCCAAAAAATCTACCGTGCTCGCTTTCCCCTCACTTACAACGCTGGCGCCTTTTTGGATCGGACAAAAATGCCAAGGCTGAGATGTCCCTAGCTAAGATAAACAAATAATAATCTGCCAGCTTGGCCTGAAATCCGCTATCCGGATTTTGAAATTTTGGCCCTCAGATCCGCTATTTTGGGACTTAAAAATCGCGATTTTTCGCCCTCAAATCCGCTATTTTCGGACCTACCTTATAGGGAGCTTCCCGGGGCCTGTCCATATTATATTATTATTGCTTTCAGATACACGCGAAATACAGGATTCAGAAAGAATGAATGTATTCCAGCTAGTGTAACCGCCTCGAAACTCTCCTCCGCACACAAGACATGCAGAGAAAGAACCCGGGACTGAACAGATGCGGCAAACACAGCACATCTGATGTGCGACACATTGGCTCAGATGCGACACACCCGGCTCAGATGTGGCACATTGGAGATCATTTGTCAATGATTTCATGATGTTGAACACTGATCCCAACAGCTCTGTATCCACCTGTAACCCATTTCGAGCAGTTAGGGCAAGCGCATGCGGGTATACACAGGTTAGAGCTAGGTTTCGGTTAGGGTTTGGGTTTAGGTTAAGGGACATTAAATGGGTGGTCCCCTTCCGCAAATGAAGGAAAGACATTGCGAGGCCGCCATCAGCGCATCAAAGCGGTGTTGATGGGCACGTTGATCCTGTTGTTGCAGATTGATGGCGCTCCTTCAGATGCGACACACTGTGCATCAATGTGCCGTATCTCAGCTTGATGTGTCGCACATCAACAGTGTCGCGCCCGTTCCATTTGATACATCCTCGAAAGAACCTGGGGAAAGGGATATATCGTTAGTTAGCCGAAAAAGAAGTAGGAGGAAGTATCTCTCACCCAAATGATGAACAGTCAGAACACATCTGCACAAGAAGAACGGTCAATACAATAATAACACGATCGGTAATTAAAATATCGTACTGAAAAAATACGCATCAAAAACTAAAATTCGATATCAGCAACACATACAGAAACAGAGGAGGAGGATGGCTTACATGGTGAATTCTGAGCATAACACCTGGCAGAGTGGAATGAATAAGTGATGGGATGCAGCGACAGTAACAGACTGACCCTTTTTTATATCCTCTGGGGAAGCCGGCACCCGACCTGATCCAGTGTCAGCACGCAGGACTAGAAGGGGTAGAGTGTATGAGTATAGCACAGAGTACATACGCAGGTGTAAAGCGGAGGAGGTTTCTAAAATAAAGACCCTTAAGTCACTGAGCACGGTCAACAAGATGAGGCGACTCACAATGATCCTGGAAAGCTGGGCAGAGGTTAAGAACAGTCAGGCCTACGATCCTAGGTCAAGGTAAGAGACTACTCACTTGGGAAATGGGTTGCTCGAAGGACACGGGAGTGTTGGTGAGCAAATATACATGTCATCTCTGCACCAACAACCGTGCTGCAGGAGAAGGCCAGTACAGTGCATGTCATCACATCACGGTTCCGCTTTTGGCTGTAAACACAACACAACATTGAAGTTCTTATAACATTTTGGCCACATCACTTATTATCATGGAAACTGTTAAAATGAGCTCAGAAGTACTGTAGCTTTATGCCTTGTGCTTTGTAGAATGGTGCGATCAATATTCACATTTTCGACACATTTTGACCTCAGAAAAGTGAAACAGGACCCTAGCCTAGGGTTACAAGCGTGGGAATTTCTCAATATGGACACCCCTATTTGTTAACCTTACTTCTACTACATGTTGGTAGATACCCAGTAGCTTCACATAAGTCAAGGTAACTGTATTTAGAATGCTCCTGAATGAGTTGATTCCTCCCCAAGGCCTCGAGGACCCGGTTAGAGGAAGTTTTTTTTTTCAAAACCTCGGAAAAAATGAAACACCGTGGGAAAAAATGAGTTTTTGTGCTAGATCACATTCTTTTGGTCAGTTTCATGGCTCAGAAAATCAGACAAAAATTGCAAAAAATTATCTGACCATGAACAACACGTGCAGAGAAGTGGTGACTGGCACTGTAGGCCATAAGACCAAAGCTGTGGGTAAACAAGAGTGCATGTGTATTGATGAAGACTCACACCAGCGCCAGTGCCAGGATGAAGCGGGTGCAGGGAGAGGGAAAGAGAAAGAGACGACAATGGTTTGTTTGTGATCACATGTTCTTTGTCACCCATCATAATGAGATATTCGGCGCACAGACTATTTTTTCAATACACAAGAGGATCTACATATTTTATGGGTAAGGAGTACGCATATGCTTCATCAGTAAAACATGGGTCCACTATATGCCACTACGCAGCACTATGTAGTGGCCATAGTGCCATAGTGGCTGTAGTGCAGGTCTGGGTATGCATAGTGCTCCATAGTGGAGCGGCCCCCACTATGGAGCACTACACAGCACTACGTAGTGGGGCCCTGGTGCCCGTTCAAACAAAAGAAATCATGTTTTAAATATAGTTACTGCTTCTTACTTACCACTTCTTACTGTTTCTAAGTAAGTAAGGAGTTCCTTTGTAAAGTAACTAATCTAATGGGGTCTAACTATCGAACGGCGGTAAACTACCAATGGTACAATACTTGAGTAAATTTTTTTAAATACTGCAACTGCTGGGATTCGCTTCCAGCATAACCACCACCATCAAAACACGTTTTGCCTCTGCGCTGCTCTTGCGATCCGTACACCGTTAATACAACGAGTGTCGGCCAATGCAAGGTAGTCCTGCAGCGTCTCCCGTAGTTTTCTGGGTGCTTGAGTAAAAATTCGGAAAATTTTGCAAAATTTGGCCTATTTGGCCGCGCGAATACTGCGCTACAGTGAAAACATCTCTGTGGAAAACATCTGTGGTCACCAATTGGGCCCAGTATACCTTCACTTGTGCTCTCCACGTACTATTCTGTTCGTATCACCTCTTCAGAGCTTAACGGGGGGGCGGGCGTCGCTCGACTTTTCCTCGCTCTGACCCCGCAAATCCACGGTCGCTGTCAATCAGTATTCGGATCATAGATCATTGAAACCACTATATAGGTGGTCTACGCGACTCTACGCGCCTCGTCATCCGGCTTGAATAGCTGCGCTGAGCAATTTCAACGCGCGGTATACTATTACTCGTGATAGATATACACTAGTCATGGGCAGAAAACTATAAAACTGAGAAGGTTAGCGCTGAGAAAATCTATTATTATTCCCACATCAGCTTCTTCTGAGATGTCCGCTCCGAACAATACTCCCACGACTGTCCCTCCTCCTTCTGACTCGCTTGACGACGTCCTCGCCAGCGTCAGCGTCTTCCTCGATTCAGTGCCCACACCAGCCACTGTCTCGACCTCTGCCCCCGCATCCAGCATTGTCCTTGCGCCGCTCCCTCCCCCCCTTGTCCATCGCACCTCCGTCATCCCAGTCCCGCTCTCTCGCTTGTCGACAATCAGTCTCAATTTCGATGACACCGACGCCGAGGGCGACGATGACTTGAATACCAGCGCATCGGCCCCCGTCGCACCCATTGCCGCCGCGACGCCGAAGGGCAAAGGGAAGGCCAAGGCCAAAAAACCCGTCGAAAACGCCCAGGCGGGCCCCTCCGGGACGCAGCAATATCCCTCCCATGCGGAGATCTGCCTCCAGTCCATGGAGCTCCAGTCACGCCCTCCTCCCCCGAACGCCAAGGCTGGCATCACGATGCTGAATGCCGTTAGGCAGGATGCGCACACGGTGGCTGCATTCGGCGCTAGGCTGAGCCAGCAGATCAGCGAGCGTAACGTCGAGAACGAGCTTCGGTTCGATGGTGCGTCTGCTATCGCAGCACCATATTCTGATGCTCATATTGCTTCCATAGAATTGGCGGCATCCATTCAGGCACTCGCCGGCGCAGTTCAAAACCCCGCGCAAGGTGCAGCTATGTCCCACACCGACGACGCGCTTCTCGCGGGGCTCGCCAATGGCCACAACAACACCGTGGCCCACATCGAGGAGATGCAGTCCACCATGGCATCCTTCGAGACCCGCCTCGCCGCCATGGAGACTATCACCACCACCAACACCGCTACCCTCGGCGAGGTGAATCGCGCGCTGCGCAACATCGTAGCGCGGCTTGCCTCGCTCGCACCGGCAGCTCTCGCACCCATCCTTGCGCCCGTCTCTGCGCCCGCCGCTGTGCCCTCGCTGGCGGACTTCACTGCCGCTATGCAGTCCACCCTCGTCGCCGCTTTGAAGCGGTCTAACGACGACGACGATGCTCCCGACTCGCGCAACGTCCGTCCTCGCATCGAGGCCCCCGTCATGCCTGTCGGCCCCCCTCCCCTCAGCCTTCCGCCCGTCGGGCTTCCTCCCGTGAGCGCCGGTCTTGTCACCGCGCCCACTGGTTCTGGCCCACCCCCCTCATCGACGGCGGGCCTGGTTCATGCGCTGTCCAAGAACCCCCCTGCTCGCATCAACGACCTCACAAAGGAGGTGGTGTTCGGACCCGCCATCTGGCCCTCCAACATCCACGCAGCCGCGCGCACCATCATCACCGAGGGCCTTGAGTCAGCCAAGCCCCTTCTCCGCCTCTTCTACACCCGTCGCGGCCCCGACACGTCGTACATCATCGTCGGGTTCGAGTCCGCCGAGGCCGCCGCGTGGTTCGTCGCCGCGTGGACCGCAAACCGCTCCGCCTGGCACACGATCGCGGCGTCCCCAAATGCCTGAGGGCAGCTCATGCTCATTCACAAAAAAATCGACCCCGTCCTTATCTGCCTTTGCCTTCATGCGCCGTTCCCGTCGCCGTACCATTATTAACTTACTCTCGCATAACCCCCTCCTCTACACAAAATGTATCTAGCATACAACTTTTACCTTCTTTGAATTCAATTACTTCTTCCCCACCTCTCTTGCAGTCCTGTCTCAGTATTAAGAGCTGGAATATTGACGGAGGTTTCCCTTTAAAAATGAGCTGCCTGCAATTCAGATCAGAACTTGAACGTTATGATGTTAATTTATTCCAGGAGACTCATCTTCGTCCCACACAACATGATACCATTGATATACCTGACGGATACACTATCCACTCGCATACCCGCCGTCCAAAGGCTTCATTTGACAAATCCTGGGGTGGTGTCGCGACTATTATATCTTCGCGACTTCCGTACAAAGTTCGGAAAGATTTGTCTGGTCCCGACTTCATGGTCATCCAGATAAACAACCTCTTAATTTTTAATATATACATACTCCCAGAATCAAGCCCATGGGCTGGCAACCTAGACAAGGACCCTTGTAAAGCCCTTGAAAGCTCTTGGGCGTTGGCTTACAATGCAGGCTATGATCTATATTTACCGGGAGACTTTAACGCTCGAACGGGATCAGAGACGGCATCTCCCCACGACCCACCTTAATATTCAAAGGACACTAAGCCCCAGTCCACGCGAGGCCGATGGTTGTGCAGAACAGCGTCCGATTATGACCTAGTTTTCATTAACGGAACGGAATGCTTCGGGCCCGAAAGTGGCAACTGCACTTCATTTCAAGGTACGAGGGAAACAGTCATAGACTACATGCTATGCTCCCGAAGAATATTCGACGATGTTCGCTACTTCAAAGTGCTTCCCCGCGAAGGGAAGCAGGATCACGCTGCCATGGAAGCTATAATAAATATAGAAATTGAACTTAACGCGGCGCCAATGGCTCATCGCGCAAAACGCCGTAAAATCGATGTGGTCTTGCCTGAAGACACAGAGCTAAACAGACTTCTCATTAGAACATTAGAAGCTGGCAAAGACGAAGCTAAAAAAACTCTCACTCTGCTCGGCAATGTCTACAGGGTAACTGAGCCAGTTAAAGTCGTCGTTCACGGTTCCTGTTCAAATGCCGGTAAACACACAGCATCGGCAGGCGCGGGAACTTACTGGGGAAGAGACGCCAAACGCAACCGATCCGCACGCGTATGGGGTACTCAAACCAGTGCACGCGCCGAGATCGTGTCAGTAATATACGCGCTGCAGCAAGCTCCACCGGATCGCTCACTGGAGATATCTACGCGTTCCGAGTACGTCATTCGCTCGGCCAAATACCATGCGTTCAAGAACGATGCTTGTGGTTGGAGGTGTACCAACGCCGACCTATTGAAAGTGATGAACAGCCTTATAAAAGAACGTCCCGCACCGGTGCACTTCATTCACATCGATAAACACGCCGTCAATGGTCATCTTGATGCCGCTAAGAGCCTGGCGAAGTCGGCCCTCATGCTTCCGCGCGTTAACAATGCTCCTGTTTTCACGAACTCAGCCCCGGCCACAAACCTCAAACCACTTACCGGTGTTGAAAAGGTCACCACCGCGGTCAAGAATGACTCAGTGGAACAGGCGCTGCCAAGGAGAAAGGATTACTCTGAGAAGCATCGGGGGCGAGACAAATGGGGAGCACTCAAAGATGCAAATCGTGATAAAATCATGTATCCCGCGTCGAACGCGGCTTTCTGGACAGACGTCAAAAAATTTGCTGATCCCAAACCTGCACCAATTCTGGTGGGAGCGGAAGACCTGAGAGGAGTTTTTGAAAAGCGATTGAACCCGCCCCCAGTGCTTCCCAGCGCGTTTGACAACATCCAACATAAGATTAACCAGACACTGGCCTCCATGATCCCAGATCAGACAGATGATGCCACCCCAGAGAAGCTCTTCTTAAGCGAATGGTGTGAAGATGACGGAGCGTGGGTGAAAGAACACCTGCGGAAAAACTCGCTTGCCAGCTCATCAGGGGAAGACGCGGTTACATACGCCGACGTGGTGGAAATCCCGAACGAAGATCTGGTGTTTCTATGCAATGAATGCATCAGGCGCAACGATAGCCCCTCGCTATGGCTGAGAACAGCCATTATCGGCCTGCTGAAGCGTGGAAAACCTGGATGGAATCCCGACAGCTACCGAATTATTGCACTAGAAAGTTGCCTCCTTAAAGTTTTGACCTTGCTAATCCATCGCCGAATAACACAATGGGCAGAGGCTAGAGGGCTGATCCCAGACTGGCAGAATGGATTCAGAGCAAATTACCGTACCAATAATAATCCGTTTGTGCTGCGATGTATCCGTGACTGGGCACGATCACGTGGATTGACATTGTTTGTCGCCGCTATTGATGCAACGAACGCGTTTCCTTCCACAGACCACTGCACCCTCTGGCTTAAGCTCGCCAGAATGGGCATGGCCGGCCCGGTTTCAGACTGGCTCCGCAAGATTTACCTGCGCATGGGATACTACGTCAAGCACGGGGACTCCCGATCAACGGAATTCAGCGCGCTGATTGGTCTTCTAACCGGGGATCCCGCCTCACCGGTTCTCTGGAACTTATTCATGGCGGACTTGGTTATGCTTCCTGATCCTGATGATGTGCATCTCGACAACATACGGATAGCTATAATGGCTCAGGCAGATGATATCCTGTTAATGTCCCTAACTGCGCGAGGTCTTCGAGCTAAACTGAACACTCTCAAACAGTGGTGTGCTGTCAACTTCATCTTGATCAACATGTTGAAAACTGTGATCCTGATTTTCGGCTCAACACCCAACCCAATGCCCATGTTCAAACTAGGAGATCAAATGTTGACAATCACTGATGATGAGAAATATGTCGGGGTCAACTTCCGCACAGACACACAAAATATGCTCCAAGAACACTATGTAGCGAAGGCAGGAACCGCTCGGTACTGTGTGCATCGTATCATGGCCATTGAAGACTCAACGGGACAGCTGACACCAAAAGAACTGAAGACGCTATATTTAGCTCACGTGGACTGTCATCTTACGCACGGATGTGAAATCTCTCCGGATTGCGAAAATGTCCACGTTCAACAGCTCTGTGATGTGCAGATAAGCTTTATCCATCAGATCCTCAATCTCCATGGACGATCCATGATAGTCCCACTCTACACGGAAACTGGCATTGTCCCTCTCCGAGTTCGACGTTTCATCCTGGCACTTGGATATTTGCAACATCTGCTCTTGCTTCTACCCACGCACTTCGCACGGGCCGCTTTAAATAGCTCTCTGCAGCTTGCGGTACTCGGCAAGAAATCTTGGGCAAGGGATCTGATCATAGCATCATCCAAGCTTCCATTTGCATGTCCTCCACCTGATCTACAAAATGCAACACCAGTTTCTATTCTGGATTATGCTAAATCAGTGGACAATCTCATGCTAAAATGGTTACAAGGAGAAGTTGATTCCTCGGACAAACTCTACCTGATTCAAGGCCGACGCGAGCCGCAAAAGGACAAGCCCGCTGCACCGGAAACCTTATATTTACGGCACTACCTGTTCATGGTTAAAACACAGAAGCATCGCGAAGCTCTGACTTCCCTTCTGCTGTTGACCCACTTACTTTGCCGTCGAGGTTTTACAATACAGTAATCATTTGCTACCACGAATTGAACGCTCTCAACGGGTGTGTAGGTTTTGCCACAGTGAAGTTGAAACTCTGGAACATGCTCTGCTAGCCTGCGTCGCATCACACGATGTCGTCGCACTCAGGACAGTCTTCCTTGAAAAACTTTTCATTTGTGTTCCTTCCTTACACCGTTCCAAGGCTGAACTCAACGACATTGAGTTCTTTAAAGCCATGGTTTATGAGCGCGCATCAATTGGCCTCGTGGCTAAATTTGCATTTGAAGTCCTTGAGGTGTTCTACGCAACCCCTGTGTTCAGATTAGATGTTTGAGACACGTCCGTTCCTTTACTAACTCTTTTTTGCTTTCATATTTCAACCAGGTTCTACTGCGGGACAGGAGACTGGTCCGTGAGCTCGGCTTGGAGGATATGTGGAAGTCAGGGACAAGAGTGTACTTAGGATCCTGTAAATCTAGAGTACACCGGGATACTTCCTGGCCCCGGCGTTCCTAAGCGGGACTGTGCCGTGTAATGCTACCTACCTACCTACCGAACCGGCGACCTGTCAGGTAGGTTACATAATACAGTGATAACGTGCAAAACCAACTGCGCCACGCAGTCCATATAATAAAATCAATTGCACTAGCATTTATGGAAGACTTCCGGTCCATTAATATAATTAGTACTGAGGCAATCATGATTCGTTGCGCAACCCAATTTGGGTTTCCGACACACTCTATAGCAGGTCAGTTCACTCATGAACCAAAAAAAACTTGAAAAGCCAACCCCAAAATAAATGTTTGTGGTAGTTATGTTCTAATAGCGTTGTCCTCGGGTCAAAATCGGCAAACAGCAACCTTAGTACCGGCAATTTCGCACACAAAAACTTGGTGAAGACATATAGCTCTACATAGTCTCCCATGGGCCATTATGTACTCCTATGTAGTCCCCTGGCACTATGTAGCACTATACAGTCCCTGACCACTATGTAGCACTATGGGTCACTATGGAGACAAGGCCGCACTACAGCCACTATGGGAAAAATCACGTTTTACTGATGTTGAAAGGACATAATGTAGGAACTATTCAATAGAGTGTTCATTGCCACCCGACTTAATGCGACTCAATTAAGCAATTGCGACGCCTTCGTCAATCTTGGCAAGCCAAGGGTCCAGCGATTGCAAGGTGGTGACAGGAATGGTGGTGTCAGGGTTTCCGTAGATGCTCTTGTTGTTCTCATAGGTGATTTCAGCGAGGCTGGCCAAAAGTTTAGTGGAGAGAAAGGGTTTAAAAGTAGTTACTTACATTTGCGCGGCACCGGGAGTCATGCATGCCTTGCGGCGAAGGGCCAGCTCGGCATCGACATCTTGCTAGAAGTCCTTGCCCTTCTTCCCCTTCTCCACTGAGATGCGTGCGCACTCCCGCTGTCCCAAAATAAGTCAGTACACGGTAAATAATATATGTGCCCACAAGTCTCACAATAAGTGCCATGCGCTGATACAAGATGGCGGTCGCTTTCGCCTACGTATTGGCGATGCAGGTGCGTGTCAACGTGGCGATGTATCTCTTGTTTTCCTTCTCCGATAGGGTTGCTCATACCTATAATAATGGCAGTCAGAATACCAATGAGCGATTGAAGCTCCGTAACTTGCCGATGACTTGACATGGCAGCGCCAATCGGTGAGTCCCTTGTTAATACAAGCGATGACCATCGCGACGCGGCCTGTTTCGTTGGGGGCTGGAAGGTCTTTGGTGTTAAGGAGACGCATTGCAGCCTTTATGTTCCTTTTAAATTAGGGACAAGTATCTCAGATAATAAATACAGCGCAAATCTTACCAGGATGTTATGAGCAATGGAACTGCCGTCTCCGTTGTCCCGATACTTGTAGGCTGTCCCTGAGACGATTGCGAGATGTGCCATATCATGACAGGTCTTCTGCTTAAATTATCAGAATGTCTCCGATAGCCAGGAACTTAACAGACCTCGAGGGTGCTGGGGACCTTGTACTTGGAGTTATTTTCGGCTTCAAGACGATTCAGTCTGTCGAGGCATTGAAGGACTGCGACGTAGGTTTCATATGCGTGTCGCATAGGGTGTACACTCTATATTTACGCGTCAGGCACATAAAAATCGCGTCGCAAGAAGGCCTACCAGCAGGAAGGCCTCCGCGTCGGTGTCGGCTTGCGAGGAGAGGTTCTTCGAACGCTTGTAGGTGCGCCCCTCCTCCAAGGTATACGGAGCGCCGAGTGGGGCTGTGAGACGAGGATCTATGTTGGAGTCGTCACCCTCCATCTCAGCGTGCGTACGGCGGGTGCCCTGCGACGCTGCCTCTTCCTCAGGCGTTAGAGGAGGGATCAGTTCACCGCGACGTTGTTGCTCCGCAGCAATGGTGGCCTGGAGGCGTTCGAGATCCTGGGCAACCTGAATATCAGCAGAAGACATGGTGAAGGAGAGGAAGTTTTTGAAACTCCAATGATGATTTTCGCGCTTTTAAAGGCCCCGGTGACTGTGACCGATCGCTCTGAAAAGGGTTCTGCAGAGACCCCTGATGTCAGCGAAACGTGGCGCAAAACTGCAGGGACTCGGGCCAGGTCAGACTCACCTATTCTTGTCGCAATACAACTTATAAATAGCTTGAATAGACGGCCTTGAGGATGTGCAGACCGGCAAAGTGTCGTGTAGGGTTTGTCACAGCCCCCAATCGGAGACAGCTGCGCGTACATGGATTATACGGTCGTCTTGGAAGAAGCATCTTGACTCGGGCCCACACAAAGCTGCCAAACAACGGCTGTTGGAAACAGAACAGAAACAGGCACTTGTCAATGCCCAGTATAACCAGGTTTATGGGATGGTGAGCACTTCCCTCGAGACACCGTCTGTAGCGCCAAATTATAGGCCAGCTCGGGCCCAGTTTCAACCAACCCTGGATGAAGATACCAACGGAGTCAGCATGTCCGATTTCGACGATGTGGTCATGCAAGAATCCGATGATTTTTTCCGAGCCAAGGAGGCAACAGCGAGTGTTAATTATGCGGCGATCCTGCGCCGAGAAATCGAATTGCTGAGCCTAATAGGGTGCCGCTCTGTTTTGTAGTACAAAACGGTGGCTTAGCTCATGCCACAGCCGCAGGTGGCTATGTCCGATATCCGAGGTTTTTAAAATCAGGGGAGTCAATACACAAGCTAGGAATATCGGCAACCGAAATTTGGAGCTTGTGTAAAATAATGTTTGCGCTTGCTAGCTTATTCTTGAAAAAACTCTGGCTTTGACTACATTGCTGCGTCAATGGGGTTAGACATCATATTTCATATTCTCCCATGGCCGATTTGGAAACTATTGTTTCCCTCCCTTGAACGCACATTTTCCCCCAAATAACCTAAAGGCCCTCTGTCTGCATCCGTTTACTCTGTCTGCATCAAAAGTGTCTGCATGTCTGCATCTGTGCCTGCATCAGTGTCTGCATCAAAAGGCTATTTTGCATGAATGTGTAGATTTGTTCTATCAATGCCGATGGCTTGTAAACATTGTGGATGTCAGAGCCACAAGAGTGCTCTTCCATACCCCATCTAGATCTCAGAAAACAAAGCCGTTTTGAATGAGAAAGGTGCCAATTAAAGACAGGGGGGGTGCCATTAAGGGCATTAATCTAGGTCCGGTATGGGGGCTAAAGTAGGGTCCTACAAAGCCTGGAAAAAAATTAAAGTGCAATGGGAGGGCCGATATGGGGGGCCAAAGTCGGGTTTGCGAGCCCTAAAGGGTGCCGAAAAAAAAACCAAGTCGGACTGATGGCATTGCATTTGGGTACCCAAATGACACGACTATATAGACTTTAGTGGAAGAAAGTTAGTTTGTACATGTTACTTTGGGAACCACCCCTTGACTGTGACTCGTGTCACCATTCGCTCATCTCGCTCCATCATGCAAGGTCTGCGTGCTCTGCGCCAACTGGCATTGCGTCCTCCAATCCCAACTCTTTGTCATCCATAATGTGCTATACTTCCTCACCTGTCTTCTCGCTCACTCTTGGCCTGCTAGGATGTTTTACGGGGCTCTGGCTACGCTGCCCCAGTCCACCGTGCCTGCCACGCCAGATGTCTGGGACGGTGTGGTGAAAGTAGGCTTCAAAAGCCACTCCATTTCTCAGCTAACGACCCACACAGAACCCTTGTCTCAACTTTTACCGCACCAAGATCAATCTCGGCCCTTTTTCGTGCGACTGGGAAAATTTTCTCGCCTGGCGGTTCTTTGCTGTGAGCTCTGATTGGCACGACCTCACCGAGATGGATTTCTTTGTCAAGCGGCTCTTCAAAATTCCCGGCACGATTCGCCCCCTTGCGTTTCTGGACTATTACGAGTCTTGCATTGTGTTTGAGGCCGGCGGCGAGTACTGCTATCTCGACACAGGCAGTAATGACTACTTGATCCATTATGGGCACGCCTTTGCATCGGAGGACGACTTCCTCGCGGCCTTCATCCATCGTCACCCTCCTCTCGAAGGGACGATACACGAGTTCCCCGATGACACGGAGGATCTGTATGATGCCGTGTGGGACGAGCAGAAACAGCGCAAGAAGGAGGCTGCAGAGAAGGCGGGACAGAATTGAGTTGTACGTTGCCACTTATGCTTTCTGTACTTGTGTTGTTTGATATATTCTTGCTTGTCTGCTGAATTGTTGCATCGCACGCGTAATGCCGCCGGTCCTATGATTCTGATATTCCCCTTCGATGGCTAGTGTCTTCGCAGTTTGCTTTCCTTTCTCCCTTCGCCCGTGGTATCCCAACCTTTCCGGATGAACGGTCGGCACTCGATGGCCAGCTCACTTTACTCACAGATGCGGAGGTACATGCTGTGTCTCAGCCCAGTCTGGGTAGGATGGAACTCAACGAGGTGCTGCAGAGCGAGGTCACGTCCAATGCCCAAATATATTCCACGAGATTCCATCGGTCCATCCCGTCATCATTTCATTCTTGCATTGACGAATGAATGATCTCCGACACACCCAGGAATCTCCTTTTCCTGCCCGTACCACGCTGCCTTCTGACAGGGAAGCCTAACACGGCCATTCAGTCGCGACGAGACGAGCGATCCATTATTTTTGAATTTGTGGACGCAATTCAATGAGCAGCAATTCATTAGTGAAAGGTACGTGTGGCCTCGTGCTCGTGCTTCTATTTTATTCCATTCCAGGTTTGGCTTTATCTTCCGTGCGCCCATTAAGCCAGAAGAAGCCAATGGCTTCAAGAGCAAAAATGGTCAATCACCCTTGTTTCCAATCGCCGACCACTCCATGGGAACTTACAGACCTCGATCCTCCCCCACTTTGCGCTGCATGTCGGTCTCTTATCTCATCCGGTCTTAGCCATTCTGGTACTCAACATTGGGCTCCTGGTGTGAGATTTACCCAGAACTGAGAATATTGGATGAGTAGCCTGCAAGCCCGACACCAGACTTCGGGCCTTTCGCTCAAGCCTCCCTCAGTCGGTTCTCTGCACCACTTTTGCTACTCCGGGAGAAATCAGCCTCATGAATCTTGTGTGGGACGGACCTTTCTTCATTTTTTTCCACCCCATCGCACATTTCGGTAGACCACATCATCCGTATATTTCAAAAAAAAACAAGCCTTCATTGCACCACCCACACTGCGTCATCAAGGACTTTGATTTAAAATATGATCTCTTCGGATTCTGAGCCCCATGCCTCCACCAAAAATGGGTACCCTCGAATATGAGGTTGGCAATACTCCGCAGTATGGCCAGAATTGGGTCGTTTCGCAGATCACCGCCAAAACTCTGCCACGTACACCCTCCCCCCACACCGGAAAACAACCCCTTGCTCCTGGCTCCCGCCAAATCGAACAACCCGCTATCTGTAGCCCATATGTGGGTCCATGCTCCCAAATCCCAGTTCAAGCGCGCCAGTATTGGCCCCGCCACAGTCCAGTATATCCTCAAGTCTGAAAATCCCTCCGGTTCACCTTAATTGGTCTCCAGCACAATGGAGAAATTTGTAGTTCCAATCCTTTCGCGTAGAATAATAGCCCTCATTATTCTGATCGTACCAACCCCTGACATCACTTCTTTTGGCCACTCCAAGCCTTCACAACAGGTTCAACAAGTCAAAAAGGCCTTTCTTGCGCCGTTGGAATTGAAACCACCAGATCATTCCGGTGACGTCACGCAGCTCGGCAAGAATTGTTTACGGTTCGGGTTTCTCAGCTACCTACCGATTGCACATACTGCCACTAACTGCGGATCCTGCGCCTCCACTGCATCCCAGCACTGCCCGGCTACTGCCGAACAGTTCCGCACTCACTACGCCAATACGCCCGCCGCCCCGCACTCTTGCCGGCAAGTGCCGAACACTAAGCATGTGTTGAGGGCATCACTACAGGCAAAATTCCACAAAATTCCCCATTTAATCGAGCCACGATATGGTACTGTTTGAAATTTGCCAGCCACCAATTTAAATAATAATATATCTGATGCAGGCGAAGGACTGGATACAGCGCAATTTCCGTGTGGGTGGCAATCTCCATTCATTGTGCGTGTCGTTCAAGAAATAATGCATCGCCAGCTTCACCGAGACGCGACTTCAATCGCACCTTACAGGGTACCCTAGCCCCAAAAATAAACGGATGGCCCCCCCCATCCGAAGAATAAAATACGTAGGCTTCAAGGATAATGTCCAACGTGTTATTTCGGCGGGGAGGTGCAGAGATGGACCGGTTTAATAGTCTATGATCAAAGTCTGGCAGAAGGAGTTGAACTACCAGAACAGACGGTGCTTGTAGCTCATCGGCGTCCTGAAATTCATGGGGAAATAATTCTAAGCGAAGGAGATTACGCGGCAAGCTTGAGTAGGATGCCAATAAGTAGACAGTAAGAAATAGACATATATAACTAGAGATGAAGTTCTAAATCTAGGTAGTTAGGCCAGTCCTTGCTAGATGGGATTCACAGAGTCGGCAGTCGAGATTTGAGCGTTTGAGAAAGTTGAGGGTTTTAATCAAATTCCAAGTATATGAGAAGGGAAATGTGATAATTGATGGGAAAATGCACACATCTTCGGAAACGTAGGAAAACTATAAAAATAAATCATGAGTGGATGCCACAGTCGGCCAAAGTGCGAGACAATGCACTGGGAATCCAATAAATAAGCGATCAGTCACGTGTGTGTGCGACTATTGATGGCCAAAAATGAACGGTAAAATATATTTTGAATATATTCAACTGAATACGGATAAGATACGAGGTCTACCTGCCCTTAAGATATGAATACCTCCAAATATTAATAAGATAGATATAATATGATTATCCGTTCTCTTAACGAAATCTCTCGAATGTCATTGTACATGTTTGTGCAACATCCCCATTTGTGTATCCCCATTCTGGCTCCTCCTCCCTGGTCCTTCGTTCCCAACATTTTCGACTCTCACGAGCTTGCAGCAGGGCCTACAGCTATTCCCCATTTACAACACATAGCTCCGTTTATTCCATCCTCCTGCAGCTAGCACCGAACGGGACCAAACCTCATGACACGGCATTATCTCCATTCATAATGCTTCTCCTGTGGTTTAATAGTGGTTCTCGTCCGCTGACTCTCCCGATTTGGATCCATCCCAAAAACCGACAGACGGTCGCTGCCTCATGTTGAACCACGCCGCGGCACTGTGCATTTCTCGCTCTGCCTTCATTTTTCCCAGCCTTATATATCCCAATCCGGCTTCATCTGCATTTTCAGCTACTGCGATATCCAAAGATCCGGCTCTTCTTTACCGCAGCATGCGCAGCTTGATGTATATAAGTCGACGACAGCTATTGATCCTTCGCTTTCACTCTCTTCCCCCACTCTCGCCTCTTCTTCACTTCCAGCAACCGAGAGTGCCCCGCGGGGCTTACAAAAATCAGTACATCCTCGAGCCTTTATGAATGGCTTCGCTCATGGTCTCGCATACTTAGATCCGCAGACAAGTCGCGATCAAGAACCAGCCCCGTATTCGAATGGCATCTTGCAATGCATGGTCAGCCATTTCCTTCCGGAATCGGGTGTGTGTTTTGCATTTCACGATTCAATTCATCATGCTAATCGACTCGAAGCCGGTCAGCGCCGATCAGGAATTCGACAGTAAGCACTCTTTGACTCTTGCTGCTACCGCTTCAAAATTGCTCATTACAGTGTCCCAGCGTCACCCTGAAAATATGCCCAACCTCGCAATGGAGTTATATTGATAAACCCCTTCGGCATGCACCGGCACAGCGCATATAACAACCTGACCGCTGATCATTCCATCCTCCAAATCTCCAAATGTGAGGTTTCCTACTGCTCTTTCATGCCGGTTCTCAGCCAACACATCTCACACTCCAGCGCAGATCATCCAGGCTGCTGTTCAGTACATACTGTTTGTTTTTGTCGGCCGTTCGAAAGCAAGCAAACAATACATAACCACCTTCTTCCTCAGCGGTACACCCACCCAACTAACTACAAGCATTTAGCTTGGGCTCCGGACTAGCTCAACGTCGATCTCTGTCTCGCAATAATCATGGAAGCATTGAATAAATTTAATATCATTGAACATCTGAATGAGAACTTCTATTGTTTTCTCTCTCATCTATTGGAAAAAACAACTGCTGTGGATCTCCCATTCTGTACCTCACGGGCTTCCAACTCCATACTCTGGCGATCTCAGTCAGGTCTTAATCGCAGTAAACCTCTACCATCTATTTCCGGAGGCTGCTTCATTTGTCGCAGCACGCATCTCAGATCAACCATTTAAGGCATATGATATCAGCCGACGCTCTGGGAGCTCCGGGATCGCAATCTGGGACCCAAAAATACTACGAAATCTGCTGCGAGATCTGTGACTCAGATACACAGTCCAGGCCGCATGGGTCAAAGCGCGTAGGGCAGTGTACAATTAAACTCTCCTGTACTCCCGCTCTACGCTCAATTCCTAAGCAATTTGCAAATCGGCACAGCCATGTTTTCAATCACGTTCAATGCCGGAGCGGAGCGAAGGCGTTTCTTGTACGGGTTTAGGCGTATTCAAATATATCTGAATACGGTGAAGTGTTATTTTGCGCCGCCCAGGCATCTCAACCGGCACAAATCGGAGCGCTGGCGGACTTGAAAAATGCCATATGATGGCTTTAGAAGGCTGAACTCGGCAACTGGCAATGACCCTGGCGGAGGTTGAACTTGCCCGGTTCATCATGATATTGTGATCCACCTGTTGAAATTTTGTTCTGAAATCTCCACGGCCATCTCGGTTCTGCGGCCCGACCGCGTGGGATGTGGGCCATGTGCAGTCATTTGGGCCAGGTTTTCGTCGGATGAAAGGCATTTTTTTGGCTTAGGAAAACTCGCAGAATATATTCAAATGTATTCATATTCATGGGCCCAAATATGAATACAATACAATATGATACGGGTACCAAGGAGTGAATGCAATATGGATATGAATACGATACCCCATTTTGCGTACCTATACAGAGTGTGACGTGTATGTGACACCGTGGGATCGTTCTACCTGTGCCACGTCGACCAAACGCCGACTCTTCCTGCCTGCTTTTGTTCGGTGACCTCCACATGTCTTCCTTCGGCGGCCCAGCTAGCTTCGGTGACCTCCACGGTGTTATTCAGGAAATTCACGAACTTGCACTTCCGAGTCCTCGCACCAATGATCGCGATCATTCCCACGGTACGAATTTTTGTACTTACAAAAACCGTCTATGACTTGCAATAGTACAAAATCTGGCAGGGATTGCCGATAGGTTTGGAGAAATCCATCCGTTTGTTAAGGTCTCATTTGCAGTCCTTAAATCCCTTGCGGCGCGGTATGCAATGGATTGGGAAACGGTCAAGGACAGGACGCGAGACCTCAACTCTGAGGCAACTATTGTAAGCGAGTCCTCTAGAAAAAATACATACTTTACCGAATATTTCCAGGCGTCGTTCCTCGCCGCAGTCCAATCTCAGATCGTTGCCATCTCGTATCAGGACAACTCATCAAAGATTAAGATTGCGACGAACGTGCTAGGATTCGCCGGTGTCCTTCTGGACGTGTCCGCAGCATGCCTCGCCTTGCTTGCATCTACCATCCTACAGCGTCACACCGTGATTGTCGAAAAACAGATGGATGCCATAGGAGATGCTTCGCGGCAGCGAGTTGAGCAAATACAACATCTCTTCACCTCAATACCGCACTATATTGTTTCTTCCGAACTTCGTCGACGCGTAGAGAATCGCGCGGCCGAACTTCAATATATGCAGCCAGAAGGTGTTGATGTTGATGCCCAACCAGAAAATGTCGTGCAAAAATTCAGACTCGAGCAAGATATATCCTCACTCGAAGCGTCCTTCAGAGCCGTCGAGGCTGTGGCTTACCTCGTCGATACTTCCATACTTACCCTCCTTGGGGGTATCATCTGCTTCTTTGCATCCGTCCAATGTTTGGCTATTTCCACACAGCCTCGTGCGGTCTGGATAGTGCCTGCTGTCATCTGCTCATTCCCACTGGTCAATCAAGTCCTGGGATGGGTTATGATCAGTGAGTTGAATTTCTGAAAATGAACATGATTCCACCGAAACTCAAGCTCCTCCCCAGATTTTTCCATTTTCTTCGACAAGTACTTCCCCCGCCTTCAAAGAGCACTGAGGGGGTAAGATGTACGTCCGGCGCGCGAGGGTCGAGCAAAAAATTGTCATGGCCGAGTTGTATGTCTTCCAACAATAGCGCATGTTCATGAAATATGTTTCGCGTTCACGAAGCATCTACACCATGTCGACGACGGGATCACAGCAAGGAGGTTGGAAGGCAGTTGACGTCTGCCGCCACTTTTTCTGGGCGGGAAAGAAAATCACCCATCTATATTGGCCGTTCGGTTCCGCCAGAAATGTAGAAAACAGGAAGTCCGCGCAGAGCGGCACTGCGTATAATGGCCATTGGGGACAAAACGGGTCGACCTCCACGAATGCTTGTTGGCGTGCGTGGAAGCCTGGATAGGTGGGCGATAAGTTCACCAATGAGACAAACAAGCAAGGTGAATGTACCAGAACGCGGTTCGAGTTACAGTTGACGAGAACCGCTGGACGTATTCCGGCGTAGTTATAGTGTAGCACGTCAGTCAAAGTTGCCTCCGGGAAATGCAGAAGAAGAAAAAGAGGAACGGTACCCACAGTAACCATATGACGTTTGTTTAAACAAATTGCGTCTAGACGCAAATTGCCGTTTAAACAGGTGTTTAATCTAAACATGTTTAATGGCACGGCGCGGTGATCAGGGCCACTGAAACGGCGGTTTAAACAGTGTTTAAACGGGCCAAAAAGGCATTTTATACCGGGGTTCGAACTCATGCCTCATTTTGCATGCATACATAAGCAGGGAGACGGAGCAGTATACCTCCAACTGGGCCAACTTAGAGTGATAATTCAAGAATGCGAACCTCTTTTATTAGGTGCATGTGGCCCAGTACATGCTCAACTTGCTGAGTTTGACTGGACCCAAGGTGGAGTTAAACAGCCAGACAGTTTAAACACACTGTGAGACCACCTCAAAATAAAGAGGAAGAGGGAGTTTAAGATATATTTCCAATGAAGTAAGCAGTTGGACTTTGAGTTTTTTTGTTTCATATCTTGTCAGAATTCCTTCCTTTGAGGTTTCCTTATCCCCATTTCAAGTACTGTGTTAGATATTATCATGGTGATTACACTGCTCCTTCTCTGGGTGCGGTGAGTGACCCAGCTCTGATTCATAAGTGATTCAACAACCGAAATTGTTTGGCCCTGACCGAAACATTACCCAAATCCCTAGGTGCTCAAGATGAGCTAGTGCAGCCACCAATTGAGTGAATTCTCGTTTTTTAATGCACTCCTCTAGCCTTGAGGCAAAGCACTTGAAGTCCTCTACTGAAATTATGCTCCTGATGTGAAATTTGAATGACCCTTTCCATTTATTTCCGTGATTGACCTGGCCTTGGTGAGAAGCGAATGCTTCGGAGTAACACCGCTTGTGTTTTAACAGTTTCCAATGTATTTACACTGTTTACATATTTTGACAGCAGGCACAAACAGGTCCGTGAATTTCTTTCCCTCTCCAAGACTGGCCGTTTTCAGATCCATTTGTTTGACTTTGATCCTTGCTGCTTTGAGGTCTAAAAGTCCACTTGGCTTGTGGCCAATGGTTCACATGGCAGTACAAGTCCCGTCACTTTTTTCCAATGAAACAAAGTCCCTAATATGTTATATAGTTTCACTGATTTGTTTGCAGATTCCTGGGCTGGACATGAATGACTGGCACCGAGATTAGCAGGAATAAATTTAAAATATCGAATACCAAACCCCACCTATCTCCGCGTCGGGCCGGTGATTACTTCAAGCATCCATTTTTTCTTTAGACAGAGAGAAGACAAAAGTAAAGCTAAATGAGTTCCCTTTAGATACCGGAAGTGATTTTCGTACAAAGTACGAAGGATGGGGTCTGTGTTCGGAAACAAAGTCGCTGATCACATATCCCAAGTGGTTTCATATTGGAAGTACTCGAAAATTCTGCACTGTCCACAAACAATATGAGGAAGCTCTTGATCTGAAGTTCTAGCCCGCCCCAACCAACTGCGGGTAACCAAAAGAATACAAATTATAAAATTAAAGGGACTATAGAGATGCCGGAAGGCCAGGAAACACGACCAAATAATGTACCCCCATCCAAACCCTTAAAATTTTACGATGCTGGTCCACGAAAGTGGTTCTCTCAGCCTGCATTAGCTTAAAGAAGATCTACATTGCATGTCCTGAGGCTACTCTGGCTTTGTCAGTTTATTTCAATTATATAGCTATCTATGCCTTCGTGATGTATCAAGTTGAACAATTTTCTTTACTGCTTTAGAAACACATGAGGCATGTCCGAGTTCTAACCTCAATCAAAAAACACTGAATTTTGTTGAGATTTTGGCGGGTAGAGAGCTGGCAAGAATGAGTCTAAAAATAATTTTAGACTCTTAATTACAAGGAGCTCGGCACCTCATGCATCCTTTTGATTGAACATAAATGGTTTGGTGTTCTCCCATAAAACTTCCAATGGGTTGACCGAGGCTTGAAGAACCCGCCATGGTTGCTATATGAGTCCACCTGAATGTAAACATGGTGCGGATCAACTTGAGACTTCCCAGCTGACTCAACATGCAGGCCGTCCCAGATTCCGTACATTTATATCAGGTGCACCAGAATTTCATTCTCCACAACTCATAAAATGGTGTGTGATTATAAGCTGTGCTTTCAGGGACCCTGTGAGTTTTTTGAACTGACCAAGCAGCTCAAGCAGCGGCAACTCAATCAGAAATATATCATCTTGAACTGTTCTGTTCAGAGCCATTTTGAATTGTGCTTAAGAAGACATTGCTCATGAACCTGTTATAATGTCAAACAAAAGAGGAAGCCATGAAGGAAGCAGATTGTGCATTGTCTGACAAGATATGAAACAAAAAAACTCAAAGTCCAACTGCTTACTTCATTGGAAATATATCTTAAACTCCCTCTTCCTCTTTATTTTGAGGTGGTCTCACAGTGTGTTTAAACTGTCTGGCTGTTTAACTCCACCTTGGGTCCAGTCAAACTCAGCAAGTTGAGCATGTACTGGGCCACATGCACCTAATAAAAGAGGTTCGCATTCTTGAATTATCACTCTAAGTTGGCCCAGTTGGAGGTATACTGCTCCGTCTCCCTGCTTATGTATGCATGCAAAATGAGGCATGAGTTCGAACCCCGGTATAAAATGCCTTTTTGGCCCGTTTAAACACTGTTTAAACCGCCGTTTCAGTGGCCCTGATCACCGCGCCGTGCCATTAAACATGTTTAGATTAAACACCTGTTTAAACGGCAATTTGCGTCTAGACGCAATTTATTTAAACAAACGTCATATAGATTCTTGTATCCAAGTATGTCTTCGAGTGGAATCGAACCACCGACTCTCCCTCGTGCTTTCATCATCTCTCGCCTCATGGACCGGGAATGAGCTCCATGCTCCACGAAGACGTGTCGACCTACCTAGAAACCCGAGTATACCGCAGACAAGGCGGAAACTGTCATTGTCAGTGTCGAAATAACTCCTCCAGCGCGGGCCTGTGATGAATGGATTATTGCGAATAGCATAGAGGAGAGGAACTGGAATAAATGAGGGGCACGATAAGGCTGCATGCCAGTGGACAAAAGAAGTAGAGTTCCAAGTCTCCATGTCCTCGGGGTGGACTCTAACCACCGACTCTGCCCGATGCTGGCAGTGTCTCTGTTGAAACCTAGGTTATACTTGAAAAAAAAACCGGCTTTCGATTCGTTGCTGCGTCAATGGGATTAGCCATCAAATTTTCCTATCGCGGAACTATTGTTGGCGTCCCTCGAATGCATATTTTGCCCCACATATGAGGATGCGATTTTTCCAGAATATATAGCATGTGCAAACATTATTTCCACAAGATCCAAATTTTGGTCACCAATATTCCTAGGAGAAGTCGGTAATTATTCAACTCACAGGTCATGATGCGAAAAGAGCACATGCCTGGGTGCAGTAGGAATGAATTATTCAATCAGCTTCAAATGTTCAACCGCCGGTTTGTTCAACGCTCTTGTGTTAAAAATATACAGTGTGGTGGTCTCTATATTACAATGCGAAATTTATTCAGCGTCCTGCGATCCTCCGAGCACATGGATTTGTGGGGTGGCGCTGTGACTGCCCTGTGGTGCCGGGGTCGCCACTGGAATAAAGGGCCGATGGACGATAAGGGCGCCAATTTTAAGTCCGCAGGTGCGATTGGGACAAGTGTGGGTCGAGGAAGCACTGCATCGATGAATTTAGTATACGGCCACACGGCGATTTGGAACGATGGTGATGGTGATAGTACCTCAAGGTTTTTGTGTGACCTTTCTCCATCGGGAGGAGGGGACTGCTCGAAGGCGGCGTTGTTCCTCAACTTGTACATGTGTGAGCTTGCATATATTCCGATGGGAATGCGGATACCATAGGCAGGCGGGGAAGGTCATTATCCTGCCGGGGTGTCAGAAACGCGGACGGTCTGAAGTCGGAGGGAAGTGATCTACCGTGAAATACGCATGCCCATCAAAGCCCACGCCAGTTTCACGGCTTGTCCTGCCGAAATTAATTTCAGCGGTATGTTTGAATGAACCCATTCGGAGGCTCTCGTAATGTCCTTGATGTCGTCTCTCATTGCTTACTCCCTACCACCGCAAGTGCATGCACCCACAGCGACAGATTGCTTACTGGACATTCTACAGATTACACCATCGCAGAGTCCAAGTTTTGTGTTCATATAGCTATCGGAGGAAGGTTCACAGCGAAAAAAATACCGCCAGTATTCTAGACTTTCCCAGAGGTGGTCACAGAGCCGCCCTAGCCATGCACAAACAAAAATTGAGTCCATGAAAGGTATTCACCACCAGTTACTAAATGAACTTAGTATTGGCAGGCCACGCCAATGAAGCGGCGTGAGCTATGATGGGAGTGAGCAGATCACCAAAAGCCCATTCCCGTGCCCGAAAGCCAATTTGTGCGTGCGCACGCCGTTTTTGCATTCCCAAAAATTATGCCTCTAATCCACGGAAGTAGTGACAATAGTGATACTAGTGGCTTAATGTGCCTAGGAGGTACTAATGGAGGTGATCCAGAAGTGGTCACATATAATTTGGGGGCACAGTAGCTTTTTATACTAGTGAAATCATGAAATTGACTTGAGTGCGACCAATTGGCGTGGGCTTTGATGCCATCAGACAAAATGGCTTGCGCACTTCGGATTTGAATTGAGTTTCAAATCCATGCCAAGTGTGTTGAAACCAAATCAAAGACCATTCACCAGGATACAACATGTCAACACATAGACTGGAATGGCACATGAATATTTAGATTTCGTACAGTGTGGGGCGGCATGGTGCCAACTATAGCCGATGCGACGGAATTTTTCACTGTAGCACGCCCAATTCTTATGCTGTCATTTTCCCTGGGCATAGGAATCTTCTTAAGTATCTATGCTCCACATACCACAAGACAAGCCAGGGATTCAGTAAATTTTGAGCAGTTTGGTTGTCAACTCCGAGACAAATGTGCGCATTACCATAGAAATAGTGCTTCAAACCCATGCATCTTGAGGTGGAGAGATGCTATGAACTTTTAAAGGGTATCTGAACAGGTATAACATTGGCCACATGCTTTTATTTTACTTTCTCGGCCAAATTGATATTGGCGGGCCATGCCGACAAATCGGCGTGGACTTTTTGATGGGTGTGAGCAAATCGGCTTGGGCCACCAAACGCCCACGCCCACGCCAGAAAAGCCAATTGGCGCTGGGTCACGCCATTTTTGCACGCCAAAAAGTTAAGTCTCCATGTTGGGATATTCAGTTCATATGAACCCCCTCACCAAATGTCCCGCAAAAAATCAGGGTGTGTGGGGGGCCACAAAAGACCACCACATGTGTATTTGGGTTTTGTTCACCCCCCCCCCCTCCTTCTTGAGCTATGGTCAAAAACCCTGGCCCTCAAAATCGAGGTTTCGGTCATTGTACGGTGCAAACCCGCCGGACCGGGAACAAAAAAAAAGGACTTGCCCGTCCACCTAGCCCAGATCGGAGTACATGCAACTGTTCGTATAACTCTTGCATTGTTGCCCATCACACCAATTCCGAAGCGCACCAATATTCATTGAGATACAATTATTTTGCGGTGGAAGTCAGAAAAGTCAGAAAATCTATAAAGATCTTCCGCACCTCGATATACGAAACTGCGCTGCACACATACCATGGGTACCGTCTAAGAGCGCTCATTCGGAGCTACATGATGAGACAAAAATCATATTTTTACTGGCAGAACTGAGCCAACAGCAAACCCCCAGATGCCGAATGTAGCTGGAGGTTTTGTGGGCTATTTTTAAAGGGTTAGTAGGCTCAAAAATCTCTTGGCGGTGACGGCATTCGGGTTTCACACCGCCCTGCAGGTTTCGTCGGCAGGTGCCGAAAAACCTGGCAGGTTTGTGCACGTGCCACACCCGCCATGGCCGTAACCCAAAACCGGCTGCAAAACCCTTCTAAACCCGCCCAAACCTCACATCGCGTTCATTCATGGTTGATATTCCAGTGAGCCCGAGCGCGAGTAAACATACCTTCAAAATCATCGCCACGGTCCGAATCACATTCCGAGCTTCATCGATATCCATAGAGTTTCCCTGAGCACGGTGGAATTGGACAGCACTTTATTCCTTAGCGGTATCCCAGTTGTGGCTGACAGTGAAAGTGTTCTCCTGCGGATGGACTTTTCGTAAATCCTCCGGCGACGGTTGGATCATGCTAGCCACAGTGAGGTGCATATAATAGAAGATCCAAAGGCAATGAATATCCATTTCAGAATTATACATGCTATAGCTTCGCCGCTCGCAGCGGCGCAAACTCAGGTCGACTGCGTGTCTTTGTGGCACGGAGGCTTTCGGGGATGTCCTGTACATCAAGGTCTGCGCACGGGGCGGCCTGTTTTAAGAACAAGCGATCAACGTACGTTGGTTTGTAGCGCGGCGCCATTCCAAGCCGCAGTATATTCGAGATTCTCGGCGACGCTGCAAAGCCAGGCGGCCGGGTTTATCATACCATGCACATGAACCAACGGGGTGCGATCCATACCTATGATCCCTCGAATGCATCAAGATGCGCTTCGTCCCGCTCACAGCAACTGGACTCTTCCCCGCAATAACGCCCGCCAACTCAATCGCGGCCTTGACCACCTCCTCTCTCCCCCCAGAAAACACTTCAGATACGAGCCCGAGCCGCGCTGCTTCGGCGGCGGAGAACATGCGCGAGGTGTACGCGAGTTCGCGCATGAACGAATGGTTGGCAATTCCGACGTCTGCGGCGAGGCCAACGTCTACTTCCTAACATGGGGTTTTGCACATTTTCGTGAGGGATAGCGCCAGGAGTAGATAGATGAGCAGCACCTTAATGGTGAATTGTGTTCCCTCGGCGGCGTACCGAATGTCGCAGGCGGAGATTATGTCGACTCCCAGACCAACGACGAGTCCATGCACCGCTACGATGACCGGGAATGGACAGCGCTCCGGTGCGCCTATCGCGTGCTGGAATTCCTTCAGGTGGTGATACGTAGCGAGCGACTTGCGAGCGGCGTCGGCAGCGGCTTCACTACTTCCCAATTCCGCAACTGTGTTGTTACAGGTCTATGAATTCGAGAGATATGGGGAAACATACTATCGATTCCCGCCGTAAATAGTTTCGGGAGAGCCGAGGAGAGGACGAGAGCACGCACGTCTCGTCCCTCCTGCGTGATTCTGTCTAGTAATGCGCCGTATTCCGTGAATAATCTGTTTCGCGCTGAATAATTTTCAGAACAGGCCCTGTCGTGACGCTCACTCGGCCGGAAGCGCGTTTACAGGCTTCCTATGCAATGTGAGGCAGATGTCCATAATTGAAGCCCGATCCTACCTCGAGAGCTCGACATGAAGAACATGGGGAAGGGGCTCGGAGACCGAGATCCACTCACACGGCCAAATGCAAAATTTCAGGCGAGCTGAAAATGTTACTGAAATGAGTAGTTTCAGAAACCAATTTAAGGAAGCCTTATTTTGTACCTTAAATAACTGTTTTCAGGACACCCTAATCTGTAGCAGAATTTATAACATTAAGCTACAATTTCAGGAAGCCTGGAGCTCTCAGTTTCAGGCACAATTTCTGCAAGGCTGAAATAGCACCTTAAATTATAAATTTCTGCCGCAGTTTCATCAGAGCTGAAAGTAAAACATTAAGGGTATCTGAATTCAAGGCTGAAACTAACAGTTTCAGCAGCAGCATAATGGCGGCTTAAACTAATGGATTAGGGCGTGCTGAAATCAGGACTGAAAACATTAATTTCGGCCGGCATTCCGGCGTGCCCGAAACAATAAGATTAAGGCGTAATTTCGGCCGTTCCCGAAACGTCGCCTGAAATTGATAGTTTCAGTGCACCTGAAATTCTTCGGCAGATGAGCGGTAGATCATCTGCCGCTCATCTGCAGATCATCCATAGCGCTCATCGGTACCATACTTCACAGTGGCAAAATTAGATGACATTCACAAAATACATATGATTCTCTTGCCCAGCAGCTATTGCCGTAAAATTTTGTGAATGTCATCTAATTTTGCCACTGTGAAGCAGTTTCGTATGGTACCGATGAGCACTATGGATGATCTGCAGATGAGCGGCAGATGATCTACCGCTCATCTGCCGAAGAATTTCAGGTATAAGCCTGTGAGTAAAGAAGGTTCGTGAAGCACTTGATAAACCGCGTCCAATTGCCTGGGAGAAAAATAAAAATCAGTCGTTCATTCATGCGGGCGTATCAAGATGGTAGTGCATCGTACCACATCCATAAGCATCCACACTATAAGCATTTTCCGGAGTCTCCTCGTCCGGGTCCTCGTTGATGTCCAAGTCAAAACAGTATGACGCTCTGCTACCGGACAGTTTGTCCGCCTCTTCTCGTCGTCTGCAAGGGGAATATCGAACATTGATTCAGCACTGTGTTGTGTCAGTCTGCGAAAAATAAAAATACATACTGACATTAGAAGTATAGGGATAGGACAGTTAATTCAAGGGATACATGAATCCATGGAAAATGAATGAATGCCTACCCAGTATAAAGCCCAACCACCTGTCCTTGGACAATATCGACGGGAAGTCTGGCGCCCCATCCACGCTTTTCGGTCTTAAATATCTGAGCTGGGATTTGCCGCGGGAACTGGGCGAGGCGGTTGTTACACTGAGGCGAACAGCCGCAGGCTTGTCAGATCAGAAGTTAAATATATATATTGAATTGCTTGGGGTAGAGAAGTTTACGCTGTTGCATTCGACGATTTCGGATTCGGTGGTGAAGGCGAAGAGACCCCGGAAGTTAAATCAAGTGTGAATACCCTGCAATGTGATGGCAAGAGTGGGTGCAACAACGCACGGCCTGGGCGATGTCCTTGCGCATCCGCATCATCCACCCTTAAAAACGGGCCGGCGTACACGCAGGTTCGGTCAAACTTGATCTATATGCATACAGACTCGCACCCGGCCAAAGCAGTCGGTTCAGCGATTCCAATGTCACTTGGTGTTGGTTAGTACATATCCGAATTGCGATTTAGAACGCGCTAAAGAGCAAACTTACAAGAGCCCCACCTCCCCAATTAACTAACGCACCAACCGAACGCAGTCCTCGTCGCCTCCGCCAAGCCCACGGGCCTTTACCCGATGATCAGCATGAGCATGATCTCGCCGTGCTTTGCGCATATACTATTCCCAACGGAAGTCAGTGTTTGGGTTTTTTTCTGATTTCTGCCTGCTTGTTCTCCGTTGATCGTCCTTTCTTTTTTCCTTGACGGCGGTTTTCTTTTCGTGAATCTGTGCTTTGGTCGGGCTTCTCGAGCGCGTGGCGTTCTTTGTTCCTTTTTTTATTGTGGCTTTTTTTATTGCGGGCTTATCAGTGCGGGTTTTTGCGTTGATTCCTGCGTTTTTGTTTCTTTCCTCATTTTTGGTTTTGTTATCTCTTTCGATTGAAGCCCTTTTGGGTTGGCGTGTAAGCCGACCCGGACGGTACAGTTGACGGCCCCGTTCTTCCTTGAAAAATCAAACATTCCAAGGGCTTCGAGATGCCGGGAAACGGCTTCTGGGAGCTCAGGGTTTGCTGCTTGGCAGTCACTAGCGATGCGTGCCGCCGAGGGTACCAAGGATGCTGACAGGACATTGAAGGCCCTTCGAAACATCCACAGTCCGTGCGACATGTTTCAGGTCCAGTTTTTCCGCAATTTAAATCTTGAGCAGTTCGCGTTGATCAGCGTTCTAAGATCGATACTCAGCTACACGTTGAGGGGAAAGTAGAGAATATCGATTCAACGGTGCGCGCTATTTTGCAGGTACGTACATTTGGCTGTGAATTGCGATCGGGTTACTCACAACTCGTGCCTAGCGTCTGAAATCTGATGAGATGTTCCGTCTGTGCCAAATTTATTGTACCCATTTGGCCTTAGGCTCTATTCACCGACTTCGTCACGATATGACGTCCTATAAAACTCGCCACTCATGTTACGGTGATCCCAGAGGCTGCCTACCTAGAACCCGTGAGAAGATCCTCGCAGATTTGGAAACTTGGGCCTTGGACGAAAGCAGGGGCAAAGTTTAATGGCTCGTGGGAATGGCTGGCAGTGAGAAATCCACGATCGCGCAGACATTTTGCGAAATCCTTGACCACAAAAATATTATCGGGGCAAGTTTCTTTTGCTCTCGTGCAGCCTAGCTTATTCTTGAAAAAAATCCGGCTTCTGATTCGATATTGCGTTGGTTAAGCTTAGGCTTAGCCATCACATTTGCCTATGCCCTATTTGGAAACTGTTGTTACCCTCCCTCAAACACACATTTTGCCCCACATATGAGGATGAGATTTTTCCACCATGTATAGCATGTGCAAACATTGTTGTCACAAGATCCAAATTTCGGTGACCGATATTCCTAGGGCCTCAAACCGCAGAAAGATTGAATTATGGGATTCAATGCGGCGACTGTTCAAAAAAGTGGCTGCAGCAGTCTTTGCTCAACATTTTTCTTTTGACTGAAGAGTTAACTTTTGAGATTTGGCTTCAGAGTGATGTATCTAGGTTAATAACTGAGGCTCGCTTGTAAAGCCCGCAGAAATGTTCGAATTATTGATTTTCAGACGACAGGTTGGGTTAGAATACTGCCCAGGAGTGGAACTTCAACAGTGTTTGGTGGATTCATTGTTCGGCATACACTACGATACTTCTTGGTTTGTAAAACGCTCTAGGCCGCTTTCCCGAAGTCGTAATATATACACTACGTTCCGGTAACTCCTAGACTCAGTCAGGCTCGAGCCCTCACATACTTCGTCACTTCGTAGGATGAGGATCTTCGTCATTTGATCGTAGCATGTCAAATTAATTGATGATATATCTGATGCCAAGAGTTCTGTATCCACCTGTAACCCCATTTCGAGCAGTTAGGGCAAGCGCAGCGCGCCCTAACTGCGGGTATTCGCCGGTTAGGGTTCGGGCTAAGGTTCGGGCTAAGGTTCGGGTTCGGGTTCGGGTTGGTTAGAGTTTAGGGTTAAGGAACAGAAATTTCCGCAGGAACGAGGCTTTAGTGTGCCAACCTGAGATGCCCCGGCTCGGGGGAGCCCCCGAGCGCAGCAAGGGAGGGGAGGGGCATCAAATGGTAGGTCCTCTTTACGCAAAATGAAGGACAAGAGTGCTCACACGGCTTTTGGAGCATCCGACGAACTTTCCCTCGCTTATGTTTGATCTCACGAACTTTCAACATCAAATGACGAAGATCCTCATCCTACGAAGTGACGAGGTACACTACGACTCGTCAGGCTTCCTGTGGGGGGTTCAGCCTAGCTGAGTGTAGGTGCCTACAATGACCTAAAATGCCTCTGTCTAGGCACCTACATTCAGCTAGACTGAACCCCCACAGAAAGCCTGACTGAGTCTAGGAGTTACCGGAACGCAGTGATATATTTGTGGCATTGAAATTACCAACGTTGGTGTTTAATAATATTGTCGAATGAAATAGATTGGGATGAATTAGAAGCCGAGATAAAAAGTAAATAAGGTGTGCTGCGGGAGAGTGAATAAAGGAACTTTTCCCACGCGTGGTCAATTTAACTATGAGCTTTCAATTCAAGTCCCGTGTTTTTGGCCGCAGCCGCGGCCTTTGGACTGGCGAAGAACAAACTTTATGCAGCATTTTTTATGAGGGCGGCGAGGGATCTCCGTTACCACCCGCAATGAAGCCCGCTCACAGACGTCAAACTTGGCACAAGCCCCATTCATCCCATCGCTCGCTTCCAACACCCGCGCCAACGATGTAGAGGTCATTAGGATCATACTTTTTCTTGATGGAACTCAGCTTCGCATAGTTGGGGCCAAAGAAAGTCGTCTGGAAGTTTGGCTCGAGTAAATCGGCTTCGTTGGAGTAAGCGGCTGTATGAGGAGGTCCCGCTATTTCCTCGAAAATGGGGATCTGTGTGGTCTGGAAGAAGTGCGAATCTCGCGGATTTCAGCGAGTGAAGCCGAGTCGTCCCACGAGTTCGAAACCACGAGCAACACATAAGCAGAGTGAGTGAGCGTAAAATTCAGGAGTGAGGGATTTACTAACATGTGTTTTGGCAGTCCGCCAAGCCGGGTGAACGGCGGAAGAAATGTTCGCATTCTCGGCCACTTTACCTGTTCAGCACAACCGTTAATCAGGCAAATTACAAAACGTCAAGGATGTTAATCAACCTCCTGCAACAAGATGGCCTAGAATTCTCGGGAAACATGTAAAGATGAAGAACAATGGCCACGGATTAAAACTTACTGGGTTGCTCCACCGGCTAGGAGCTTCTCGTAAGCTTTTCCAACCGCCCCGGGTGAGTGGCGGTATGTTTCCGCTGGTATGAGCCTGGAACCCAAAACTGTATTGAATCCTACCCATCATCGGGCTGGAAGAGCGCGTCATTAATGTCCCCGTAAGTAAAGTTCTGGGAAAACAGAAACACGCCCGGAAGCGCCATGGATGCGCTTAGGAAAGGAGACAGAAGCGCCAGACTCTGTTCGGGTGTCGTGTCTGGCATGTACGTATTCAAAACGAACGCGGAAAATGCGTCCGAGCCAGTGCCATTCGTAACAGCCCAAAAGTACTGGCCTGCGCGCACTGAGTCCCAGTCAAAGATGTGTTGTGCATGGAGGGTGGTGATTGACGACAATATGGTGTGGTTCGCGGCCGCCAGAATGATCAGGCTCGAAGTGGCATTGAAAGTTGGAAAGGTGCGAAAGGTTGCTGAGACTATAATACCCCAGCTTCCGGCGCCTCCGCCGCGCAGTGCATAGAAAACTATATGGCATTTAAGCTGTAGTTAAGGGCATGGAACGAAATGCTGACGGTCAGGGTGTGAGATGGTATTCACTTGGAGCAGCTCGCCGCTCGCGATAACGATACGGAACTCTTAAACCAGTGTCAGATAGGTTCTCGAGATCGGGATGAAACTCACCAAGAACATTGTCCGCACCAAGGCCGAAAGTCGGTGACAATGCAGAGTGGACTGCACCTTGCACATATCCTCCGGCATTCGCTACCGTCGCCGCTGCACCTCCAACTGCAATTTTTCCGGCGGCTTTTCCTTTTTCGTAAAGGGTGTGAGAGTAAACGCCGCTGCCCATGGTAACAACGGATCCCATATTTTTAGATCCGATAAAGAACGAGTCGCTGAAGGAGATGTTCTTGAAGTGTGACGTGCGGACGAGAAGAGAATTGGGAGCAGTCGATCGTCCGAGGTAATCGTGCCCGGTAGATTTGATGACAAGGCGCAGATTATGGGCACTAGAAAACTTCACAGCAGCCTGGAGAAGAATCAGTAACGCTCAATCTCTCCATTGTTTGCAGGACCTGAATATCTGCCGCGGTTTCTGCTTCCACTGAATAGAGGGGGACATCGCCCTGTCCGCAAGTAGTCATAGTCGAATTCCGCAAACACAGAGACAGGGGCTTCAAGTCGTAACCCTGCAAACGGTGTTCAGTCAACCAACACAGATACAACTGCGTCCTCCTCGCACCTGCTCCCAATTGAACTAATATGTCTTAGGGTGAAACGTCTCAACGTAGAATTCATGTAAACGTACCTGGTCTGTCGCGCCCGGAATTGTCGATCGGAAAAGTGCGCTACCCCACTGAGGGTCGGTGCAGCCCCCCGGAAGGCCGGCACAATATTTGGCTGACGGCACGACACCAACTAGCCGTCCAGAGATTGTCTTGTTGAATGCACCCCAAGCAGCTGGGGTAGGATATCCGGAACTCACTGCGTTGAGGCCGTTTGTAGTCAGAGGCTGGCTACATTGGTTCACATTGGGTCACATTGGTCTACCCATGGCCTATCCCTGGTAGACGAGGGGATCGACATATGTGTTTGGCTACGCTTGGGTAGCCTGGTACACAGGAGGTAGTCACATGCTGTCACAGCGTGATTACATTGGGCTACATCGGGTAGCCCAATGTGGACCCACCGCATATCCTGCCCGAGGATTCCACGACGAGACTGTCATACTAAGAGAGCGTGTCTGAAAAGGTCTGAAATGGCGCGACGCCAGTGCCACGTGCGGCTTGTGCCGCATCAGAGAGCCAAACATGCCATAACTTTGGTAATCATGGCCACATCAGAATTGACGTTGAGAATCATTGCACAAAGACTTACTTGGAAAATGCCGCTACAAGCCTATCAATGTAAATTGGAGCTCCCAAATAGTTCTCCAACTTGGCGTACCTGGGTCTACCCTGGGCAAACCCTGGGTCTACCAAGGTACCCCCAAGTAGACACAATTTGGGCAAGGTAGACTATGCGGCAACAACTGTGTTTACACCGTTATTCCCAGGTACACATATGCCCTTGTCTACCCCCTTGTCTACCCCCGTAGCCATACCCTATGACTACGAAGGGCTTCAACGCAGTGACTGCCCGGAACATTGTGACAGACCGATGATTTGGAGGTTAGATCTTCCGACGTCGAATGAACGAGTAAGGCGTAAAGTACGAGTGCGAGATAGCTGGCCAGGGACTTCATTTCGCGTTTGGACACAATTGGTCTGAACAATGCAGGTATTTATGAATTTGGCAGGAACTGCGTGATAATGATCATACAAGAGCTGTGGAAAACCGTCCAATGACCTACCTATGGGAGAAAACGGATCATATCCTTGTCAAGGCGCAGCAAATGAATTCTTCCGCAGCAAAGGCGGCTCCCGAGTTGCTCGCCTGCCCTCTCAGAGTCATTGATGCCTAAGAGTAATGTCGCGACTGCATTGGCGGAAATTAGAAGGCGTTGCTCCTGAGGTTATTTCGTGGGGAGAGTGTCAAGCCGAGTAAATAACTAGAATACAAGTTGTTTTCAACTCAAGCTCGTAAAGGGCAGCAGGAGCTGTGGAGCTGGCCGCGCATCTGCCAGAGGCCCGCTCCGCGTGGAGAGTCACGTCCTGAGAAGAGCCGTGATCAAGATCTTGGTGTAGGGATGAAACAGTGGAAAGCCCAGAGAAGGCTCTGGAAAGACCTCGAGGTTGGCCAAAGCAGGGATAGTAGGCAGCGGTTCATCGCGCATCTTTTGCAGATAGAACGTTGATGCGCACGCTCCCACGCTGATCGCGAAACCGTACTAACCTTGGCTACTGATCCGAAGTGGTGGCTATGCCATGGTTCAACTTCGTTCAACCTGTCGCCCAAGCCTCACCGACTGATTCTGCAGACTCCCAGCAACGCCGACACTGCTTCAAAATAGTCCCCGAGCCCGCCGCACGTTCACGCACCGGGTACACTTTTAATTTCCCTTTCATTTCCTCTTGACATTAGCACGACTTCGGTGACTGGTAGAATTTAATTTACCTGTTTAAAAATTTTGCTTGTTATACACGGACCACCGGTTACTTATTACCCGGTTCAACCACAGCTTCAACCATTTACACGCTTTCTTTAGTAGTTTTATTTTACTCATCTTTTCTTGAGCTCTGTATAAAAGCTAGCTAGATATTTTCACAAGAACAACAAAGGTTTTCCCCTCCAGTTCAAGTTTATTCAATTCTGCAATAGGAGAACCCCGTACGACTTGGGGACGGGCCACCGGATCTGCAGCCCAGAGGTCTTTTTGTTGCTTGTCCTATCTCAACCCATTTCTCAGCATATCCTGAGTACCTATCATTCCTGTCACCGCCCTACAAGTTGGCCGCCCTGTTTCAAGGGTCAAAACTGATGGGCATAGCCACTGTGGACACAGCCAGGGACACAACCACTGTTTTGACCCTCTCAACGGGGCGGCAACCTAGTAGGGTTAGGCCAAACATGTCTGCAATGTGACCTGACCAGCTGAAGGTAACCTGTCGGCACTTTGGCGGTGTAGCTTTCTCCTGTAAATGACATCCAACTCACTTGAAGAAAGAAAAACGAGAATCAGTTCATCAGCCCAGGAACCAGTCGAGTCGGGCCTGTCCTATTACTCTACCTCGGGAGGATTCCAACAATGTCCTCAAGCGATGAGTGTACAAGTAACGTGGACGATGTTCCAATTCGGCCTTTGTTTTCCAGACCTTATATACCAGCCAAATTTTCCTTTTTTCAATGAACCACTAAAAAGACTCGGATACCTCGATGATACCCCGGGGAAGATTCGAACCCCCGCGTCCCGTGTGCAGAGATTGCGATTAAGTGATGCATAATGGTGACGCACCACGAGGGCTGCTTTCCTACGTTCGAACCAAGTTGATTTACACTGTGCAATCAAAGAGAAAAATACTCCAGACAGTAGCAAGCCCGAAGACATTTTGCACCATCTATTTCTGGCAATAAATTGGAAAGAAAAAAGCGGACTTGACCCTACTCACCCCGAGGAATTGTGTCTATTCATGTCTTGCGGTTACAGTAGAGAAACGATTAATATGTTGACTCGGTGTAATTCGGTGATGCCACAAAAAGGTTAGAATTCCCCTGACAGTTACACAGATGGGAATATTTTATAGTTAAACGACGATGTACTTAACAGCGGCCGGCTCCTGAACCTAGATTCAACTCAGCTGGATTTTTGGCTGGCGGTCTTTTTAAACAAAATTGGGCTCGTACTTTGTGTTGAATCTACCCAGATCGGCTCGAGGTAGACTGAATAGGCATTATCGAGTCGCTAGTATTTCCAGTATAAACCTTTACCCCTTTTGACTATGTGCCTCTGTTGCATTCGGGGGGTGTCGCAAGACACGTGTCATTGCTTCCTCTTTCGTTCTTCCTCCTTTGCGGTGACCCTTGCTCTATAGCTACTTTTGCCAAGCGGACCCACGGTGCTCAAGATCCTCGCAGCCGCCGTGACATCTGCGCGCATCCTCTCCGCCCTCGTCGCCGCCGTGCGCCACATCGCCCGCAGCACAACCCGTGAGCGAGACCCGCAAGGGCAGGCGGGCGCATTCAACACCGTCGGCCTAAGCCTCATCAGAGCTCGTCTCCCACGGCACGCACAACATCGCGCTCTTCCAGCATGCCCTGCCGTAAGGCGCGTAACAGCGTGGATCATCTGCCAACGAAACATCAGTGCGAGTCGTGCGGCCTCACCGTAGGGATTGGGTTTGTTTTGATTTGGATGGCGCTAATTCAATTCGGTCAGCTGGACCCAAGTAACGAGAACTTCTGGATTGCAGCCACACAAATTGACTCTGGATCAACAACCATCAAAGAAAAGGCGGTGGATCTCACTACGGTGATAATAAATCCACCAGTAGTGGAAGTCAGCAATTCGGGAGTTGTCCCAGTTGCACCGCTGACATTGCATCCCCCTCGCCTGGAGCCATCCGTGGGCGCCACCCCCCAATTGATGCTTCAAGAATTGAAAACCGCTTTACAAGCAGCAGAGGCAAACTGGCTGAGCACACTAATATGTTCTTGGCCAGAGCCCTGTGCGCCGCAAGATGACGACGATATTCTCTGGAATTTTGCACGCCATTTTATGGCCTGGAGAGATGACCAAACAGAGCGCAGGCGACTGGAGACTGCTGGTATGTTCCTTTCTTTTTTTCCTTCTTTCTTGTTCTTCAACTAACATCGAACCATTCTCATCAGCGAACTTTCTGGCTCGCCAAATCAGCACCGTCATTTGTTGAAACATTTGCACCACAAATGGCGGATAGAGTCCCTGGCTGCGTGGAAGAACGCTCACTCTCGTCGGGCGCCTTCTCAGCGGTCCACCAGGAGTACGAATACACTCCAGCCGGCCATTCAAGTCAATGCGAGGAGGAGGATGCTCCGGGAAGCGAGAATAAGGTCAGGCCAAAATAAAAATAAAAACACGCTGAACGTACAAAATACACTGAGGGGGGATCAGTCATATAAAGGGTCTTCAAGTTTCCATACTTTCAGAATGTCTCTAAGTGAACTAAACTCGGCCGTCGAGCCTTAATCCTATTTGAATGTGCATATCACGTTGTGTTGCATCGCATATGCACGGTTTCAAGAGGCTCGCTTAAATTATATCAATTTTATTTGTGCTTATAAGCATATTTTTAACTGATCCTGGTAGCATAAATGAGTTTATCAGGATGTTCGGAGCCTCATGTAGGGCCGGGGGCAGGACGCTGCAAAGGACTTCTGAGTTTACATCTGGGGTGCGTGCCAAACAAGTTGACAGGCCACCGTGGCTTGAGGTGCGTAAGCTGCATTAGTACCTGGATACTTAGTATCCTGGTTCTAGTCCACAGGGTCGATTGCCAAATATGGGAATTTTGGGTCGCCGAATTCGATTCCCGTTACGCGCACAATTTTGCGCTTTTCTTTTTTTTAAATATTGCACTCGGGTTTCAGATTCTTCTGAGAACGAGTGCTGTCTGCCTTCTCGATAAACAAAATAAATGTCTCATTCTCATCAAAGCGAAAATTAGAGACGGATACAAGGAGCTGAAATCCAAAGTAGCAATAGGAACATCATAATAACCCCTCTTAGGTTCAATGACAGTCGCGCCCTCATACTGTTCATCAGAACCTGTTGTCGTCTCAGAAAAATACAAACAAGATGAAGAAAGAAGAAGAAAAAACCGACCCTCGCTGGTCACAACAGGAATAATATAACCCTCATGTTTCGCCCTCCGAAAGAGTTGAGATAATACCTTGATCGACTGGCCTCGAGAGAGAAAAGATAGTTAAACGGGACTTCTGTCACCCGAGACATCTCAACCTGATTAACAAAGCACATCAACTTATCCAAAAGTCGCTAAGGAAGATACGCGTCCTATCCATCGATCAGAAGAAACCGAAAACATAAATAACCAAGCATCCGCCCACCTTTAAACAATACACAGCCAAACGCCGTCTCGTTTCGGGTGTGCCGTTTTGAAGTTCCGTGAGGGCGGAATAATGCACATCTTCTTTTTGCTCACCCAAAAACTGAGCACACACCGAATTAAGAGTGTAACTTCGCAGCTTATACTCCCTCTGAATGTACTGCAGCACCCCAGGATTTCCACCTGCCCTTTGTCTACCCTTTGTCTACCCTTTGTCCCTTCTTTGTCTACAAAAGACATTTTGTCTGCTCATTGTCATCCATTTCACCACATGTGAACCACATGCATGTAAGGCACTTGACTTTCAAGTGCCTTGGTGGCGTGGCGTGGCTTGTGCTCGCCTAACACTAACCATTCCACTGCAAGTAATTTGATCATATCTCCTCTGCCATGCTTTCATACCTTTCTCGTTCATCGGTATCCTCCTATATACATCCCTGTTTCCCAGGCCATAAACTTTGCTGGCTGAAAACGTGTGATTGTAATCATCGAGCATGTGAGCCCTTCACTGCCGCCGATGAGCAAGTTTTCTCATATTTCTGGTTGAATATAACTATACCTCCGCTCCCAGTGTTCGGTGAAATCAACTCAAAGTCAGTTAATTCAACTATATCACTACATGGCTTCCGTTTGTTCAACCACTTCCTGTTCGGCGGGCGTGGCTTATGCTCAAATACAGCCACGTGCGGTCAAAGTGGTCAATTGTGTCAGACCCTTTTGACCTTTGACTGGTCACTGACAACACTGATGTCCGGATATATTGTCATGAATATATTTGGTTCCAACACGAATCAACTACGTCATAAACAAAATGATGATTTCTGGCTGGACGAGATTGGAAAAGAACGAGTCTAAAAATAAATTTTTAGGACTCGTAACAACACCGCCCCGTGTCGTAGTTAGGGTCTATCATGCTCAAATCAAGTGCTTTGGGGCTGGCTAAGCATACTACGACACGGGGGAGTGTCGTATGTAGCATATTACTAGGGATCAATAGGGACGGTCAGAATAGGATTCTTGACGGGGATTCTCAGGCGATTCTGACAGGGATTCTCAGGCGATTCTCATAAATGATTTTGATCAGAATCGTGTGATAATCACCCAGAATCGCCCTGAATTCTGACTGTCCCGTTTTCAAGGCGATTCCCACGCGATTCCCACCACGATTCTGGCCATGGTAAAGTACTTGTGTGTTGATTATTATTATTTATGATACACTTGGCGCTCCGATCATGCCTCCCGCCAATCAACGCGAAGGGCAGCAGCGTCGCGCAATGATGCGCCGGCGTGCTATGTCCTCTTCTTCCCCAACAGGACCCTCCTCATCCTTCGGATCATCATCCACCTCGATGGCCGACTCCTGTTCGCTTTTTGGGGGGGGCGCCCGGGTGGCTTTTTTTTTCATAGCAACAGGTTTTTCTTCCTCACGAGCTTCAGTGGCAGCAATGGCAGCAGCTTGCTTTACTCTACTGGAGGTAGTAGAAGCCTGGGGAGACAAAAGACCGAGCTCAGTGGTGGCGGCGATGGCGATGGCGATGGCGATGGCGATGGCGAGCGAGGATCTGACGATGTGTCAGCTGCGCAATAAAATAAAATAAAGATTAATTAATTTAGTCTTATAAAGGAAGGGATCAGCGGACGAGAATTGAGAATCGCCTCAGAATCGTTGTCGAATCTCCTCCAGAGGAGCTTCTGCAATTCGAAGCGATTCTTATTTACGGAGATTCTCCCACGCTTTTTTAAATCAAGAATCGTCTCAGAATCGCTGATCAGAATCGCCTGAGAATCGCCGTCAGAATCCTATTCTGACCGTCCCTAATGGATGTGTCTGTACAAAAGGATGCATTCAGAAGTATACACATGTTATGATGGTGGCCTCCTACTGCCGACCTCCACGCCGCTGGCCATCTCCTGCATCTAACGCACACTTGGGAGAAGTCGTTAATCATGCAAAGATCCTCAAGCATATTTCGAGCTGAAAACACATATTAAGGAGTGCCGGAGTTTGAATTTTGACAAATATTGAGTTATTTTAAACGACCTGACCGGGTCGACCTAAGATTTGAGCACCCCTAAAGTTTCAGAACAGGTTTCCAATCAAAAATCCCCATGTAGCGCAAGTCGCAACGAGCCCCAAATCTTTTGGAAAAATAATGTTAAATTAAACAATCGGAGTCGCAACATAAGGTCCCCGAGTACAATTGAATCCCAAAGTCGATTGTTCGCCGGGAGCCAGCGTCGCCGGGTCACAGATGACAGTCGTCTCATTTGCGGGCTTCTCGAATGGATGAACATCGATCTTCCCCACCGAGATATTGACCGCTAACGGCAGTAATGATGTTGAGTTCATCCCAGACGGAATAAACTTCAACGAACCTGTCCCTTGATAGAGATCGAAGATGATGCTCTGCATCGCGTCTCCACCCTGGACGAAATTCCAACACACCGGAGTGATGCATGCTGAATAAAGAAATCGTATCAATTTGAAATGCTTGGATTCTTATTGGAGCCTGCGCACATCCGTCTGCTATGAATAACAAAGCTCAGAAATGCCAATTGATAAAGGTTGGTAAATATTCAGCCTACTCCAATTCGCGTTCAGACTACCCTTGAAGTTATTGTACTTGAAATTGGATATATGTGTGCTGCTGTTGCTTGAGACGTTCGGAGGGGGCCCCAGACTCTACAAATATTTGTTTTTGAAGAAGACTACTCGCAAAAGGAGTTAAGTCCGTACCTGATCATAGTAGCTTCGGTATCACCTAGGTTAGGCGCATACTAATGAGTAGAATGATAATAACGAACTTTTGAGTTAGGAAGATAGGAGTTGAAACGTTCACGAGCGTGATATCTTCCCAGGTAACATTATCTGCGAAACCGGCGCCGCCCGTCGAACTTTTGAACTGAAACAAGGTAAGATAGGATGTAGTGTTAGAATTTTGAGAGAGATTTGCCCTCGCGCCGTAAACTGCTCCATCCATAGTCCAGTTTTTAAATACTACTCCTTGCACAGTCTGGAAGGAGCCGCCTTTTCCCAAAGACCCAATGCTGAGACCATGAGAAGAGAATCCGCAGAAGCCGTTGGTCACGAAGACGTTTCGTGCTCCATTGATCACAGAAATACAGTCGTCGCCATTGCGGCCGTAGTATCTGGAGGAAAGTAAGTATGCTATACTCTAGTTGAAGGAGACCTGTACCCGTCCACGGTGATGTTTTGTCCGGAGATATTGATCCCTACACAAAATTAAGAACCGTAATGAACTGGGGTCATTATTTTTCTACCGTCGCTGGAAAGTGCGTCGTTTCCGATTCAACCCATGTCTCTGGTTTGAAGAGAGCAACTTACGTGTTAAACGGGAAGCTCTATAATTAATAGCCACAGCGCTCATCAGTTTTTGCTGAAAACCAGAAAAAAAACGGACCACATACAACCGTGTTCCAGCGCGTCCCATTATCCGGTGCAGCATCCATGAAATGATTTTCGACTCGAAGATTCGTTCCAGGCAGATTCCAACCCCAGGCGACAGGTTTGATAACCTTGTGACTGAATGGTTAACGGAATGCCAAGCACATGATAAGTAGTAGCCTCCAGCTGACTTTGAGATTGCGCATCAAACCTTCATCGAGTAATATAAGTTGTTGAAGAGCGGCGCTTGTCAAGGGAAAAAAAAAATACCGTTCGTCACGTTGAACGTGGCTAGGTATGGCCTGAGTGTCTTGAATGATATTTGGTCAGGTCTGGGAGAGCGGGATGGCGGGAAATACCGACTTGGTTTCCCAAGTCCCACCAATGGTTGCCGAATCCATAGAATCTACCCCATTCAAAGTCGGTGGAACCGATGAGCTGGACGTTGCTGCCTTTGAAAGAGGTCAACATAATTTACCGCAGGATAAAATAGTATTACCTTGGAAGTAAAACAAAGGCGTCGCAATTGTCTGTTCGAACAAGGGTACCGTTGTAATAACGAAAGGGAAAAAACATACGTTCGGTTGGTTCGTCGTAACGCTCATTTCCTGCTGAACCTTTGTTATATTGTTGGGAAGCAACAGGTTTCCGTTCAAATGGACGACGACGTTGTCTATTTGCTTTTAAATCCTACCACATTCTCAAAGAGACGGAAACAGACTCAGTCCGGCGAGTGTAATGGGCGTGTACGCAGAGTAGTTTGCAGGTAGGAACGTGATAACGGAATCGGTTGCGCAGTCTTTGAAGGCCTTCAGAATGTGTGCAGAGTCATCGGCGCCGTTGTGGTTGTGCTGAACGGTGCAATGCTTTCTAGGTAGCGGCGGGGGGTGTTGGCCCGTGAACTTCGATTCTCCCGGCGTCGCGCATAGAAATGCCAGGAAGGCTGTGAGGTAGAGGCGAGACATTGAGGAGAAGGAAAGTCACGCCGGCATCCAATTTAATATGAACGCTCTCGACGTATCACGGCCATGTGGCCAGCTGAGGGCGGCCCGGATGGAAATTGAGCGAGCGTTCGACAACAGGCGGGCCGGGCCGGGAGTCTCTCCTTTAATGTGATTAGTTCGGGATAAAGTCGACCCATAAAGCGCTCTTAAGTTCGATGGTGTTAAGATAGGCGTCTTTCGATAGCTCTTGAGTCTTCCTTCGATTAATATTTCTTAACGTGACCGGGCCCGAATGTAATTGCCTATGAACGGAGCAGACAGATTACGGTAGGATTTCAATCAGGTGACTCAGGATCGGGTCGTAACTTCGTGAGTCTGTGCCCATCTCCTGGCACATCTCGCTCACCTCGGGGGGTGGATGTGATGCCTTGCTCATCTCCGGAGTCCTTCCTTCTTCCCTCCCTCTCTCCCTAGGCTAGCCTAAAGGCCGAGGTTGAATTTGACTTTTGACATCGGCATCAACATGTCACTTATATTGATCTAGCAGTACTGACGGCAACAAATATAAATACATACTATTCTCGTACTACAATATGGCCGGAATCCTGCGATAAAAGGTCCACCCCGTCGAAATAGTCAATTCGGGGCTTCCCAGAGATTCATAAGCCACAACCGGGCGTAAATCAAAATCAAGCAAAACCCAATGAAAGCAGTCCTCCCTGGACTTGGGAAGCGTATTTCGAAGTTCGCGAACCACATTGAGATCCGCCGGAATGCCCGCGTGGCGAAGCCCAAAGTTCTCAGGATGCTGAAAAACCTCCTCAGGCGCAACACCCGAGGGCAAATACTTGCTGCTCTGCTTTCGAGTTTTGTGAGTGTTCCAGTATCGCACAAATTGGTTAACAGCATTTTGCACGATTCTGAACCACAGCCAATGAAAAAAATGTCTATTCCGCATGAAATCAAAACAACACAACAGAATTTAACAACGCACATGTGAAGCTCGTTTGAAACGTTGATGTAGTTCTCTGTTCTGCCAAGGAGAATGGCCGCCTTTAAATCGTGTCCCATGTATTTCAAGATCTAACTCCAGAGTGCTTCGATCGGAATGTTGTCGGGGCTTTTAAGGGCGACACATGCAGGTGCTTCGGTGGATGAGACATCAGGAAAGAATTGAGCCCTACATAGTACGATCAATGTATTGTCCAGAACAAGAGCACAATTGAAAATTGGCATACCGAAGCTGTTCATGAAATTGGAACATATATTGTGGCTCGGTTCATCTAGCGTGATTTGAATGGGGGTTTCTGGGAGACTTAGTTTCAACAAAGCACTCGATACCTCCCGTTGATTCCACAAGATCAAGATACAAATGGCCGACTGTGAAAGCACACCTCGCATTGGGCACCACTGTCATGTGGACAATATAGTCACTACCATGACATCGACCACCATACATGTCAACGCTGGCACGGCCCATTCGCAGCGCCTTGAAGTTGAGTTTTTCATGCCCATCAAGGTGAATTTCATAATACACGGCGGTGTCAGTCAATGTAGAACGAACTTTGGTGGCCGTTTGGATAGAAAACGACGGGCAGGGCCGCCTGGATCGAGTGCATGCATCGTTCTGCGAACCTTTGCCCTGAAAATAATGAACACACTGATAAAGGAACGAAGAAGAGATCACTAAACTTGCCGAGCAATAAGAACACCATCCTGAGAGCAATTCTTTTTTGAATGTTGTTCGGTCTATTAGTACCGATCACATTCTCTGGCATCTGTTTGGCAATCAGAGTCGTGCAGATATGTTCTGGAAGCGGCCGGTGCGCAGATACTATGCCGTGCTCACGGTTGAGGTTTTTCAATATTGTTTTTCTACAATTCATGTCTAAAAAAATGACCAGAGATAGCAGTGAGACACAAACTTGATGCTATAGCTATATTTCATGCGCAGGATTTCACAGCGCTCCTACAGCGGCTTGGCGTCAGTTGCAAACTGCTGAAGGATTTCTCGGAGATTTTCCGGCACTTTTACATGTGCATCAGTCCACGATGGCAAGCCAGGAAATGTAGTGAAACATACGGGTGCCGTTCTCGTGACAATTGTGACCATGGGTGTTCACCATCCGATTTCCCGATGGTAGAGAACAAGTGAGCGACTTCAGAAAAGGAAGGAAACAGTTTGGAGGAAATGAGTGGATCGAGATAAGTATCTTCAACATCTTCGTACACTTTTATTCATTCGGTTTTACTTCGTCATTTTTTCCAGGAAAATTTTATAGATGTCATTTATGAGTCAATAGATGTTAATTTATGAGCTCAACCTCTTGGAGTATGGAGCGAACCATGAATCATTGAGCCTTCACACTTGCCCCCTTCGTCAAAGTGGTACTGAGCAATTGTCGGCAATCATGATTGATCTGCCCGCGCTGATGCGTGATGGCAGCCAATATAGATAATATAGATGAGAGGGTGAAGAATATTGTGTATATCTTGGGCAGAGTTATGTGGGCAGACTTGTGGCTGTACATTCCGAGAGAAGCGGGGTGGCTATACACTTTTGAGTAGAGAATAAAATTTAAAAAAATCCGAGAAAATTCTTGGAGGTAGGTCTGACCTATGTGATCACCTTTTGTATACACAAATTGGAGTGGTATATAATAGGGTTTTGAAAAACCTCGGCCATCATTATTTAAGATGTACTGCCACCGATTGGTATACTCTGCCCACAGAACTCAGCCTAAAATATATAGGTCATTACATCCAAGGAGGTCAACGTGCAGTATCTGACTGAGCCAACATGGAGTGATGAGAGTTAAATATAATGGTGTCTTATTAAGGATTTCTGAGGTATGCACCAACACTGAGAGGCACTGATCTACCTGCTTTGTAGCTTGGTTTAAACTTGTGTTTAATCAAGTGCACAATGCACCTTTCAAAGCATGATTAGAGCAACAAGGTCCAAATTTCATTCACAGACAGCTTAGAAGAAACAGGCATTTTTTATCCATGCCACAGCTCATGTATCTAGATCTACAACCTTGAAAGTGGCGAGCCCGTCGAAAATATATGGGCTGTGGTGTAGTGGGTAGTACATGTATGGCCATTGTACTGAACACTACAACTCTGCACGTTCCGAAAGGGGACCTAGTGGAGCAATAAATTATCCTGAGTCTGATCCCTTCATGAATTTCATCCTTGAGTTGCAAAATCAATGCTACTTATCCTCCACTTGTTGCTCTAATTATGTTTTGAACGGCGCACTGTGCACTTGATTAAACACAAGGTTAAGCCAAGCTGAAAGGCAGGAAGGTCAGAGAGAGCTCAGAGTTATGCCTCTCAGTGTTGGTGCATACCTCAAAAATCCTTAATAAGACACCATTATATTTAACTCTCATCACTTTGTGTTGGCTCAGTCAGATACTGCATGGTGACCTCCTTGGATGTAATGACCTGTAGGTTGTGAGTTCGAACCCCGGTGTAAATGTGCTTTTTTGGCCATTTAAACACTGTTTAAACAGTCCGTTTAAACCGCGCTGAGTACCCACCAAACTCATTAAACATGTTTAGATTAAACACCTTTTAAACGGCAATTTCTGTCTCAGCAGGCATTGTTTAAACAAAGCTGCTATAGTTTCTTCGAGCCAAGCGAAGGCGTTGCTTCACCAGCATGAGAGTTGTGATCGTCTCAGGCTTCAAACTCGCACGCCTGAGGGAGATAGTGTCCCGGCCACCGGAGAAAATGCGCTCAACGGCCACGGCAGACCCTAGAAATGTGAAAGTCAGAACCAGTAAATGAATAAAGTAAAATGGCTCACCAGGGATGGTCATGAGATCTCGTGCAAGGCAAAAGAGGTTCGGAAAATGAGCCTTTCGGGCGAACCACCATTGAACTGGATCGCAGGTGGCAAAGTCCTCGCGGGAAAGGCTGTAGTAGTCACGAAGCTCATCAACGACGTCACGGGTCTGTATCTTGTAACGAGCAAAGAAGTTCTTCTGGGGCGACGCAAAAGGATTAGTGGAAGAAGCAATGGGCTGGTGGACTATCGGCGCCACGGTTCTGCCTGCGTAATGAGTATCGAAATGGCCTTGAAGGGCGCTCTTGGCACTCTTCAAGTGGTCAAGAAGGTCCTTGTTGTGCGCGAAGTCGCCTTTGAGACCCTCATAGGAGATGTGAGGGTCAAGGACTGCCATAAAATAAGCCAAACAGAATTATTGAAAGAATTATCAGAGCTTACGTGCAGCCCAAGTGTAATACGGCGACTGATCAAGCTTGTAGTAATAATCACTTAGCTTGCGGTGTGCGTCGAGAAGGCCATTTCGCAGAATTGATGGTGTCACCAATGGGAGCTCCTTCAAACTCTGGCGCAAATCTTCCTGAAGGCCACGGAAGATGGCGTGGGTGAATGAAAGCATCGGCCGCTTCGTTGTAGACATCAAGGTGGTGGCCGTTCGAAAAGATTTCAACCATCCAGTCACCAGAATGATCGATTCCCAGTCGGTATCCGTAAGGTCGTATTGGTGGAGCTCCCGATGCTTGCCCACGAAGTCGTCGATGATTTGACGATGATCGATTGCACGGCCTATCAATAGATTATATTCAAACATCTACGGAGCAAAGGAAGTTCCTACGAAGCATTTGGTGCGTTGAGGACCATCGGGTTCGCACATCCAAGATTGGCATAAGTGGCTGCTTCCCGAGCTTCCCAGCTTTGAAAGGAGCAGAAACTTTGACCTCACCAATCCATTCCTGACGACGTTGAGGGCTGCTACGGATCGAGCGAATAATTACGCGAAGCCGAATTTTTTAAATTAGCAAATGAGAATATGCGTGAAAATGTCTTGACGGACTTCAGCTTCTGCTGGCATCCAACTCCAGCATCCACATTGTCTTCATCCTCCTCCTCCTCTTCTTCTTCTGCGTCATCGTCATCTTCTCGTGCAAGCGGAGCTGTTACGGAGTCCTGGTACGTGGCGGATCTTCCTGTAGCCTTCTTACGGGCTGCCTTGGATATAGCGCCGATAGCTTCGAGCAACTGCAAAATAGTTAGAACAGAAGATCAAGAAGTTCAGAAAACACACCTTTAGCGCAGCGAGGTGAGCGGTATGAGGCATGCATCGAATGCGGGCAGCTATAGCATCGAAGAAAATGCCAACACTCTTAAACTTGCGGGCCAGGTGCTCGAGAAGAGTGTCGTTGTTGGGGGCATTGTCCCTCGAAACTCCCATTAGCTGACAAATGGATGAGAACAAGTATGGCCGAAGAATTGAGACGTACACGGTCGCCATCGATGCCGTACAAATCCAGGCATTTCAGGACCTCCTTGCCCATGTTTTCTCCGGAGGGTTCTCCGACAAGCTCACGAAAATCGATGAGAAGCTCCTCTGAGATAATTATTAGAAGGATGCGATAGATATATTCGTTTTAAGATGTACCAAGAACTCCGTCGTTCGTAACGTAGTGGGCAACAATAGCAAGGAACGGATGCTGATTTGGCGACGTCCAGGCATCGAGGGATATGCTGACCTTAGAGTCGAGCTCCTAAACATATTTACATTAGGACAAAAAATCGAATATCAATATCTTACACACCTTGAACATTTTGCGCGTGCCTTCGACAGTATCCTCGCCCATCTTCATGATACGAGATCGAATAGCAGTGCGTCCGGGGATTGAGAAATTGAGAGTGGAGCCATGGTGAGTGTACTCCATCAACCGAATAAATTCAGGGCTCTCGACGATGCTGAATGATTGGTCCGTGGCGACGCTGTATTCTGCGACGAGATTATTGAACACCGCTTGATCAAAGTCTCCCTGAAAATAAATGAGAAGCTAGCTTAATAGCGAAGCAGAGAATTAATTACACGAGCTTTCTGCGCCTGTCCTTGAAGGGCCTGGATTATATTGGCCGTTGCTGTCTCGACATTTCCCAGGACCGCTTTGGCGGCTTCTGCATCGACAGGAACGGTTCCTTGCGCCAGCTGAACCTCCTCTGCGGTAGGAGGCCCATCCCGTCGAGTGTAGAGAGCCTGGTACAAACGGTACATGACAGGGAACTCGTTTTTGAGATGGGTTGTGAGTCCTCTTATTTCAGTTCAGTTTTAATGCATCTATGCGAACAGATTCACGCACCGCTAACGTTGTAGCGCATCGCTTTTGTAACAGTGACTATCTTGCGATTTCCGTGGCGACATTTATAGTACTTGTCGCCCGGTTTACCCGTGGTTCCCATCGCATTTTTGTTGACAGCCTCGTAGAAGAGATAAATCGGGTTTTTGAACTGCTGCAGTATAATCAGTACAAGGTGATCGATTGAGACGTGTCGACACTTACGGTGGTCCTGGGAAAGTCACTCTCATCCTCCACCTCCTCAACAGTTGCACGAGTTGATTTCTTGGCCGCCGGCGCAGCTGCAGACTCTCCGGATTGCTTTTCCTTCTGGCCAGAAGACTTTCCACGAGTGTGTGGCTTCGATGAGGCGCCGCTGCGGGCTGGAACCTTTTTCGAGGAGAGCAGGTCCGTAATCTGGAAGAGCTCACATTAGATATGAATGGATGGCTAGATAAAATATTACCTCGTCATTATCAATGTCCTCATCTTCACTGTCTGAGTCATTGGAGTCAGAGACCTCCTCCAAACCAGGCATTTCTAAATCGTCATCTTCCTCCTCGCTGAGTGTCTCCGGGACAGTCTTGACGCGAGGAGCACGAGGACCGGAGGCATGATGAGCGCTCTTAGTCTAAGAATTGGTCGGTGTACGAGCTGGGCCACGAAATAAGACATCTGACCTTCGCATTGCCATTTTCATCCGCGTGTTCCGCAGCCAAACTCTCCGTCAGTTTGTCCGTGTTCCTTTTACGACCACCACGACGAAGAACACCTGATACGAAGGAACACATTAGTCTACGAGAAAGCAAAAGCGTGAGGATAAAAATAAGAACTCACCAGTGAGGGCATTTGGAAGAGGAATATCGTCCGACTCCGAGTTATAGAAGAGGATTTCCGAAGCATCTTTGACGCTGTTATCGGCGTTGAGTGCAGACTGGTCAGACATGGTACTGATGTGGGAAGTTGAGCAATCTCTTTTACACCTCTTAGACCGGATAAATTGTTCCGGAGCAGTAATAACGATTATCGTGGCTCAGTGCCGCGGCACTGAGCGGCACAGAGGGTGAAATCCATGTGAATATCCAGAAACCAGACTTCGGTGCTCTTGAGACCGAGAAAAGCGCAATCCGTCGTAATAAGAATGACCAGAGACGAGGCAGAGGCGGGGCCGCACCAGATACATGTGAATCCCAAGCCCATAGTCCATGAGGCGAGCATACGCAGCTGTAGAAAAGATTACCGATCATCATGATGATAGGTTACATTCACCCGAAGCACTTGTGCTGGCCCAGAAGCTCCGTTAACTGGCCCACATTCATTCAACAATGTACAGAGCACATTCAGATAGCTTCGATGCGTCTAAACACGTCCCAGTGGCAAGCAGGCAATGGAGGAGGTAAGCTCAAAGAGACTGATGCCATCAAATGATCTCGCTCTGACTTCTCCGAAAGGGTTCACACACGGCTCGCAGAGCCGCAGAATACATCTAACGCACTTGCGGTGACTCTGCGGTGCTTCCGGACACTGTTTTGGATGACTTTTTCTCCCCCGTTCACGGCCATGACGGCCGTGTTTCGACGGGCTCGACGGGTCTAAACCCGTGCCGTTGCCGTGCCGTTGGAAAGCATCCAAAATGGCTCACGGAACGGTACGGCAACCCGTGCCACGGGTGCCGTGGAACCGTGGAAACGGTAACGGGCGGTAGCCCTATCCGTTAACATGATAATGGTAATAACCTGGTACAGCGGGAATGATCTGATAAAACTTGAGTGGCGAAGATGGATACCAGTTTGATGGTGCCTTCACTTCACTGCTACGGCAAATTAATCTCGGCTCCAGATGGTTCGGGTATGGGCGTGAAAGTTTGGGAATTGGGAGAGCCGGCGTGATGCACGGCGGCAAGCTCACGGCACAGATCGGAGGTTGAAATATTGATCGGCGGCTGACAGTAGCCACCACCCCCTGCTTGCCTTCGTTCCTTACTCCCCAATATCTCCCTCTTTCTCTCGTCCTCTTATTTTTAACTTATGAATGCCTGGCTTTTTTTCGAGGACATTTATCTAGTATGATCATGATGTACGCATACATATGGGCTTGATCGCCCGTTGCGCCGTGTCGTTCAACCTGGCGCATGTCTCGGAGTCTCTCTTCTTAATAATAAATCATGAATATATTTCAGACATTCAGTCGTTTAAGCCGCTGACTTGGGGGCAATATCCTCCAAGAATGCATGCACAGTAAATATTTTGGCTACCACGTGGGTTGCACTTTGATGGTGGCACTGCCTAATTCGTACTCCGCTCTCGATCATACAATGCCGCCGTTGCCGCCGTGAGGCACCGATCGCCGCCGTGCCTCGATCGCGCCGGCTCTCCCAATTCCCAAATGCTCTCGTATGGGCGGGGTTTAAAATTTGGGGCAGATCAAATGATGTTTGTCTCGGTAACCCAGACGGTCCGGTCTGATCCGCGCCATGCGCGCTTGGGTACCGAAAATAAGGCAGAGATCAGGAACGGGTTGGTGTAGTACCACTCCCCAGCTGGATTGTCACACACCCGTCGATATTGCGTCGTAGCGTGTCGTCCATGGTCCAGGACGCGCAGAGAGACGACAGAAATATGCAAGCCTATCTACATACAATAACTGCGCTAAATGTTGCTGTAAACTGCCATGTTTTCGCCGGTGCCATGCTGTTTATGCCGGAAATGTATCGTTGCCGATTTCTCTGGCAGCTCGGGACTGGACCGGCCCTATCTCTCGGGACATACACTGGTTGAGCATTTCAAAATTTTCACTCCAAGTTTCTGTGAAAAACTTCCTTTATTTTTCACCCAAGAAGTGTATCTGAAAATGTCTGAAAATTGTAAACTTTTTACCGTACTTTTGTGACTTTACTGAAAATTCTTTGAATTTTTCACAAAAATACTGGAAAATTTATGAATTCTCCAGCTACATTTTCAGTGAAAAATGTGTGGAAAATAAAGGAAGTTTTTCACCAAAAATCTAAGTGAAATTTTTGATATGCTCACCCAGTGATACATACAGAAGGCGACCCATACATACGCTTCTTTATTTTTTCTGGTTTCGAATTATTTTCAAAGTACGGTAAAAAAAAATCCTGGAGAGGCGCCATGTTTACCGGGTGGATATGACTGTTTTCCCGCTCCTATGTATCTCAAGATCCAATGTCCACCGAAATTTCAATGCAATACTCCTTCTCTTATTATTTTCATTTTATCCTACTTCTTGCGGCACTTTGCTATCGTACGGGCGAATTTGCCTCTATCCTTGAATGCGAACGAGGCTCTTTCATCCATTTAGCTCGGGATATCTGTTTCATGTCGCACCGGTGGACATTTTATAGATTTCAATCAGGACTAGCCACACTCTTGAAATTGGACGTCATATTATTAGAGTCATTGCGGAAGAGTAGCGAAGATACATCTTGTGTTGCTGAAACAACGCGACTCAACGTTGTGAAAATTCCCAAGTCCCGAATTTAGATTCTCGAAGTAGTGGAGAGCGATGTAGCACCACGTCATTTTTTGGGATTTTCTCCGGGGCGCAGGGTTTTTTTCGGATCTGGTATCCAGACAAAAGAATTTTTGGGAGTAGGCTGGGTACAGAAGGTGGACAAAATTTCCAGCTCAGAGACTGCGAAACGTCGGGACAAATCGCGAAAATCCGGATCTGACCACAGCGGGCAAGTCATGGGTCCTATTGCGCCGTAAGAACGTCGTCGCATGTGCCGCACTAACGTCGCAGGGCTCAAGTTCATATGTCACTTTTTTTGGTTTCATTAAGTGAACAGTTTGAATTGAGGGAAGCATCGGTGATGAAGAGTAAAAGAATGAGGTGGTTTTCCAAACGAGGAGTAACCGATTGACTTGGCAAATTGACTTGCCCATTAAGCGGAGTTTGAACTTTGGTGCGTTGACTTGTGCGTGGATTGACTTGTGCCTGGGCTCGCTTACGCTCAGATCCCAGGACTGTAAAATTCTTCAGAAACCTCCTATTAAACCTAGCCACATCTCCAGCTTGAGTGGTGGTTGAACTTCGGCATCCGCTGGTTGGCTTGTGCGGAGGGGTCGAAATTTGGTGCATATGTATACATATTCGTAGACTACAACAAGTGAAATGTAGTCAACTTATTTCCCGTGAGGCGGTAGGCAATGCAAGTTACTTTACTCAGGCCGAACTCAATGGAAGCGTGCATTTTGAATGAGCCACTTCTAAGGCAAAGGGGACCGTCCAGAACCACCATAACATGGCTGAATCACATTAATAATGCTTCAATACCGATATTAACATACATCAGAGACCAGAAAAGCGCCAAGTTAACGGCGACATTTGTGCGTGGGTCACGTGTAAGGCGACAAAATGACTTGCGCACCCAAACTGAACGAACTTCAAATATGTTCTGGAGGCCAAATTTATAATACAATTTGAATTCAATACTTGGTAGAACTTTATCAAAGGATATAGGACAAATTCCGGAAAATTCACAAAAATAACCGTGCCAGGTCAATATATACTTGGATAATTGTAAAACCCGTGCCACGTCTTGCCCCTAGAGCTGATAACCTCGGCAGCGCAACAAAAGGGAGGTGTATACCTGTCTGAATGAGCACTGTGGACCCCAAAATTAGCTAGATTCACCCTGTCTTTAGCCAGTTGGACCGGTGTATGTACTTCAGAATACTGGGTATTTCACTAGATTGACTGCCAGTCACCCGGTTCACCGGTGAATTGAGACGGGTGAATACCTAGTTGAAATCACCGGTTATATGTCCGAATTCACCCGTTGCTTTCCTGCAGTTAGAGACAGTAAGAACACACCGTTTCCCGGGTGAATTTAGACGTGGCAAGATTCGCCTGTCTACCAGGTTACCCTAATCAGATTATTTCCCCAGTCCTTTGCCTGTATTTAACCCACGTACCGGGTGAACGGAAGACTAAGACACCCAGGTAATATTGCTGCGTTGTTGGTAGAAAATCACCCAAGGAATAACCATCCCCCCAGCTAAATGTAAACAAATATATTTTGGCTCTCGTGGTTACAAAAGCCAGTAGACTGTGAAGGGGCATACATAAACAACAGAAGCTTAAGAACATTTGGATGCAGGCTTGCTCGGCGCCGTACGCGTACTGTGCTTGCTGCAAATATACATGAATCAGGAATAGGTGCTGATAATTAGCAAAAAAACTTACTGGCAGCGGCGGCTACACTTCCACATCGTTCTCGGCGTTCGAGGCAACGTCCACAAGTCAAAGATCGATAACTACACTGTAAAAGTGCCTCGGTAATGCTGCTGTTGGTGGAAATGTTGGCAAAAGTCGACACATTGTGGCCTGAAAATAGTTTATCTCAGCAGGGGAGGTATTCAATAATACGTGCGTGATATTAGCATGTTGGTTCAGCCGACCGGTGACCAGAATGTGTCCAAGCTCACACTCGACATATGTGCGTGCCAAGCCAACAAATTGAAGAATCTATAGCACGTTTGTTTAAACAAATTGCGTCTAGACGCAAATTGCCGTTTAAACAGATGTTTAATCTAAACAGGTTTAACGGCACAGTGCGGGCATCACGGCCGTTCAACCCGCGGTTTAAACAGTGTTTAAACGGGTCAAAAAGGCATTTTGCACCGGGGTTCGAACTTGTGCCTCAAGCACCTGCATACATAAGCAGGGCAACGGAGCAACAAGTACCCAACTGGGCCAACTGAGAATGATACTCCAAGAATGTAAAGCTTTTTTATTATGGGCCAGAGGCCCAGTATATAGTTTAGTTTAACTGGACTCAAGGCGCACTTAAACACCATACAGGGGCTAGTTTAAACACAATGTGAGACTACATCGAAGCAAAGAGGAATTGGAAGTTTAAGATATATTTCCCAAGAAGTGAGTAGTTGGGCTTCAAGTATTTCTTTCTTACCACATTAGACAATGAATAATATTTCTTCCTTCGAGGGTACCTGCTAGTAACCTCTGTGTCCTACATTACAATTGGCTCGTTAGCTATCTCTTAAACTAAATGCATGAGTGCCTTGGAGCACAAACAGTGAGTAGTCCAAACCGGTATGTTTCCGATTGGGTTTCCACTGGTTGAGCTGCTTGGTCAGTTCAAAAGGCTTACATGGTCCCTGAAAGAACCACTTGTAATCACACATCTATGCAATGTGAAGCATAAGACCCTGCTGCACCTGATATAAATGTACGGAATCTGGGAAATTACTGAGTCAGAAGGCCTGCATTTTAAGTCAGCTGGGGAATCTCAACTTTGAAGTGGCTGTTTACATTCAAGTAGACTTCTACTATAACATTTAGCAGCGACCATGGCAGGTTCTTGAAGCCTCACCCGCCATACGGAAGTCTTGTGAGTGAAAGAACACCCATGTTCAATCAAAATCCGGTATGAGGTGCCGAGCCAGCTCATAGAAGCGTACTTTTGGACCTCGAAGCACCAAGGAAAAAAGTTAAACAAGTGGATCTGACAAACTGTCAGTCTGGGAGAGGAACAAAATCCACAGACATGTTTGAGCGGTGAACATCTGACTTCACGCAGATAATTGTTGCATGTAAAATAAGTGATATTAGTTGTAAGAAACACACCAAAGAAACACAGTTGTGCACAGTACAGGAGGTAATTTCGGCGCACTGAAAACATAGGAAAGGAGGTAAGAATAACTGTAGGCCTAGGCAGAGGTAAAAAAAAAAGAATGATGTTGCCAGAACGATTGGACAAGGTGAGTTGAACCCAGTCGCACAGTACCTTCATGATGAAGGCGGCAGCCCTGTGGCATCCGATTCTTTCAGCTCTTCACCTCTATATAACCTGATATGGGGCAAGGGGCAGTGTGTCGACAAGCCACACCATTTTCTGGAGGAGTGCGTCCGCACCACAGCAAAGAAGTAGTTCGCATGCCTCTGAAGTTTTCATTTGAAAATGCATATCCCAGTAGGATTTTGGAGAGATATGATCAAGCAGATTCTAGTACCGTGTGTGGAGATGGGCCCCATTTTTCCGCAGGAGCATTTAATCCCTTGAAAGAAATAACGGCGGCACCTGAGCCTTGTGCCCCACATCCAATCTATGGCTTAAGTTGCGCAAGATTGTCATTGAATTTAAATGCAGTGGCTTTATGAATTACACAAGGATCCCAAGTTCATTCAGTTGTTGAATAATCGCCAATACAAAACATTGTTACCTTAAAGGGGACTAGTTTAACATCCTGAGATATCCATGTGTCTGGAGAATAGTCTCCAGGAATGCAGTATAAGCCTTTGCGAAGACTTTTAAGGTCATAGCATGTATAACCGGTGAAAACGAAGAGTATACCCTAATGATTGGGCAAATGATGCAACAGCCATTGAAAATGGAGCGAATGAAATTTAAACAGCAAGACTTAGATGCTAGGATATCGGAAAAAAATGTGAATTGAGAAAAAGATGTCGATTTGTGGCCAGTTCATAAGAAGCCCAACAAAATCTTGCACCTCATCGGATTGAACTGCGAGGTTAGCATTAAAAAATGTCAAAGTCAGAATTATATTTGGCGGGTCAATGCTAAATTTAATCTGTTTTTGAATATGAGTGCGAAGCTGCCAAGCCAATTGATTGGACACAATCTTATCTCTAATCACATATTGATAATAGTTATAGAAATGAGCTGAAGGACAGCAGATTTGAGGAACAACCTCAGTTGTTTACTATTGCAAACCACGCCTACTTCTAATACAAGACTGAGGTACAAGTCCACAACAGGCCATATATGCAATGTGAGGGATAAACAAGTATTCAAAATAGTAATAAGAAACCTTGAAGGAAGAAAAAGTATTCATTGTCTGACATGGTATAAAACAAATACTCAAAGCCCGACTACTCACTTCGTCGGAAATATATCTTAAGCTTCCAATTCCTCTTTGCTTCGATGTAGTCTCACATTGTGTTTAAACTATCCCCTGTATGGTGTTTAAGTGTGCCTTGAGTCCAGTTAAACTAAACTATATACTGGGCCTCTGGCCCATAATAAAAAAGCTTTACATTCTTAGAATATCATTCCTGGTTGGCCCAGTTGGATACTTGTTGCTCCGTTGCCCTGCTTATGTATGCAGGTGCTTGAGGCACAAGTTCGAACCCTGGTGCAAAATGCCTTTTTGACCCGTTTAAACACTGTTTAAACCGCGGGTTGAACGGCCGTGATGCCCGCACTGTGCCGTTAAACCTGTTTAGATTAAACATCTGTTTAAACGGCAATTGCGTCTAGACGCAATTTGTTTAAACAAACGTGCTATGGTTACTGCAAATTGACGTGTGCGTGCGACGAATTGACTTGCGCACCAAAATGCACGCACAAGTCAATCCAAGTCAAGCCGCGCGGGCGCAAGTCAATTTGACACGCTCAAAAGTGAACCCTCTTTTCCAAACCGATTCCCGGGTTCGACTCCCCGCCCATGCATAAGCATTCATCCCTCTCCGCTTTTCTGTGTCCGTGCATGTTGTACTTTCGAATATTTATTATACAAGTGAATTTGCATTCCTCGTCATTCTTTAGAACTTCAGCATATATTCCAGCTTTCGATGAGTGAGAAATGCACACGTGGTGTATGGAACACACAGCTGATACATAAAAACGTCCATCTTGTCAAGCTGATTCGGGGATTCGACTCCCGCCTATGCATGGTCCGAAGTCATTGCTCAGATAATCTAGCTGTATTACTTGGGGATGTCCTTGGACTGGCTTGATACTACATGAGCAGTTTCTGGTTGTGGGAAGCGATTGTCTTATACTTACTTTTTAACTTCTGTTCCCAGATCCAAGGGCGCCGGCACCCGGGGCAACATGGCTTGCAAGTCCTAACACCGCGCAGGAAATTTTGAAAGAGCGACAGTCGGAATCCACTCCCACGAAATAACAAAAAAATGTACTTACAGAAATCAAAATTACAGTGAGCTCTAATATCTAGAAGCCGGCAAGTCCGGCCAAAAGGGAATGAGGCTGACTTCAGCTGTAAAAAAATACGCATGATTACGTGTCGGCACCAAAATTCAATGGAGGGAATGGATTTGGGGGGTCGTCGTCTGTGAACTTGGTCAAAGTCTCGCGAAACGAGAGAAAATACCCACCAAGCGGTACATTTTGGCGGGGGGGAGATATATTATACTCGCTGTGTGTTAGGCAATATAGGGAAGGAATGAAGCCTTTTTGACCGTGGCGGTCGCCCTGTATAAATAGTGGAGTGAAGAATTGACAACATTTGCAGGAAGGCGGGGGGACTTCGAGTCCCTCGGAAAGCATGGATCTCGACTTGAACGTTTTTTTTTTCTCACCTGGAGGTCGATTAAGTAGATTAATTAGAAATACAGATCGAATAGAATGGAATAAGCCTTCGTGGACCGCGGCGGTCGTCCTGCACGGCTTCCAGCGCGATGGCGCGATGTAAAATATGGGTTTCTAGGCCAATAATCAGTCTAAATGTCGTTTTGCTCACGGGACAGAACACGCCTGTTTCCCCACTGCGATGGATATTATATATACTCCCACTGGCAATTTGAAATGTGCCACCTTGTGTCGCAAAAGGGCCTAGTCGCCTATAAGGGCTTAGGAAGGGTTACAGGCTTATAAGCGAGTTACAGCGACTTATACTAGGCTTACAACTAGGGTATAAGTAGTTATAATTCAATATATCCTTGAGTGATATTGTGGGGCATCGAGGGCTGAGAGGCATCTATATATTGTCCCAATATCCTAATCTGCTGAGTCGGCCTCAGTCACCAAAAAAAACGCCGTTTTGGGGGTGGATTTACAGGCACTTTGGTCAGTTGTGGAGCGGGTGGAGCTGGGTGGAGTGGGGCTCCAACCCGAGCGCTGAGCACGGTGCAAAACTGTGTTGGTGACATCTGAGCTTTTCCCTGCACTGATAACAGATACTCTGAATGTAATTTGAGTCCTCAATACTTTATAGTATGACATGGGATTGGGCCTCTGCGAGGCGGGAGCCGAACCTTTAGGATTGGATGACATTATATTTCGTGAAAAGAAAAATTTTGGGGATCAAGTTTGAGCAAGTGATCTGCGATGTGGTCTTAATAGACGCCAAAGGTGCTCAGATTGTGTCCCATTTAAGCAGTAGCCCCATTTGTATACTTCGCACCCCAAAGAGAAAACATGACTCTGCTTGTGCTCATTGAAATAAATTCATAAAACACGGGGGGTCTAAATTTTCTGGTACTTCTACCGCTAAACACTGATTTCCAGATTTAAACTCTCTATCTGATGACTTTTCTAGTACTCGCCGCCCCACGAAGAACCAAAAAGGCTTGTGATGTTTGCTAATTGAACCGCAAGTGAACGTGATGTGACTGTGACGCAACTCGAAATTCAGATGCGCAATCTTTCCTCCGCACTCTGTGCAAGCAGTCATGCTCCCTGATTTGAGGCCGATGTCAGTCCAATGTCGGTCCAAGACATTAGAACCCACTGTTTCGCACCAGCCACTGTAAAGACGGCGAGTTGGTTCAGGGGGGACTCAGCGGGAAACAGACAACCGGTCGGATGTAGGAGGTATTTGGAATAAATTTGCACTGAATGAATTTTCATGAGTGGAGTTTGAGTTGACTTTAAACTTCACTTCAGTGCTGGTGGAATTTGAACTGAGCGCCTGCAGAAGTTGCCTAGAACAATAGGTCAATGTACATTGAAACACTTGAAACTTGAAGAACATACCCTCTAACTGCTCAGAGATGTCATGACTATATCCAGGTCCAAACATCGCAGCTCAACGTCTCCCTGGGTCAGTGATTTAACCTGCCCCTCTGGTACCAAGTTATAGAACCATGATAACCTCTCACGAGAATAGGCTTTTGTTTTTTCCGCTTTGAGATCTGTGCGTTTCATTTCCTCTCGCAACTCTTGCGAGATATGGTTCTGTATCTGGTCCAGCCTGAAAGGACGAAGGATACATAGCCCTTTGAGAGATCGAACCCGCGAAATCATAACGTATGCACTTTGGATTGTTGGGCAACTGGCAAGATCGATGCAACACACATCCAGTGAGCCTTGGGCATTGTGCGAGGTGAAAGCGAAAGCAGGAATGAGGGGGAGCTGGGAACGGGTCGCACTGTAAACTTTCTCCGAGTTGGGGAGGCAGAAGTGAATAGTGTGGGTAACTGTTTTGGGTGTGACTCGATGTGGATGAGGTGTGTTGGCATTGCTGTTTTCGTACGCTTTGAAGTCAACTTCGGCTGAGATGGCATAGCGGCGCCCGTCGATCTCCTCATATATGATCGATACGAGTGTTCCAGGGCTGCCATTGGAAATCCCTAGCTCCGTTGCAATGTTTTCGGTGCAAAATACCGGCATCCCAGGCACATAAGGTACCTAAGGTATATGGTGAGGGCGACAAAATATACAACATGACAGAAAACCAATACCTTGCCGCCCAAGTCGTTAGCTTCTTTGACCGGTATTGACCAGGCTACCTCGGCTGTTAGACCGGTAAGCTGCCGCCGTTTCTGCCCTCGCCCCCGGGTGTCCAGGGCATGATAAGCATGGCATTCCTGGCCTGTCACCGTAGCGAAAGCCTCGGCCATGTTGCTATTATGGCAGTCTCGTGCAGCATTTGTATATACTATTAGAGGACATGCATGTGCCGGGTCGTCAATCCATCTTCTAATATCAGTGAGATTTTTTGTCTCTGCACTGCACTCTGCACTCGATAACACATATTTGTCTAGAATCACTTTGTCCTCGGCAGTACATGTGCCTTTTCGTAGCCGTTTCAGAATGCTTATCAATAATGGGTCGCCCTTCTGTCTCATTATCTCTTCCAACACAACTACATGCTCGACCTGGTGCCAAATCTGGATACCTTTCACCTCCTGGTGAATATTTTCATGTAGGTCATTTAGATTATCATTCATATGGCACTGAACTAGTTCATGGGAAAATAGAGAGCTACCCCGTGGTGGAGGTAGTTGACACGGATCGCCGCAAATTGCCCAATTTAATCCGCCACATATATGCTCGGTAACACCTTTTCCCATGCATAGATATTCAGAAAGCCGAGCTAGGTCTTGTGCGTTCAAGAAGTAAACTTCATCCAAGATGCGAGTTTCGAGTGGGGAGATTCGTTCCTCAAGATTTGTTCGTAAAGTGGGATTTTTTTTTCATTTTGGCAGGTGAAACTCGTAAACTTGCTTCTGAATGAATTGTACAACCACCAATATCGCTAGCAACAACACCTGTTGGAGCAGTCAAACGCAGCCGTTCTGGATGACCAATAATGTCATAGAATTCTTTCCAGGCTTGAAAGATAACTGATTTTCCCGTCCCACCAGATCCTGTACAGAGCAGTGACATTGGTGAATCTTTTCGGCTGCTTTCCAATTCACGGCCGATCTTATCAGCTAGCAGGAGGAATGCCCTGGTTTGTTCGTCATTCAATGTGTGCTTGACGATCAGTGCGAGGCATAGTTGTTGGTATGGCCGTAAAGACGACCATAGTGAGTGAGAATCTGAATTGGTGGTATGCAATCGTTCATACAGCTCACGCGCTCTGTTTGCTTCTTCTTCCAATGTTGTACAAAGAGCATGTGGTATCCTTTCAGATGTTCGAAAACGGTGAGAGCTGTTTTCTCCACTGTTTTCTGCAGCTTTTAGACGACGTTTGATAATTAAATTCTTCTCGTTTAATAGGCCTCTGGCCGCAAGGCTTGCATTGACGATGTCATCTTCATTTCCGAGTCTAGATCTTTGCTCGAATTTTGCGCATATCTCACTGCTTGATGTATTTTGTACAGAATAAAAGCCAGTGTTACTTGCCTCTAAGACGATTTGCTTTGCATCACGGGTAGCCCTGGTATCTTTCGCAAGTGGTGGGTTCTCTGAGTCTGATTCATCTGGATCAATGGTTGTCTGCATTGCATTTTCCCAAACTGGATCGTATGCCTCATCGCCGTCTTCATCTCCATCAATTCCTGTCTTTGCCATTCTCCTTAATTCAGCAAGCCGTTTACTACGTTTCGCTGCGAAGTCAAATTTGGCATCTCGAGTCTGGTACAAAAGTTGCATATTGAGCACAATTCTGGCATGCTCCGGAGACATGGACATTTTAAAGTCATTGAGTGCATGTGGCCAAGCTATATCTGGAGGCTTGAGTGGGGATGATTTTGTATTTGACCAAGGCTTGAACAACGAGAGGATGACTACCGCATACTTCAACTGATCACTCTCCACGTCATTCCGAAGAACACGATACCCCATTAAAACAGGTATTACAGGACTATCCAATTTCTTCAGACAATGCGTAGTGTACTGAGGATGCCCTGGCTTGAAGTTGAGGTATGTGTTTCGTTGAGTTTTTGAGTTGGGCTTCTTCTCTTTGACATAGTTTCTTAAGATATCCCAGACACACATTGAATTGAGCTCCGGTGGCCTGTAGAACATGTCATTAAACATCTTTGAATATTTTTTCTCTTGAGTACCACTGTCACAGTTCTCATTTTCAGGCCCCTGATTGAGATTTTCGGGTGTGAGGAAAATCATTCCATCATCTTCATCATGTGGGATGATCATGCGCTGGGCTTCAGGTTCATGCTCTTCACTCAGCTCAGTCATGGCATATCGATCTAGATCGGAATTTTCCTGATTCAGCTCAACCATGAAAACCTCTCGTGCGATATCTCTGAGTAGAGATGACCACCAATACTCCTGGTATTCATCTGATGTATAACGGTTTTTTCGGCTAAGTAAAAGACTGGCTGTTTGTTGACCTGTAAGCTCTCGTTTCTCAACCAATGCATTCGTCGTTTTAACCATCATTAACCGAGCCATCTCAGAATTGTCAATATTTCCCTCGACATCCTCAGGAGGCTTATCTTGTAAAGCTTTGATTGAAGCACAAAGAGAAGAGAACACAACTGAGGTGTCTAACTGTAATTTCGCCGTGTAATTGACCATATATTCAACCATAGCCATTGCAACAGAGCCGGAGGCAGTTTGCTTGTGGCCGTTTAGATGTCCGTTTTCACATCGTATTACAAGATCGCCATCATTGTCAAAATGTGTCTCTGCAACAAGGGGTCGAGGGAGTTCAAACCGACAATCATTATCGGGATCAACAAGAGAGTGTATGCAACGTGGGATATGTTTGAAGCATGTTGCATTATGTTCATGCACTAGTCCGGTATTCTCACACAGGTCTCGATGGTGTTGGTCTCTTCTCTGCTCATAGTCCGGGGAATCAGGATTTAATGGACGACTCAAAACAGGGAGCTGCTTGGGAGTACCTCCAGCAACCACATACGGGACTGTATTTTTTGGGAAGCTCTGGCAAATGACATCATCATACCATGCAGCGAGTTTCTGCTTGAACTCAGGGTCTGAATTCATTCTTTCTTTCATATCCAAGGGTGAAGCTGGCGCTCCATCAACCCATGCTAGGACGTGGAGATGAAGTGATCCACGCATTTGTGCTTCAACAACAGCATACCACCCTTTGACTATCCCAAGAATCCTAATCTTTGAAGCCCTTTTTGCACCCAAGATTATATCAAAGAATTTTGTTACCATCAAGTGGAAGAACTGGGCGCCAGCCACTGGATTTTCGGCTACTGCTTTTGCACGGGTACTTGGTTCCTTGCTCATGTCATCTAGTGCGTGGAAAATCTTGTCTAAGTCAACATCTCGTCCAGCAAAGACCTGGGCTATGGGATTATGAGAATCAGCAGGGTTCACTGTAGCAAAGAAATGTGGTAAGCCTTCGCATATTATTCTACTCCGCAGCTGTTGCTTCATGTTGTTCACATCTCCTACTGAACCAGGAATATGATCTGACACATAATTGAGGTATTTCATTACCTTTACTGCCGCTTTTTCACCTTCAGTTTCGGGCTTTGCAAAAGGATTTTTTTCAACCTTTGCCTGATAGGTATCCATAGACTGGGAGTCAATCTTCCGCATTAAATCTTGTATAACAGGAAACCAGGTTCGATTTGTGGCAAGGCGAGATTTAAATGATGACTGACGCCGCTGTATGACATTGCTCATAATAAAAATGAAGGACTTGTGGACCTGGAAGTGTGGATCTGCAATACTCAATAAGTGTTGCACATGGGGCAAAGTATCAACCCGATGGAATGGAATGTCGGCCGAAATTCTAACATTGTTGTTGTCCACCATTCCAACACCATATGGAAAAAGAGTTGGCCATAACCAGCCAAATACTCGAGGATTTTTGGATGTTGATAATGGTGTACTCCCAGACGGAAACTTCACAAACACTGCTTCTTGTTTCTTTAGCTTCCGGAGTGCCTCAAGTTTCCTCCGCTTGTAAGTTAAATTGATACTATCCACATCTATGAGCGTCGTCGAGGTGAGTTCAAAACTATCAGATCCCTCAAATAACTCGGCATTTGCTTGATCTGAATATGAGGTGTACGAAGACCCTTGATTATTTGCGGAATTTGTACGTAGGAAATCCGTAACCGCAAGTGGGCAGTCATACACTGGGTAATCCTCTAAATTTTCAATTATCGCGTTTTTATCAAGGTCTGTGTAAAGTGGGTTGTTATCAATCAGCCATAATAGCGCGGTCCGGACCTTTTCTCTACGGACCAGTAGTGGGGACCGTTTCAGCATATCATGAGTTACCTCCTTGTCTGGCGAGCCCACAAGAATCACGCAGATTTCATCCCGTAATCTGGATAGTGGAACAGGCATGGCAGATACGAAAGAAGTTGTGTCTTGGGGCAGTATGCAAACATTTCCGCGAGCAGAAAACTGACCAGAGGGCCCCAACGTGAGTTTGAACATACATTTTGTGGCGCGGGCTCGTGCGATGCATTGCTCTTCCAAAAAAGTTAAGTCCTCAAGTTCTTTTGGAACGTTGCCTATCCAAAGACCATTGGCATAGCTACGCAGAGGAATTGAACAAAAAGCATGTTTACTGACAGCAGAATTGCAGAGGTGACAGAGTACATACGAACCGTTGATTACAGATGAAGGGTTGAATGCTTCAATTCGAGGTTGCCGAGATATTATACGAAGTTCTTTGACAGCCTTATCGAGAAGGGAGATATCAAGCTCGTCAACGGATCTCATTTTGACACGGTTCGTATTTTCGAGGGTACCGCAGAATGAGCATGAATATCGCTTCAAGGCAGCATTGCCTGTCGCCTCACGATATTCACGCACAATTTGATCTTTCTCGTTCCGAGATAGCATAATGGGGACATGAGGATCCGGTGCAGATGCCTCGAAGGACAGACGCAGAGCCTTGTCGGTCTTGCTGAGTAGGGAAGAGGCTTTTCTTTTCTTGGACGTGGATACTGATTCGGACCGAAGACCAAGAATTAATCCACACTCTCGAAGTTCAGTGGGTGAAAGAGAATTGGGACTTAGCCCAGCCATCGCAGCTTCAGACTTGAGGATTAGACACACGTCCGTACATTGATGGGCGAGAAATTCTGTGCGTAGAGTATGAGCACTTTTCATTCTTTCACCACCCGACTCTCTTTTACACATATGCTGATGGCGGGCAGTCATTTTCCTCAGTATAGGAAGAGCCACACCTCGGTTAAGGATATGGAAACGTACAATAGCGGATTTTTCTTGCACACTGAGACAGACATAAAAATCATGATCGGGGGAGGACATGGACAATGAGGGTGAAGGTTCATTGGTTAAGGGATTATTTATTGGCAAATTAACATTCATGGGATCATTATTCAGGTTTGCGACCTCTCGCGGACGAGATGTCTGGGGGGCCGCAAGCGGACAAGCAGCTACTGCATCTACACCTCGCGTACGGGGTGTAGACGAGGGGGGTCAATACTGCACCAGGTCCACACCGGGACACTGATGAGGAGGACAAAGGGTCCACATGGATGCCTCCTTGCAACATCGGTGTAATAGACGACAATCCTGAGAATAAATATTTGAATGCAGGAAAATGGTACTATGCATGTCATAACGCACCTGTGGACAAAACAGATTCTGTGCCAATAGTTGGAAGAGGACATCGAAGATCGAGTGGGCCAGAACTCAGATGCACAACAATCCCAGAGGTGGATTCGCAGATAAAATGGAACCAGTCCAAGCCAAGCACAAGATCATAGGGCAAGGATGCAGTTACACGAAGGTTTATGCACATAGAAATGACACCGGCGTCGGATGGAAGTGCCAGAAGACCAGCAGCTTGGGAGTTCTGAGTATGCAGCCCAGAGTTTACTATCCAGTCCAGAGAAACAGAAGAACTTGCAGAATTGCTGTCGAATACAGCAGAGAGAGCAACATCGCAGAAGGTGGCAGGGGAGGACATGGAGGGCAAAAGCAAGGAGTGTCCGATGTCGTGGTCGACGTGGCAGTTGCATCCATGGCAATTAATTAAATGATTTCCAAGACTCGCGTCCGACGGCGTCGGCCGAACACAGAACGTAAATGATACATCCAAAAAAAAAAAACAGGATTTGGACAGTGCACCAAGCAGAAATATTCAGGGGGATAATGGGATTCGGTGGAGGGAAAAAGCCGTCAATTGGACCTTAAACGACAGAAAATGTATACATTTTGAGCAATTGTAGATATATTTTGTGCGATGACCAATTCTACATGACTAAATCTTTGTTTGTCCTTGTAGCAAAATGGCCCGAAATCCATGTTCCTCTAGGTAGCCAAACCTAAAGGTTCAGCAATAATTACTGAAGACTGACCCTGACCTACCTTGTTAACTGATACTTAATAACAATGATTATAACTAGTAATGTAACTACTCTCCTTCCTGCTGGTACTACAAAGTACCAGCGGAGGGGAACAAGATCTTTTCGAAATTTTGCCTCGGCCAGTTATAAGCCGCTATAACCTCCTATAACCCTATAACCTCCGTCAGTCCTTATAACCCAGGATAGCGCAATTTTGAAGGTTATAGACCCCCCAATGATCTTACAGACTTATACCACCTTATATTAACCTATATTGGCTTATCTCCGACAAAGGCTTTTTGCGACATTTGTCTAATCCCGAGTCAAAATGGGTGGGGAAGTTGAAAGGTGGAGCTGGCATAGGGGTATATTACATTGCTTGGTTGACAGGACGAATATGCGGTGGAAGTGGTCGGAATGGGTGGACAAAATTCCATCCCGCGTGACGAGAAGCTGAGGTGGAATGATAAAATTGAGGACAAATCGTGACGGAGATGACGAAGCACTGATTTCGTCCGCTTCCTCTTGGTAATAGCTTTGGGAGTGGGTAAAACGTATCATAACAGGATTTGCTGACACCGACGTCACTTCTCGGATCGCCCGCCATGCGACTCGCACGTACGGCCGCTTCACGTTCTCCCATAAATGTTCCGTCCGCCAGATTCATCTCTCGCGTCTCTCCCCCCGCACATACTCATCAGCCTCACCAACCCCCGTATTGGACAACTGGCGTCAGGCCGTCGACTCACATATCCGACAAGCACCAGTGACCAAAATATTAACAGCTGATATGCAAATAATTTTGCTACACCAGAATCGCGCACACCAGCTTGAAGGAAATCGTCACAGAAACTGCTACACCCACCCCGTTTTGAGAAGCGCTGTTGATCTTGGGATTTGGAGAGGGTTGGCTAGCCACGGCAGTCGCAATAAACGAGGCTCATGCAGACCTCGTCGCAGCAGGAATAGTCGACGTCCCCGCAGTTGTCGAAGACCCAAAGAATATCTCGTCCCCACCTGGCAAGAAGTCGCTCGCAAGCGTTGCATTCTCTTCACCCACTACGCTGCTCCCCGATACGATACCGTTCAGGTTGGAGCCAGGTACGAACTCACGCAAGAACACCAAGGCCTGCGCGGGTTTCCACAATGGCACGAGATGGCCTGCCCCATCGAAGAGCAGATAAGTCACCCTGCGCTCCTGGTGGACGATCCCGGAAAAGTTGCCATCGTCGTCGAACCAAGGGGTAGATGGCTTACTCGTGAAGCCCTGCGTGCCTCCGAAGGTCATATTTTGGGTAATGACCTCGGTGCCGCGGTGCTGCACGAGCGCATCATCATTGGCCGAATAAAAGATAATCGAGATGTTGTTCGCACTTGCGTTTGTCGCGAGGTCGGAGAGGAACGCGATGGGCTCGACAGACGGGTCACCGTACTGGTTCCCCCGAGAACGATTGTGCACGGAGCCGAAGGGGTAGTTGAAGTTGCGGAGCCAGTCTTTGGAGGTGTGCGAGTGGAGCGCAGCGCGTGCGATCGTCGTTGAAGAATGTGGACGCGTTTTTGAAGGGCTGGGGGTTCGTCGCATCGGGAACATCGTACACATCGAATTCCCCATTCGCTACAATAATTCTTGTTGGTTAGTACCCAGTACTTGTGGACTTGGGTGTGCACATACTCCAGGGGAATGTGAAGTTGACAGCATAATCAATCAATTCGTTCAGCAAGAAACAGCCGTAAAAGGCATCGATGGTCCCATTTGCGCGCCCGGATAAGTCGCGCTTCCACTGCTGGTGTTCCGCCTCCCGCCGTTGATGGAATTCGGATCGCTTGAAGAGCGCATCCCGGCCGTGCAACTCGGCGAATCTAGCCGAAGCCGACTCGCGCAACGTTCGCGTACAATCCTCGGTGGGGTGGAGGAGGGACTGGCTGAGCGCGGAATTTTCAGTAGGCCTAACGAGGTTCAGTGTGGGGAAGGTGCCATTCTGCGTGCCGGCGGCTCGGCAGCCAGTGCTGACCCAGGTCGGCACACGTCAGCCTTTGTCCGGCAGCGCTGCCGACATCGCCTCGGAGCGCAGTGAATGGCTTCTAATGGGAAAGAAGCAGACATGCGGAGCCGGGATGGGTGTAGAACGGATTTCGGAGAGGTTGCGACATCTTGGACAATCGATGAAGACGTTGATAGTGTTACTGCGGTCCGGTTTAGGTCCGGTTCACACCAAAAAAATACGAACCCAGAACTGAACCTCAGGTTAGGTTCAGGAAATTTTCTAAACTTTGGACTGGACCGCAAGTTCAGGTCCAGTTGAGGTTCGAACGGGTTCGGACCAATTTTTCCTTTACCGTAACTTGAACGAACTCGGCTGCCCAAATTCATCAATTGCACAGGAACAAACTTAGTTATGCCATCAGTTGGCCAAGTTAGACAACTGTCGGTGCATTAAGAGCACCGATTAAAGCAAATATCGCAGCGGGTTGAGTAAATAAGGTTTCGTCAATGTCGTAGGGCTCGTATTCGGTCGCCACCCGCGGACTTCGTACCTTTTCTCGTGGGTTTCAGTTACATTGAACTGGCAGCTCAAAATTTCGACACTCCAAGCGCTGAGAGGTGTAGTGGTATGGTATTGATACTTATTAGAACTCATTGACTTGGTCGGAGTTGAAAATACGGGGACAGAGGGACCTAACTGAGAAATTTCACTGTAAGGGTCCCAAACAATTGAATGACGGTGTATGAATTCCTTGGTGATGACGCGGATGAACGTTGAATGGTAGTCTGGGGCAGTCAGATTTCGCCAAATCCACTCCACAAATATAACTAGCGCCATCAGAAAATAAGCATCAGTTGCGGGGAGGGGCCACATTAGATCTTCGAGAGACCCAGAAATAAATGAATGCCACGAGCCAGCGACCGTACATCAAAGAAAATTAAAGGCACACCGAACGTAACATGGAGAATATCTCCGAATATACGGAGTACACGGGCAGGAAGAGCGATATACCCCTTTGTGGCGAAATGTCTGCACATTTGGGTCAAAAGTAAATGATGAGTAGACATGGAGATCGTCACGTTGAAGCCATTCGAATTTTGAATCTTAAGGGAATAAGACCGCCAAAAATTTGAAAAGGGGAGTACAGTGTTGACGTCGAATGTTCTAAAGACGCTTGAAGTTGAGGAACCCCGGATCAAGAAAGCGGAAAGCAGAACAAATCCTTACAGCAGGAGAAGCACGAGGAGCCCGACAGGCATCGAATTGGCAGATGATAGTAGCCTCCTAGATAGGATCTTGAAATGCATCAGCTCGAGGTCTTGCAGGATCTTGATAGATGATTGCTTCGAAGCCGCTGAACTCTAGGTCTTGTGTTGCGTCTTGAGAATTAAATGGAAAAGTTGTAAGCCCGACTCAAAGTCAACGGATTGTGAAGCCGGCGTATCAGTCCTGGGCGTCGTTCGTGACCTCGGGATTGTGCTGGGTCTGTGCGTGGCGGTAAAGATTGAGGGGGACCCTAGGATGACGAGATGATGCATAGCCCAGGTCCGAGGAGCAAAGCGAGATCGAATGGGCCTGCGTTTGAGTGATTCTTGAGTACTTCTAAAAGGCACTGTCAATGGGCAGTATCTGAGAGTTCGATGGGATACTACGGAGCGAGTGGAGATGATGGGCGTAGCGAAGGAAGATAACGGGGGAGTGCCTGTCTTACGAGAGGGTCTTGAGCGGCTGATCAGCGATGTTGAAAATAATCTGTGCCCCAGTTCTAAAAGCGCTAATCTGTCACAAACCGGGATCAGCCGGAGAACTCCAAAATAAAATGCGTCTTGAGAATTAAATGGAAAAGTTGTAAGCCCGACTCAAAGTCAACGGATTGTGAAGCCGGCGTGATCAGTCCTGGGCGTCGTTCGTGACCTCGGGATTGTGCTGGGTCTGTGCGTGGCGGTGAAGATTGAGGGGGACCCTAGGATGACGAGATGATGCATAGCCCAGGTCCGAGGAGCAAAGCGAGATCGAATGGGCCTGCGTTTGAGTGATTCTTGAGTGCTTCTAAAAGGCACTGTCAATGGGCAGTATTTGAAAGTTCGATGAAATAAAAGAGAATGGGAAGCCCAAAGAGCAGTCAATGAGAAAAATGTTGCAAATATGGAAGGATACAAACAGGTGCAATCTGATACGAGGCATCTGCTTAATATACGAGGTATAGCTGTGTTTGCTAGTTTACTATTGGTAACTACGTCTCCGCTTAATACAAAGCTGAGGTACGACAAAAACCGACCACGACGGGCCATAAGGCCTTAAGGATGAATGAGGTTCTTCGTCAACTGTCCGGGCCTTGTAGCTCTCTCCGTTCGCTTCCTGTGTGACTCTCTACGAAACTAGATGAAACTTCGCACCAACCCATCATGGTCCCCCTTATCTTCGTTCGCCATCTCTCTTCGCCAATCACCCCAGACGCTTGCCATCAGGAAGGAACTCACTTGATTTTAGATGATCCAAGTATACCGTAATGACAACATCAATCTAGGCCACTTTATCATGATATAAGAGCCAGAAGTGGTCGGCGCAACTCATTCGTTCGCTCAGAATCTGCACTGTCGATTTGCGCAATGTCGTTTTCAGCTGCAGCAGGTTCACCATCCACTCAGGGCCGGGTTGCCATTGACATGTCGCCGAGGACAATCCCGATTGTAAGCAGGATCATTCCATCCACGTGGGTACACATCTGACCTCCCAGTCAATTCCAGCTTGTCGGAAGCCTTCAGAGTTGGATACTGTTCGGTGCTCTGTTTATGCAAATCGGCCAGTTGTATCGGCTCTTGCGATTCTAAACTAAAACTGTCACTCTAGGCGCTCGATCGGGTTGGTTGGGCGTGGTTTAGCACTCCGGTTATCGGTTCTATAGGTAGGCCGCCGCACAAACCCAAATTGCACACTGGTTTTATATGACGCCTGGTTGCTGCTGTTGGGCAAAATTTCTTTGCATATCGGATATATATTCTCTCTTCCAAGTGGTGGATCCCCGGCCTAATTGCCATCGTGCTTTCTCCGTTCCTACCTGAATTAACCATCGGTGACTAACGTGCGATTTCAGCTCACAGCTGTGGAATTGGTCACCGGAATTTGGACCGGCGCTGCGATGAGCAGCGCAAAGCAGTTTTCTCGGCTGCAGGCGGGCAATATCAGGATTACTACAGTGTGTTTCGCTCTGAAGTTAACCACATTACACGCCTAATTACCGCGTTAGGTCTGGCTTGCTACATCTGCTCTATGCGACTCGATAATTGTTGCTTCCACAACATATTATCTTACAAAGTCCAGGAACCCCGATTTTAGGCGTCAAACCAACGCTGCCTTGACACGAATTATCAAAGTAAGTGAGAGTCACTCTGAGCCGCATTTGATTGGATTAATTCGTACCTACAGGTAACGGTTGAAACTGGCGTCTTTTGCGCCGTATTCGCGTTGATGGACCTCGCCCTGCTGGTGGGCTATAAAAATAGTTATCACTTGGCAGTGTGCATGCCACTGTCTAAAGTTTACTCGAACAGCATCATGTTGGTGAGTTGCTATGTGCCACTTTGTCCACAGATTTCGCAACGCTAATGGGATTCGCAGATTCTCAATTCGCGCGCGTATATTCAAGGACGTGCGCCCGAGGAAGTCCACGTCTCGGATTTTGTTTTCAAGAGCGAGGCTAGGGGTGCCTCTGTTCTTGTAATAAACACCACGCGCCAGACTGACGATGCAGCGAGCGATGCTGAGCATGAGAGACATGAGCACAAGCCCTCGCAGCATTCGGGCGCTTAAAACCTTCTGTGGATGCATAAATGATTATCTATAAACGAGCTAATAATCATTTGCTACCGTTTGAAGACCGAGAAATTTTAAGTGAGAATCGCAGCCCTAGCAAGTCTGGGGAGGGCAGTACCACGTGGACTGAATATATCGTGGCGCAAGAATTAGCAGACATGTCAGGGAAACATAGATGGTTTTCTCAAGACGGTTTCGGTGGATGATATAAGTGGGGATACAGTCAGAGATGCTCAAGTGCAAAATTTTCTATTATTTTCTTTAGCTCTCAGTACAAGTACTCATTTTAGATAAAAAGTTCAGGTGTGCACGGACCCTCGTTCAGCAAGTAGTCAACCCAGATGCCAAAACAAATAGACCGGTCGGTACCGGTCAGGGGAAAAAAGGCGGCTCGCTACAACGAACGATATAACTGGACCCCGAGTCGAATGGGTGTTTTTTGCAGCACTAGAACACAACGGCGATAACAAAATGCAGGTGCGGTTCCCACCGCTATTCAGCCGATGTGGGTATAGTTCTGATTTTGGCTATGTGCGAGTTGGTTCAATCTATTTATCTTGGGCTCAGTTCTGTAGGCAGACTGGTGGCTGTACACTTTTGAGTGTAGAAGCAAAAATCAAACCTAGAATTCTTTATGATTTGTTTAGATTTTTCTTTTTTTATTACACTCAAAAGTGTACAGCCACCCGTCTGCCTACAGAACTGAGCCCAAGATAAATAGTAAATGATTTGCTGCCACCTGCTCACCCATCCACTGTTCTGCAGTACTGCAACAACTTGTTGGCCTCTTCGTGTCGTGCTCAAACCTTGCTTCATCACGTTGCCAGTTCCCGGATTGAGTAAACAAAACATTGACGGACTCGACTTCAGATCACAACCCGAATGAATCCGAGGCCGATAGCATCGCCTACGACGGGAGTCTCAGAGGGGACGTCGCTTGCACGAATCCAGCATTGACCATGAACATAGGAGACAAGATGTGGGTGCTCGCAGGGTCTCACGTTCCCTATGATTATCTTCATGATTCTGTCGGCTTACAGTACACAATCACCTCAAGAGCTTTTCAACTTCATATTTCCACCCAGTGTTGTCTCCAACCCCGCAGTCTCTATTTCAAGCCCTACTGAGCTCTTTTAACCTCACAATTTTCCATAGTGTTCCAGGCCACTGATTTCAACAGCTTCCAAGGGCTCACTGTTCAAAAATTGAGCCTCGATTTGGTACGGCCAGTATTTCACACGGATGACTCGTGTTCCTGACTCTGAAAATCTTCTAATCCTAAAGTATGAGAGTGATCTTTCAACATGTACAACTAACATAGTTAGGAATGGGAATGAGCTGCTTTGTAATTTTACCAACCTGAATACCACAAATTTTATTATGTATGAGCAAAGGGGATGACGGCCCGCGGAGCGGGCCGTCGGCCGCTTGTATGTATAAAAAATGAATATACGACCATTTCCACATGCGGACTCTCCAACCCAACCACAGTGGTAAAGGCAGCAAAGGCGGCGCACGGGGGCGGGGACGTGGGAGTGGACGTGGACGTGGAGGGCTCGGAATGCAGTGCTTGTAATCAGTGCGTGGGAAACGACTGGTCGCGAGTCTAATCGTTGAACGGCGCTGCCTGGAAGGAGGTGACTAATGATGAGACAACAGGTTGACTTGAGATGAGTTATGCATACAGATTCGATATATCGAGATTGGTTTAACTCCGAGGGTGAAAGTAATCATACAGCGAGAGTGCAGTGGCGGTAAGGATGAGAACAAACTGGACAGCCATGACTATATTGAAACTCAGGGAGGGGGCGAGCATTTCTGCCTCTTCAAGAGTGCAACACTGGTAGCTACTCGGCACTGCGAATATGGTCAGAAGACATACGGAGTGTAGATTCAGCCTACAGTGTACGCACCAGATTTCTTGGGAACTGTAGAGAGATCTTCTTTGGCCGGGGGGATGTCCTCAGGAGTATGATCATTCATCTCATTATCAATCTCTACGTCTGCACCTCGGGCCATGAGCGTAGAATTCAAAGTGTAACAATCCATTGCACACCAAATTTCTCAACAGCTGATTCGGAAACGTCTTTGGTGCAAGAGACTCCGTCTGAGTCCGAGTAGCAATCACCATTGTCACTCTGTTGAACTGTCAAACCATGAGATGAATTAGCATACACAAAGCTCAATGTGCGCACGATGTGCAAGTACAGTGTCCCAATCGCAAGGGACCCGGACAGGCGGATACCCCATCTCTAAGGGAACTTGCTGGCTGTAAGTATCAAAGCCTTTGTATTGGTGGAACTGGCGGATCCCTCCGTAGACGCTAGCGTCCCATGACTTTCCGGAGACCTTGATTTGCAATTCAATTGCAGGAAATCCCAGGTTTTCTGCGGCCTCAACGCTGAGTCGGTCAATTCCCGATGGGTCGAGAGACCAATACGCTGGCCGGTCGGGAACTCGGAAGCATGTCGGGTCCTCTGCTTGGAGCTCGGCCAACGGGCACAAGAAGAGATAGCCGGGAGGTGGATTGTCTGTCGGTATCGAAAGCTCGAGCCAGTAGTCGATAGCATGTACTGAGACTGGGGGGAATGAGCAATAGAAGTGCTACTGGTGAAACAGGACATATACCGAAATCTTCAAAGCCCCAGGTCATGTCGAGACGATTGAAAATATCATTGGCCTGTGCCAGCCAATGCGACGCATCCATGTTGTACATTCGACGGCCATATTCATGTACGACCTCGGCAGAATTTATCCTGTCATTTGCGATGTTAATTGAACTGAAGGACGAAAATAAGAAGCACACCTAATCCAGCTATTAACCATGATGAAGGTGCCTTCTTGGCCGCAAATGATCCTGCCGTTCATGGCTCTCTTCAGACTTAGACGGCAAGCATTAGGAGGAGTGAATTTACGGCAGCAAATAATCCTCGATAGTTGGGTTCCTCGTTGACCAACCGAAATCGTATATTGTACAATCACCGGATGCAACTTCCAAAGAGTTTTCATATTCCGGCCCTGATCGATGACGAATGGACCCCAATTTCACTGATTCATCTGTGGAAATCGGCCAGGAGCGCTCGCGACTTGGATGCCAGTAACAAATTTCGTGATAATCGTGCAGCGACATTGAAGTGATCAAGGTGATCATTTCCGCTTCCGCTGGTGGCTTGCAAAGGGAGGTTCCAGGTGGCCGGGGAACATCATACACATATGCATGGGCAAGGGGATTGGTTTCAGGGGGAGTGTGATCGAGGCAGAGACGACCCGTCGAAGGACGTATCCATGCTGTGCACTCCTCCCAAGGCTGCGGCCAAAAATGAGACACACGGATGTCTTTGCACAGTTGATTTACCAGACTTGTTCCCGAAAGAGAGGATATATATCCGTCGACATCCTGCGAAAACTGAGCTCGGAGCTGTGTAGTAGCATCAATGCTTTTACCGAGAAGTCACTGTCCTGTGAAGAAGGCAGTTCAATTGTTCGTAGTTGGAAGTGGAGCGCTGGACATACCATGCAGGCCCAAAAGTATACAGTCGATAAATGGGAGTTGCGGTACTTCTCAAGCAGTTCTGTGTAAGGTATTAAATCTATTGAAGTATCAAAAAAATGCTAGGGATGCTTTGGCTTAACGAGGGGGAATCCTGACCGTCATGGAAAACCACAGCATGGAGATTCGCCGTGCTCACTATCCCATAAAGTTGAGCAAGATACGGATGGCTGCGATAAAGTCAATCACGATTTAGGCACACCAGCGACACAGATCCTCTCACCGAAGCTCTGAATATTGTGAGATGTCCTCCTTCCATCTCTGTGAACGAAAAAAAGTCAACTTCCAGTCCAGAAAATAGTACACACACGTCTTTGGCACCGTCTCCCTGATACAACGTCACCGCCATGTTCGATTTGCAGCCTTGAATGTGGGCGGAGTACATTCGTCTGACGAAAGTTCGTCCATGCCTGCGGCGCACCACACCAGATCCGCTGCAAAGCTCTAGTTGATGAAGTAAATTAAGGTCACCGATGGGAATTATCCGAAAGTCTATTCAGCGATGGTAAGCTTTATTGATGTGTGTATGTGAGCCTTGCCTACCAGGAGGAGCATTGGCAGCAGCCTGATGGATATGTGTAACACTCTTGAACTTCCCGCCCTCTACGACAAAGTGCTTTGCCCTGGGGAAAAAAGCGCCGCTATATCTGCATTGCGGGCTTTCAGATACCCCTAGTGAGCGTCACTAAGGGCACGTACCGATTAAGGGAAGAGCTATCTTCATCACGGCTCACGTCGGGGTGAAATTCGGACCCAAACCGGGGCTCGTCATCCATAGATGGTGGTGGTAGGAAGCAGAGATGCTAAGCGCTCGAAGAGGCTCAGACAGACAGAATTATAAAGATTCACTGCATTCAGGGCCCATCCAGCCTGGGACGACATAGCCGGAACTAGCCGCCCCTTTTGGCCAGCCGAGGTGCTAGCAGTGCCTGCCACCAAAAATTGCCTCATCAGCTAGCCGACGGCGAGCCAGAGCTCCCAAACGCGTCGGCTGATTGGGCCTTGAATGCAGTGATTCAAGGGACGAAAAGCGCTTACAGAAACCATCCTAGTTTGCAAGAAGGCAAAGGAATTTCACTATTCGGCAAATAGCTGTCTACGTCCGCATCAAAAGAAGTAATGGACGTACATTGGATGTACATTAAGTACTCGTTCTATTAAAATTTACTCAGGCTGCCCAATTCGTTGGGGACTGTCTGGCTTTATCTCCTGCAAGCTTACCCCGTTCTGCTTTCTCCGCTCTTCACCTCGAACATCCACAGCTTTTCCCATCAGCTTCAATCAGTTTCCTGCAGAACGGGGTAAGCTTGCAGGAGATAAAGCCAAAAAGTGCCCAACGAATTGGGCAGTAAATCTTAACAGAGCAAGCAGCTCCTCGGTCGCTTCGCGGCCTTACATCCGGTTCATGGCCAGAAATTAGACAATCGGGTTGAGCGCTAAGATACGGGTCAGTTTTAGTCCACTGCCTAATTGACGGCGCTTCTAAAGTTTCGGGCTCAAATGTCCGACAGCGGAATTTAATGGCTTCACACATCGTAATTTTATAAAGAGTTTACTTTAATTCACGAGTAATTTCCCATGTAGGTGACACTGCTGTGTTGATCTTCTGGTGGAAAATTCACCGATATAACTGTGATCTGTCGAGTCCGAGACGGCTTGCGCTGACGAATACTGGTCGCTGAACTCACATTGAAGCTCTTGAGCTGCGGACTTCGGAAATGAATCCAGATCGGGATGATTTTGCGGAGCGACCTCGTCTCGTGGCTCATCAGCCATTAACTGCTGTCGAATAATTCTCAATCGGGCACATTCTTCGCACATCGTCGCCGCACGGCACGGAAGACACGTAGGCCTGGCTTGAGGTATAATACAAAACAGGTGGACAAATGGGTAAATGATTTACTTGTTAAAGTCCAATTTGAACTACAGCAAAAGTTCTTCCCAAACGATATTTGTCACGGACGTACTGGTATCACCTTGATATTTGAGAATGAGTATGTTCTCTGCATCAGGCACCCGACTCATCGCTGAGTAGAGCTGCCTGTGAAGCGCTCCGCCCCGGTCCCACCAACGTATTTCCTGTGCACGTCCATGTGGTCGATGGGTTTCAGTATTTGCCTAGCGGATTTGTACTCGGCGCGGTTCATCCAGATTTCTCCGGTCATCAGTCCGAGCAGCAGTATCGCATTGACGGATATCTTGTTGCTGAGCATCATCCAATGTAGCTCGGGCCAAACGTCTTGCGCTGCTGTCATTCTTGCGGCGAAGCTCTCGCAATTTTCATCCTCGCTTGCTGGACACTGCCTCTGCATGACACGCCGATACTCTCTTTCGTTATAAGCAGTAAATCTGAGTTGAAGATAATAAACATGGGGGTTCAGCTTCAGACAGACGGAAGGCTGGATTTTATAAAGAGGGTGAAGCATGGCTCAAGAAGAGATCAGGAAAGAAATGTGCACCTAATAGATCCATCTTCTGCCTGCATTGGGGATGTCAGTTACAGAGAAAATGACAAAGTACGACGGGACTCAGGGAGGTGGAAGCAAATGCAAAGATTCATATACACGCTAGGCGACAAAACGCCGCAGTGAGTACACAGCCCCAATTATACCGTCACATATGCTTGAGCCGTCTCAAAGAAGATAATGTGATGTAGGGAGTTTGAAACGGAGAAAAAGTTTATTGAGCAGCACTTCAACTTGAAATGCCGACAGGCTAAAGAAATCCCGATGCCAGCAATGGCCAGAGATGAAGAGTTAGGAAGCGGAAAGAAGAACCAGCATTGACAAAACAGGTTTAATGAAACACGCAAAGCCGAGTCGCGGGTAAAGATGGTAGGACCAAACTCGACATAATAGGCTTAATGAACCGGAGAAAGCCGAGTCCCGGGGAAAGCCGGGTCGCAGCCGCACAGGATCGCACGGCCTGCCGAATGACGGACGTGGGGATTATTATCCGTTCTCTTAACGAAATCTCTCGAATGTCATTGTACATGTTTGTGCAACATCCCCATTTGCATATCCCCATTCCTGTTCCTCCTCTCTGGTCCTTCATTGGCAGCTTTTTCCACTCCCACAAGCGCGCAGCATGCCCACAGCTATGTTCCATTTACAGCCACAGAGCACTGCTAATGCACCCTGTGATCATACCTCTTGACCTCGAACTGCGGCAAAGTGCCTCGGCTTCGACATTCCGCAGAATTATGTGCAAGCCTCATGACTTAAAAACAAGACCCGATTCAACTGTGCCGCAGTTCTCCACAATGCCGCAGCCCGGCGGCGATGCTGCGGCCACGTATTCTTTCGTGGCTTGCCGTGGTATAAAACAGCGCACTTTCTGGGATCCCGTTAGCTCATCTGCCCGTATTGCCCGCCCCAATTTCCTCCTAAATCTTCCCTGGAACTCAAACTGTTTTTCTATTAATATGCTGCAAGCACTGAAGGCCTCAACGGTTTTTTATCCAAATGTACGAGCACGGATGCACATTCGAAACATGACACACAATCCCTCATCAAACCCACTCCAAAACCGTTATTTTTCGCCTCGCTTCTTTGTGCTCCCTCGTGTCTACCGGCGTACATTGTTCCAGAACGAAACACTATGGTCCAAGGCTTCAATCTGAACAAGGGATCCCGACTCTCTGGCTGTCTTCAAAGTGTGCCGCGTCCCGACATACCGTGGGATCGGAATTCATCAGACGCAGACTTCATCAACAGGATGCCTATCTCTTCGGAAAGCAGTTAGGTCGCCAATTTACCACTCCATCTTTTTTTACCGCCCAGATTTCTCGCAAAACTTGCTTATTCTGGTGAGTACTCCGCACTTTTGACCGTTATTTGCTCGCACTCGGTCTTGAGCAGTCCAGGCTACTTGAATGATGTTCAAAGCATGGCGGCTTCATTTCTTTTTCCGTAGCCAAGTTCAATTTAATGTTACCTGACCGCTCAAATATTACGAATAAAATGCCTGAGATTAAATAAAAGGTTCTACAAATCCGTCCGAAAGACGCACGTATGCCCTGGGCCGGAGCGAAGCGAAGGCATATCTTGTTTATATATCCCCATTCCTATTCCTTTACTCTAATCCTTCGTTCGCAGCTTTTTAGACTCTCACGCGCGCGCAGTATGCCTACAGCTATGTTCCATTTAAAGCCACGGAGCTCCGCTAAAGCACCACCAGATCATACCCTCTGACCTTGAACTGCGGCAAAGCGACTTGGCTTTGAGTCATTGACATTCCGCAGAATTATGTGCCGGCCTCATGACTTGAACACAAGACCAGAAGCAACCGTGCCGCAGCTCGGCGCAGTAATAACTGCATTTTCTTCAATGCCGCAGCTCACGGCAGCTATGCTGCGGCCACGTAGTTTTGCAAGACTACGTGGCATGCCATGGCATAAAATGGCTCGCATTCTTTGGTGCTCGGGCATTCATTTGCCCACTCTCTCGTGCAAATCTTCCTGGCACTCAAGCTGTTTCATTTTTATTCCTATGCTGCAAGCACAAGCCTTAACTTAATAACCCCTACTCTTCAAATACACTGCCACAGTTACGCGCTTGCGAGACACAACCCCTCATCAAATTGACTTCAAAACCATGCTTTTTAACCCTCTGTTGGTTCTGCTCGCCACGCCGGCTCAAATGCATTCCATCCCGAAACTTGCTGGCCCCATCGGAACGACGTATTTGTCTTCTCTCACTCTGCTTCCAGACTGCAAGATTCTGTTCGTTTACAAGTATCCCGCGGGATCGGAATAGCTCATGTCAAAACTTCACCCACAGAATCCCTATCTATTCTCTTACAGCAACACAGTTAGGTCGCCAATTTACCTCCGCATTATATATATATCTAGTATGTTCAATATACCATCGATTTATCATCCAGTTCGCTCGCATCGCGTCGCAGTGAGTGGACTCCGAGTTTACCTCCCACATTTCTTACAAAAATTTATCTTATTCTGGTGAGTGCTACATACTGGTCATTTGCTCTGACTCAATCTAGAGCAGTCGGGTTTTGTTAGAAGGTTCAGACTACCAGAAGGTGTTGGAAGGATGGGCTTCATTTTTTTCGTTGCTATGGTCAGTGCAACTTTACCAAGCACTCATCTCAATATTATTTCGAGTAAAATGCCTGAGATTAAATAAACTTCATTGTACAAATGCCCGAAAGAGCCCTCATGCCGGAGCGGAGCGAAGGCATATCTTGTCTAGCTTCAGGCAGACGGAAGGCTCGATTTTATAAAGAGGGTGATTAAAATAGGGGAAGTCAACTATCAATTCTGGGACCGATTAGGGCGTCGATTCTAGTATATTCCATCCTCCAAAGTAGCATTGTTACAGGCCTATGCTACGTATAAAGACCGGTGATTCAAATATTATAGTTCCTCCTAGCTGCTCTCCTACCCCTTACGCTCCATTTTCCCACGGTCCAAGCCCCATACCATCCCTGCGCAAAGCCCTATGAGTTTGTCACTCCGTTGTGTATAATGGTGTCGGGGACTGCAGTCACCCACCGGAAATTGTGCTCGAAAGTTAGTGTACTGGCCCAGCGAATCCCGGCAGGTGGTCATATATTCATTGACCTAGGTCAGGGGGACCTAACCCGGGGTTGATAGGAATGTAATTAGAATTGCAAGATAATCAAAATTCGTTGTGCAGAAAATATTTGCAACGAGTTCAAACGAGATGGGCCAAATACATTTTAGGAAGGTTATTCCATGGGGAGGAAGAGTAGTAATATACCCTCCATTCACAAAAAACCAAGTGAAACGGAATATCTAGTAGCGGGCCCACGAATATCTTGACAAGGTCCCAATTTCAGGGCCCGCACACCTAGGCATGTAGAGCGACGGACTCGCACCATCTATCAATATGAATCCGCTAACATCCTGGGCACCGGTGCCCATCGCACTTCCTTCATCCCTTGCATTGGATGTCGACTATCCAGCTGCTAGATATATATCGATTATACCATTTCTAACTCGCGACCTCAGATGGCAATCAAGCGCCCAGTCTCCAGAAATCGCGCTACATCATCCCCTGAAGCTATACGATATCTATCCTACACAGCTGAGGGTAAGGCCGAAGCTGGTGGTCCACGCAGAAAAGGTGCTAATCACCAGACACAGTAAGGTATTAACCACCAGCCCCCAACAAGTCTCGCCTCCTTCCCCTTTTTGGGGCGCATTGCGAGCTGCGCGACTGGTCTTTCAGTTGATCACTTTCTTTATTCTTTTTCTTTGCGGGCTGAAGCTTTTGGCCTCGTTTTCTCACCGTTTCCCGCCATTTCTTCCTCCACTTCGCTTCTATTCCCCTCGTTTACACTTACTCAATTTTGGCATCGCATCGCAACCTCCGTGCATTTGTACTGTTCTTTCCCCTTCATCCATGCTTCGAAAATGAATTTACCCTGTCTGTGTCAGACTGACGGAGTCCGACTTCCCGCCGACAAATTATTATCCGTTCTCTTAACGAAATCTCTCGAATGTCATTGTACATGTTTGTGCAACATCCCCATTTGTATATCCCCATTCCTGTTCCTCCTCTCCGGTCCTTCCTTCACAGCTTTTTCGACTCCCACGAGCGCGCGGTATCCCAACAGCTATGTACCATTTTCAGCCACAGAGCTCTGAATACAGCACCAGATCATACCTGCTGACCCTGGGCAGCTTTGCCGCAGTTCAACACGCCTATGGGCAAGCCTCATGGTGTGAACACAAGACCTGTGCCGCAGTTAAATAGAGACAGGAGGTCATCTTCCGCAATACCGCAGCAGGGTGGCAATGCTGCGGCCACGTATTCGCGCGTGGTTTGCGGCGGGATAAAACGGCTGGCTTTCCAGATTCTGGGATCCCGTTCTCATCTGCCCGGTCTCTCACCCAATACTTCCCTAGCATACAAGCTCTTCCTGTTTTCACATGCTGCAAGCGACGAAAGCCTCAACCACTTGCTCTTCATCAAATGCACAAGCACGAATGCGCGTTCGAAAGACTAGACACAACCTCCCATTAAACTCACTTCAAAACCTCGCTTTTTCATCTCGCTTTGTTATGCTCTGCCGCGTCGACTCATATACATTCCAGCACGAAACGTTGTGGTCCCAGGCTTCAATATGAAAAAAACTCAAGAGATATTTCTTCTATCTGTCTGTGTTCAAACTGTGCCCGAGACTGGTCTAGCATCGCTGGCAGGATCGGAAGGTCTCATGTGCAGACTTCACCAGCCACACAGTTGGTTCTCCAATTACACCTGTGCATTTTTTCGGGGTAATCTAACATGAATTTATGATACAGTTCATCCATGAGTCGGAATTCGAATTTTTACCACCCAACAAAACTCTGGTGAGTGCCAGCTAGCACATACAGCTTTCGGGATCTGCGCCCGCATCGACGCGCGTGCAGGACTGCACACCTCGCCCGCCCCGGGCCGTTCGCAGCGTCGTTGTAGTTTGGACACCGGCACGCAGCACGAGGTCTTCCGTCTTCGGACTCGCTCGCGGTCTGCTTGTGCATGCACTGCTGAATATAAATAATTCAAATCAGCCTGCGTCCGTTTGAATGTGAAGGCCGCTTGACGGATGATGACCTTCAAATTCTTCTCGAGGTTTCCCTGTGATTTTCCCAGATCCTTTAAAATTACGGGTAAAATACCTGAGGTTTCGAGAATGACTACATATGGTTGAAAGATGCTGTTTAAAGCGGCAGAAAGAAGGCACCCCTCGATGCCGGAGCGAAGCGAAGGCATATCTTGTCCTAGGTAGAATTTTTGCTTGCCATTTCTCCATTTTGATTTATAACGAGTCCGAATACAACCTTCTTATGCACCGGGAGTTACGGAATATCCCATATTGCTTCGCTCGCTATGAGGACGTAGATATTTATATATCTTATTGGACGCGAGGGATTTCTTACTACCCCTCGTTTCCTGGCCCTAATACTCAAATTTGATCAGTTCGTAATTTCGAGTTGATTTGATTTGCAACACTTAAACAAATACAGAGATGATCTCATTTGCTCACTTCACTTGGTCCTCCGGCGTACGGGTTCTACTAGTTGCGACCGCAGGAGAAGTAGGTGATTAACACTGCTTGCGGCCAGACTCTTCCAGTGCGCCGTATTCAATTCACATTCAATCTACAGTGTTAATACTATCCGTACAACAGACGGCCATACGACGGTGGGATAGATACCTCCAGAAAAAAATGGCCCAAGGCCCTCGAAGCCGCGCATCTATGCACAATCCAATAGTAGCCTCTTCCGTCCCTCTATTTTAGCCACCCACTAGCTGATTCCAGTAGGGCATATATATTGCCGAATAAGCGGGACATCTCTGTTTTTCGAACTCGATCCAGCGCACGTCAAAGGGGTCAAGGGGATACGTGGAGACAACAACCATCATGGTTGCTTTGAGGTGTACTAGATACCCCACACCGGGATTTGGGAAGCGATCCGATGCGTCAATGACAAATCATGGGGATGCAGCGCTGGCCGAATCTGTTAAACGGTGTTTGATTGTTGAGCTCTGGAGGCGCAGCCACGGTGAGGTCCAGAAGTGCCTCAGGGTGCTGGAGGTGACGCAGGGAGGGGGGTGCGATGTGCCATACTCCGTCCCATATGAGATAGAGGCTCTGCAGTTGAAGCGCGCCGCATTCGAGGTCCAGCACAGCTAAGACATTCCAGCTCACAGAAAGGTGTCTGACATCGGTGGAAGCTTTGAGAAGTTCCCTAATGAGGGACAACTCCACGTCGGGAAGCTGGCGCCGAACTCTACCCACTATGTGGGGCAGATTCAGAACCAATATGCGAATGCAGCGTGCATTCGGTAGCGCGACCTCCCTAATTCGCAGCTTCCAGTTCTTGCGCCGACGGACGACGACAGTGTGAACCATAAACGCTCTGGCCCTGTCCACAGACAAAGTTACATTAAGACAGAAGAAAAGCTATTGTTATGGCGCACCAGATGTTGAATCGGGAAGCCACAAGAGACATCGTGCCGCACATGTCTCTGGTATCATCCAAGAGCGCCTCGGTGATGATTCTTTCTATATCTTCGGGAAAAGTGGGCTCCAGAGTGGCTTTTCCTTCTCTTACAGGGTGTTGGTCGAGGTCGGCTCCAGAGTAGCTTTGGCTGTCATTTTGCACGGGCTTATGCTAGGACCAAAAAGCGTGAAGGTGAAATTCCTGAGAAAGAGGAAAAAGTTGGAGTCGGTGATTGCCGATGGCATGCTTTCTAAATTATGTGACTGTTTAATCGTGGTTCAGGTATACCGGGACGCTGTGATGGTGGAAATACTGCTAGGAAGATTATGTGGCGGAGGGATACCCAAAGACAGGTCCTTTTAATCGCCCTTGACCCTGAGTGGCGGAGAGACGGAAAAATCGAGGGACGGCGTTTACCCAGACAGATCACGGCGATCCGATGGTGTAGAGGACGTGTTTCTTAACCCCAGAAGCGAAGAAATGGTCCAAGCGCCCAATGAGCCCGTTCTCTTGCTTTTCCCCCCCGTCCCCGACCCTTGACTTGATGGCTGGTGCGGATGGTGGGCCGCACCTGTGAATTCCGACGCGGGGCGCGGGAGCCGTGTCGAAGATCACCTGACCACGACTGATGGATCTCAATGCGAGGCTGCCGAGGACCGTCCTCGACGCACTGCGCCTAACAATGGGGGCAAGGACCGTGGGCGCGGGTTCATGGCAGATGACTGACACTTGCCATGGCAGTTACCACTTTCTTTGTATGCCCAAAATAGACATCAAACTTGATGGCTCACAAAATTACTTGGGTTTGGGCCACTGTGTGCACATGGCAACGAGTCCATTGGTACCTCCGGCACTCAAATTAAGTAATTGTGAATCAAAAAAAAAAGTTGGCTTGGGCTTTTTGCAACAAAATTATTTCATAGTTGAGTCAGAGTAAATAAATGTATCTAAGGACCACATACATCCCACAGGGCCTGGTGAGTGAAGTGTACAATACAAATATGCTGCCCACCTGTTTATTACATTCTACCACGGACTAGTATTATTATATCACAGTGTTGGTAGCTGGCGCGAAGAGGGAGGCGAGGGACCTTGAAAGCTTCACCAATGAATGGTCCAACAATGACAAGGACCATTTGGGGTCAGACTTCTCGATGTGAAGAGGGTTTACCGATTGTGCATAATCTTGCGGCCTTCCATTTGGAGAGGATCGTGGCCTCCAATCACCTCTAGGAATTTATGGGCTTTCTCGGCATAGCTTAAACCTCGCAGTTGATGCAGAACGACACCAACCCAGTCGTGATTCACCGATGCGCAGTGATGTATAAGGTTATTCAAAACAAGCACTTCGCACTCAACACAAATGGGTCAGGGATATAGCCGCAGAGGGCAACCTCGGCAAGGTCAAAATAGTCGCGAACGGCAACTTCAGCGAGGTCAAAATAAATATTACAGCGACCTCAGATAGGTCAAATATACTGATCATGCACTGAATATGCAGTCAGTATTGAACGGAGCAATGTATGGATGGAAGGCGTACAGTCATTACTAGGCACAGTTATTGTGGCACAGTAAGAAACTGTGATGAATAATGAGCAATTGAGGTGCGAGTAAACTCATGAACTTACCTGAGTAACATGCTTGATAAGTCGTGCGCACGGCGTGGGGTCGGGGGAGCGAGCAGGCCGTGCCGGAGAAGTAAGTAATCCGTCTCCTTCCAACTCATTATTCATTCATCCTCTTCGAATGCCGCACCTGCCTCGATGTTTTACATGTCGTATATCATTCGGACTCGACACTCTGTCTCTCTCTTCCTCCGCTGTCCACCCCATCCTCCCCTCGTCTCTTCTTCATCCCTTCTTCCTCCCTCTTGTCCCTACCCTCTCTCTCCTCCCTCCCCTGGGCCCCACCTCCATACCCACGCTCACCCCCTCCCCACAGCCTCCAATACTTCTTCGCCGACCTCCCGCGCTTCTTCGACCCAGCCTACGTCCCCACCGAGCAGGACATTGTCCGCGCGCGCGCGCACGATCGGGGTCACGGAAACGACGTTTGTGCTGAGGGAGCATGAGATGTTGATGTTTGATGTAAGTTTGCGTTCGGATGCTCTGTGTGGGATGAGGCGCTGCTCGTGTCATGCGTGTGGAGTCGGGTCGCGTCGGTGGTGATACACCTTCGCTGTGTTTGTGGTCGTCGAAAGATCCCCGTTCCTCCCAGCTCACTCCTCTCTCTCCTTCTCTCGTGCTAATGTCTTCCTCCACCTAACAGGTCGGAGGTCAAAAATCCGAGCGCCGCAAATGGATCCACTGCTTCCAAGACGTGACGTCCATCCTGTTCCTCGTCAGTCTAAACGGTTACGATCAGTGTTTGGTGGAGGACCGGGATGCGGTGCGTTATCCCTTCTCTTCTCCGTTTTTCTCTTTCTCCTTCGCGTGTTTCCTCTGGAGGAGGAGCCCAAAGGCGGCCTTCTTGTCGTGGCAAGGGCGGAGTGCGCGTTGTGAAGCACAGGAAAGTTTGTCTCCGGGCAAGCCTGGAGCGAGCGGGGCGAGTGCATTTGGGAGCCAGTGGCAGAGCGGATTTTCTTTTCAGAAAGCGGCGCGCTGTAGGCGGTGCCACTGCCTATTCCGTTCGGGGCATGCAGCGCTGGGGCGCGGGGCAGGGCACGAGATGTCACGGGGAGCATCCCGCATCCGAGATATCCAGTAGAGAGGGTATCGACATGAGTTGTGCGCAGAGTGTAGTTATCAGGGCACGTTGCGGACACGGAGAGCAAGGTCCGCCCGCGATGGGTGTGCGCCCTCCAGGAGATGGAGATCGCCCACCGAGGGGGCGTCGGTTTGCCTGGGCGGGTGAGTGTGTGGGAAGGCTCCGCGTCGGGTGTGCAGCGTGATGCTTCCGCTCAGCCTGTGTAAGGCAAAATTAAGCAAGCGCCAGGGTGAACCAAAAAGCCGAGCGTCCCCCTATTGGGCGTCGCTGCCTAATCCTTTTTCACCTTTCTCCTCGCCGTAGATACCTTACTGATTGTACTCTGCTCATACAGAACCAAATGCAAGACGCGATGAGCATATGGGACTCGATCTGTCACTCGGGCTGGTTCAGGCTGACGTCGATTGTGTGTGTCCTCCATCCCCTTTCCTCCTGTTCCCTCCCTTTTCGTCGCCGCACATCCGCTGTTCGCTTTGATTGCCCTGACCTCACTCTCTCCCGCGACTTCTTCCTTCCTCTCTTGAATACAGAGTGCACATACTGATATATGTACCCCGTACAGATCCTCTTCCTGAACAAAGACGACCTGTTCCAGGAGAAGATCAAGACATCGGATATCAAAAATTTCTTCCCTGTGCGTCGTGTTTCCTCAGCCCTACTCCTACTGCCTCCTCCCGCCCACGCCGATTCCATATTTCTTCCCTCACCCCCTCCCCTTTCCTCCGCTTCCTCTCCTCTCACTGCGTTGAGGCCGTTTGTAGTCAGAGGCTGGCTACATTGGTTCACATTGGGTCACATTGGTCTACCCATGGCCTACCCTGGTAGACGAGGGGATCGTATGTGTTTGGCTACGCTTGGGTAGCCTGGTACACAGGAGGTAGTCACATGCTGTCACAGTGTGACTACATTGGGCTACATCGGGTAGCCCAATGTGGACCCCCCGCGACATACCATATAACCTTAATTATGATAAGCTCGTATACTGTCATACTATGAGAGCGTGTCTGAAAAGGTCTGAAATGGCGCGCCGCCAGTGCCACGTCCGGCTTGTGCCGCATAAGAGTGCCAAACATGCCATAACTTTAGTAATCATGGCCACATCAGAATTGACGTTGAGAATCATTGCACAAAGACTTACTTGGAAAATACCGCTACAAGCCTATCAATGTAAATTGGAGCTCCTAAACAATTCTCCAACTTGGTGTACCTGGGTCTACCCTGGGCAAACCCTGGGTTTACCAAGGTACCCCTGAGTAGACACAGTTGGGTAGGGGTAGACCATGCGGCAACAACTGTGGTTACATCATTATTCCCAGGTACACATATGCCCATGTCTACCCCCTTGTCTACCCCAGTAGCCATACCCTGTGACTACGAAGGGCTTCAACGCAGTGTCTCTCCCCACTCAGGACCTCCCACTAACATCTCGTACCGCAGGACTTTGACGGCGAAGCTGGCAGCGCGCACGCCGGGCGCGACTATTTCAAGAAGCGGTTCAAGCAGCTCGCGCAAAAGGCGGGGCGAACAAAAGAGCGGGAAGTCCATATATAGCGCGTGTCCCTTTTTCTCTCTTTCGGTTCTGAAGCCGATGGCGCAGGCGCCGTTCTTCACGTCGTGACTGTTGATTAGGAGATGGCGCTCTCGTTGGCCTGCACCTTCACGCTTCCATCGTAGAGCTGCGGCGCTACCGCTGCTTCCTTCCTTTTCATTTTCGTTCATCTCAAGACGACTGCTAACGCATCACACAGCATTACCACGGCGACGGACACTGAGCTATTGCGGATGACCATGGCTGCAGTCGAAGGTGCGTTCAGTCGGTGCTTATTTTTACTGTGTGCTGACGATTCCCTTACAGAGTGAGTGTCCACATTCCTTTGCCGCTCGCGTTTTTTGTTTCCCTTCCTTCGTTTCGTCTGGATGCGCGCTCTTCATGCGCACACTGCGGACCTCATCGACTACTTCTTTTTCGGCGCCCGTATCCCTCCTTCAGCCACCAGAAGCACGCTTGATCAACGCATCCCACCAGCATCGTTCGGCGGTCAAACCTCGCTGGTGCAGCGCTCATTTAGCACCATCCCTTGCATTCACTCCTCCATGCGTCCCTTCTCTCCTTCTTTCCGTCTGCTTCCGCAAATGACGCTTTCTTGATCTGCTCCTTGTTTTCCATTATATTTCCCAAGCAACGATAGTTTCCCTATTTATCTTGGGCTCAGTTCTGTGGGCCGACTGGTGGCCGTACACCTTATTTTTTTTTTCGATTGTGGGTTGGATTTTTTTTCTTCTACACTCAAAGGTGTACAGCCACCAGTCGGCCCACAGAATTGAGCCCAAGATAAATAGGCCGACAATGAAAATGCGTCCGATGGGGTGCTGGGAGTCCGCGTATAGCGCGGACCATGTAGAGAAGCTGGACGTAGATAGCGCAAGAGCCGATCCATGGGATCGATGGCGCGTAGGTATGGCAGTTATTATCGTTTTTTATTCTAAGTTTAGAACGCAACTCCAACATTCAACTTTCTACTTGGCTATTTCAGGTTCCGCCTCTCCGCTTGATCGCCGAGGCTTAAACAAGAAATCAGCCCCTATCCGCAAAGATGATCGCACAGTGTACCACTGGTATTTCCCACTAGAATACATATTTAGCCGCTTAATTTTTCCAAAATATGTCACTGGACCTTCATTCATGTTTTGGCCGCAAATAAACATGTCCAGAAACGCAAAACGAAGCATGTTGGGGGTTTGATGTCATCAAATATGAGCTTTTTACATTCTGAAACTATGATATCGGTGCTCATGTGTTTTCAATAAGGCCAGACATAATATGACTGAATACCAATCTATGTGGAATTGATATGATGGGTAAATGAATTCCATGGATAAAGGGCATGGCTTAGATTCGCGAGAACTGTTTAATTTACGCATCAATGGGGGCTGTTGCCGATTGTTGCCGCCATCAATCAAAGTCTGATCGGACTTGGAAGTTGCATGTTGAGCGTTAAACCTGCTACCTGTGATTGGACTAACACAGCTGGGAAACATGCTGGACCATGAACTAGGCCAGTAAAAACGGATGAATGTTCACCGTGAAACTTTTGAAATCAGTGAGAGTTGAAATAAATAATGAAGAAAACTCTCATACGTAGGAGTCAGGAATCCAGAGCTTGGGGCGAAGGCGAAGTACGGCGTGCTCCCGACGAGGGATGGAGGACGGCGTCACGGCGGGGAGCTTGACATGCAGGAGCTCAAGCGCTCAGGCATCGGCAGCAGTCGAGGTTAGTGATGCCCGTGGCCCGGCCTCAGGCCGTGAAGCCCGCCAGGCCGGGCCCGCTCAGGCCCGAGCCAGGCCGGGCCCGATGCACGGCCTCTGACGGCCCAGGGCTCGGGCTTGAGATTTTTGAGGCCCGAGCCAGGCCGGCGAGCCGCGGCCTCGAACCGTGAGAAATTGTTAATACAATCTCGTGCGTAACCTCTCGTAACATTGCGGAGCTGCCGTAGTTGTTCCAATCACCGCATGTATAGCTCGGAAACTCGGCAGGTCGTTGTAGATTTTGCATCGTCACATCCACGGTGACTATCAAAATCTTTTCTTCTCAACAACTTTGACACTTGCTTCCCAATGGCGAGGTGCGCCTGCCCAGAGAACCTCCTACCCCTCCTCCTTTTAGCACTCAACGCGACCCAAAGGCGAACCTACACCGACAACAACAACTAATGTTTTCAATGAAATGCGAGTATGTTTTATTTCCTTGTTATGATGCTGTTTTAAATCTAATTCACGTCTAATTGTCGCCGATCTGGAGGCCGATGATTTGGAGACGGCGACTGTGGATATGGCTGAGCGAAAACGAGGTTGGGATCAAGTTGGGATTGGTTTATTGGCGACGATGAGGGTAGCAGGTAACTAGTTAGAAAAAAAAACATTTCTTGTACGAATTTGGTAAGCAGGCCGCGGCCTGGGCCCAGGCCGAGCCGGGCCAGGCCCTCCTTGCCGGCTCGGGCTTGGGCCTCAGATTCTTGAAGCCCAAGCCCTGCCAGGCCGGGCCCAAGCCGCGGCTTTCAGGCCGGGCCGGGCCGTGGGCATCACTAGTCGAGGTCATATAATCCAATGCGGAGCGGGCGACGTGGGATGCCACCGACGCTGCTTTCACGGAGGAGGAAGGTCAGAGGGAGCTGTTGGCGGGGAGGATGCGTCGCTGCGAGATCAAGGAGGATCCATTCTCCCTCAGAATCGCGATACGCCGTAGTCAGACAAGTCCTGTAGACACAGCGGAGACCCATGTAGGCCGCGCGCGCGATGCGAGAGGGCTATGCCCACAGGAAGAAAAGCCTGGTTATGCTGTAAACGTGAGTTTGAAGTTGGTTCGCAGATTTTCAGTACCTTCTTGAACGCGAAAAGGCACTGGGAGCAAAGTTGCAGTCGTGGCAGTGGTGGAACGGATATTGGGTTCAGGTCGAGTTCAGGTTCGCCAGCAGTTCAGAACCTGACTGCGACAACACTACTGTATCCAGTGTGACTAGATCCAGCGACCAATTATTATGATGACCTTCGCCGAAATTTGGCCTGGTTTGCATTGGAAGCAATAGCCAAACGACGCCAAAGCGCTTACGTGTTCCGCTTGCTCAAAGATGTACCTCGATGAGCTTCAACGGCATCTGTCCGACCTGGATACTATATCTCATCATCAGTCCATCCTCCAGCAGCTCAAAGAACAGAGAGCTGCTGTACAGTCCCAACTTGATCTATTCGTCTATCCCATCCTAGCACTCCCTTGGCACTCCCCCTCGAAATCACCGCTGAAATTTTCAAGTGGTGTTTTTGCGAAGGACTGCGTCTACTTCCGTCCGTAGTGCCTCTGCTGCTCACGCAAATATGCCACGATTGGAGAACACTGGCTCTCTCTACCCCTGCACTGTGGGACACGATTACCGAGATCGAGTTCAATGTTCCTGAGCAATCGAAGGCTCTTGTTACGACGTGGTTCAGCCGTACTGGTACTCGTCCTTTATCGCTCGGATTCATTTACCCTCCACATCCGGAATCGGCTCACCTGGAATTTATCATCCGTCGGCACGCATCACAATTGCAATGTCTACATATCGTGGCCAACTCGAACGTTTTTTCCGACCTCAGCGCCATCCAACCGTTCCCCGTTCTCCGAGACCTAACCCTTTGTTCCCTCGATCACCTCGAACCTGACGGGACCCAGATTCCGCTGTTCCGCGGTGCTCCTCTCCTCCGCCACCTTTCCCTTGAGGGCTTGCCGCCGTCAGCGTTGGTCATGCCGTGGGCGCAACTAACCAAGTTGACCGCCAGCTTAATCTCCCTTCAGGAATGCTTGGGTGTTTTACGGTTGGCCACCTTGCTCTACGAGTTCTGCCGCCAAGGCCCGCCCGAAGAGGGGGAGGAGGAATCGGTTCTCGGGGCATTGTCCGTGTGCCACCCGTCCTTGAATTCGCTTGCCGTTTCCGCCTCCGATGGGGATCAGGATATTTTGCACTTCCTCGCTCTCCCGGGTCTACAGAAGTTAAAATTGGGAGGTCGCTTCACTAAATGGACTAGCGACCTGGACGCCGACGTTGTCCAGTTTTTGTCGCGGGTATGCGCCACATTGCGAATATTCACGGTCGGCATGTCGCCCACAGTCCCTGGTTTTTGGTTCCGACCCCTGACGCACCTCACAACGCTGGAACTTATCCGTCCTGTCGGTCTAGAGTTCACCACCGATGTTATTCGTGCGTTGGATCGTCGTAATGCACCCGATTTGCTGCCGAAGCTCCAGAATTTTGTGTACTCGGATTGCGGGTCGGACCAGGTAGACAAGGAGTTGCTGAATGCACTCAGCTCCAGATGCGGTCCGAGTGACGCAGCACGCGTGAGACTCCAGTCGTTCAGCCTCATCTGGCTCGAATTCGACTACCCCGACGCACCTATTACACCTTCCCTTGGTGAATACCCATCTCTTCCGAGCGCTGGCGGCTCAAGGGCTGCACATTCACATTGGAACGCGAGATCAGAACAATTTTTATTAGCACGGTATCCCGACGGGATATTGATATGCATGTGTACTACATTTTTGACCAAATGCCATTGGAAGGCTCGTTACCCAAGATGGACGATTGTAAATGAAGCTTGACTCATCAATATTAGTCAGTGCCTGGTTAAACCGGCATATATAAACCGGCATATATCGCATCCCATATTTAATGCAGGTTTGTAGTGTTAGGCAAGGTAGATTAGATTAGATAGGACAAGACATACCTTCGCTTCGCTCCGGCAAATGATTCTACACCCTTAACTTGATTTGGCTCATCATTTGGGAAGTGTGTCAAGAATTTGATGGCTGAGCAGTGAGAAATCTTCTGAAACCTGGGCTATTCGTGCACCTGGATTTAGGGGTTGATTCATGGTCCGAGCCAATAGACTGTGGAAGAAGAAGGAAGGAATTTTAACGTTAAGACTGCATAGATCTCGATCTCAATGGTTCCGGAGGCAGTGAAAAAGAACATCGAGATCTGAGCTACGTTATGCGCTGCGGGAAAAGACGGTCAGCTGGTATCATATGTGGAGGTTAGAGGAACAGAACCTTTCAACGTGTCAAGCTGGCATCGGATACAGCATGAGTCATAACTGACTCCGAAGAGCTGCGTGGACGTTGAGTTTTCTTGCCTCATTTATTTGGGGAGGATGTCAGTGGTATTTTTGGCAGAATGATAGGGTGTAGCATTCAAATGCACAGACTCCTGTTTCTTTCAGAGGAAGAAGACGAACGAATTGGAAGATGAGAAGCAAAATTGGAGCTACAGTACGCTCCATTTCTGGAAGAAGACATAGCTGATGAAATCACCGTTACCGTCGAGGATTTCTTGCTCTGGATCATGGGGGGCAAACGCGGCGAGGAAGAGAAATTGCAGGCCATTCTTGGCCATCCGAAATTCGCGACGCTGATGGCTAACTACCTGCCGAGACCCGCCCGCGAGACTACCTACCACATAAGTATCTAAGCTGGGACCCCTCCAGTCAAAAAATAACCCCAGAATAAACCTTTCATGTCATTCGCAACTTCTCTGCGCCTACTTCCGGGGCACGCGGAAATTTATGTTCACTGTGCTGTGGGAGTGCTCGCCACCAGCGTAACCAATGCAAAGAGCCAGACGTCTCTGGTCATTCTACCATGTCCCATTCAGCCTCGAAATCTGCTAGAAATAAATACCGTTCGTTAATGCATCTGAATTTTTATCCTGCCAGGGACAAACTGCGTCATACCCGCAAAATATTCTGATATCAGGGGAATATTAAGATACAGTACATTGCATTTCATTCAATATCGTCACCCGATGCTCTAGATACAAAACAAATCGGCGCACTATATATCTACTTGCATAGAGCGGAAGTCGGCGAAGACGAAACCGCGATAGGACTGATCTAAATCATGGAACTCGTTCTTCAGCTCTTGGTAGCAAAGCTGAAGTACCAGATATTCCTCCTTCAACTTCTCGCAACGCACTTTCCACTTCTAGAATAAGTCTTAAGCTGCAATAATGTTCTAACACAGGCAACTTATAGCTGCAGAGGGGCCACTAGGCGGAGTCTGGGCAAAACATAAAGTAAGCCAGGGGCTGTGGAACGAACCGCAGGCTTTTTTTTTAGCCCAATGACGAGCTCCTCGTTTTTCTTCGCAAGTTCTTCGCATTGCTATATAATATAAAGGTCGATAAATATGTAAATGACGCATATGACAGGGTGGCGGACGGTGGAACTGACACGTTGAAGATTTGCGTGAGGCTGGGGAATATATAAAATCAGGAAATTAGGCCAGCTGCGATGGAAATAGATAGTTGCAACGAACCACAGGTTTCTTGTTTATTGCAATGGTAAGCTCCGTATTTCTCTGGGTGAGTTCTTCGCATTGCCACATAAAGCTGACAGATGTATAAATGAAGCAAATGACGATCGCACTGACCCGTTGAAGATCCGCACGATGCTGGGGAAAATATGGAGTCAGAACAATGGCGATACAAGTAATGACAGCGAACTGCAGGCATCTTGTTGAGCGCGATTATTAGCTTCTTATTTTTGTCTTCGAGTTCTTCGCATTGCTGCAGTAGGGTTGAAATATAATGAAGCAAGTGGCGGAGCTGTGGACGGTCGCACTGACCCATTGAAGACCCGCGTGAGGTTGGGGGAACATAAAATTAGAACAGCGGCGATGGAAATAATTATAACGAACCCCGGGCTTCTTGCTCAGCGCAACGGTGAGCTCTTCGTATTTATGCGCGAGTTCTTCGCATTTCTACAGAACAGTTGAGATATATAAATGAAGGAAATGACGGGGCGGTATCCGGTCGAACTGACGCGTTGAAGATCCGCGTGATGTTTTGTCTTCAGCTTCACCTGCGTCTAGGGGTTAATCTGGAGACGATTTCCGAATCGCATGGCCAGAGCGACACACCTGGACAGTTTTTTGCTCCTAAATTCAAGTCAAATTGAGTGTCAACCCACAGCGGACGGGAGAGGGTCCCACCGATGTCGTCACCTCCGCCAGTCGCCGGTTGAGGGTCTCAATCTTGGCCTTCAGCGACTCTACTTTTTTTTTTTTTTTTTTTTTTTTTGGTGGAGCGTTTGGTATTGATGTATTGGGTCTAGGAAATAAGAGTATTTTCCGTCCTCGTACTCTGCTCGGGGGGAATTCGGCCACACCTTCATCGCAGAGACGGATCATCCGGACCGACCGCGTCGGCCACCCCCACCTGCTGTTAAATTGGCAATGGACTTGAAACCTTGCCGGACATAAATAACCACCCCGGGGAGATGCGCGTTCGCACTTACGCCTGATTGGCGTTCTCGTGTGGGGCTTCGACCGCAGGGCGGATCAGTCTGGCAGGCCAGACTTTCACCGCCCCGTGAGTGCATCGGGACCAGCAGGCTGGTCCTTCACGCGCACCCACTAGCTGATACCCACTAAAACCCCGGTCCCCCGCATCCAATCTGCTGGGGATTTGTCCTCGTTCTCAACGACTTTCTTCCATGTCCGCTTGACCAGTGACTTGGGGATGGACTTATTTCCATACCTATTTTTATTTGTGAGTAGACGGTCCAGTCTGATTCTATCATTGAGTTTCTTGCGCCATCTATTGTGGATTTCTGGGGCTGAGGCGGGGTTTTTCTCTCGAATTACTCTTTCGTTCCTTAAACACCAGATCAAGTGCGCAGATTCGGCAATGATTATCCTGTACAGGCGGGATGTACCCGCATCCGTCTTCTCATCCGTGTCGCCTTTCTTGATGACGCCGCATGCCATGATCTCGCCCATGGTAGGTCTGTGTTCGGCACCGGTTCTTTTTTGCCATATGTCACTGACAAGGTCCCAGATTAATTCCTGTCCCGGGCAGTTACATTGCGTAAGTACGTGGGTCATTGACTCTGTAGCCCCGCAGTGGGTGCACTGTCCGCGGTTTTCAAAGCCGGCTATGTTCTCCCAGTAGCGCCCAACTTTGTATCCGTCGTGGATTAGCATCCACAGAAAGAAGCGGATATTTCGAGGTATGTCCTTATTTTTTGTGGACTGCCAGATCTGCTGTACTGACGGTGTAGTGCCGTCTTCAGTGGCCGCTGCTCCTTGGGCAAACACCATGTTCCTGGCCGTTGCGGTGCGGTCTAGCGCCTCCTGGTATGTTGGTTCGTCTATTTTTTGCCCTCTGATTATTTTGTACGCAAGGGATTGCGTCATTTTTTGGAGCTTAGCACCTGGCACAAGCAGTGTTCGGTCTATATGGGTATCAATCACGTCCTGCGCGTCTTTCTCGGCACCCTCGCCAGCCAATTTGTCTGCGCCCTCGTTTCCGGCAACTCCAGAGTGGCCCTTGACCCACTTGAAGGTCGTCGGGGCTTTCCGCGCTCGGAATCGGGCTGCCGTGGTCTTTATTAGGGCACCATTTACCACGTTGAAGAAGCCCTCATCTTCCCATCGCTGGAGGTTTTTTGTAAGTCCGTCGATGGTATACTTGGAGTCACTCAGGATTCTCATGGGGACGTCTCTTGGGTTCTTTTCCGCTGCATCTTTCACGGCGACTACTTCCCCTACTTGGTTTGATGGTTTTAGTTCATCGGGTACTCTAAGTGCTGTGTTACGCATGTCATTGTCGCCGTAGAAGATTCCCGATCCGGCTCTAGCGTCTGCTGTACCATTATGCAGCGCAGATCCGTCCGTGTAGACGGTGATAGCCTCTTCGTCAGGTTCTGGCTCCATCCGTGTGTCTGGGGCGGCCATGCCTCCTTTCAGTCCTGAGGTGAAGATCCGAAAGGTGTCGCCGATGTTCCCCGCTACTGTGATCCTGGTGTCGAATCGGATCTCGTCTGGGCCATCTACTGGGACTACTTGTGAGTCGTCATCCTCATAGTCCTCTGGCTGTGGTTCTAACGGGTTCCATTTATCCTCCAGTGTACACAGGAGTCCTCGTGCCTTGCGGTAGCATCGAAACGGACTTTCGCATTCTGGGCTGAGATGCCTCGTTTCTTGACATGCTGCGCAACGGCAGTCTCGCCGATCTGTGTGGCGTGGGGATCCTGATTTTCGTGTGAGTTTTTCCGCGTCTCCGACCGTGATTACTTTGTGGTTTTTCTGTAGGCACGAGTTAACCAGTGTGTCCGGGGAGAAAATGCGCCGTGATGCGCGCGACTTTCGGTGGTACCAAACCGGCATGTCTCTTTGTATGTCTCTTGAGATTGCAAGCCCGTCCATACTCACTCCGTGTTTTAGGGCCATTTTGTCCATTTCAAGGAGGTCTTTCGGGAGCTTGCCATTGCGGGTGTTCGTTCGCCATGATTGTAGGTACATGTTCCGTCTCATGCCTTCCTCGACAAAGTCGTCCTCACCTCTGATGTTCCGTGCATATAGTTCGTCGGCCACGAATGCCCAAAGGGGGCGGTCATCGCCGAAACTCAGGTATGATTTAAGCCATGTTATCGTTATTGCTTCATTCCTTGCTACGATATCCAGTAGGTTCCTCCTGCCTGCGTCGGCCGGTGCATATATTGTCTCCTTGTTGATGGTGACACTGGTTTTCTCAGCCCATAGGAATTTTCTGATTCGTCTTTCAAGCTTCCGTTCTACTTCCGTTGGCATCCCTTGCACTTTTGCTAGATACTGGGTCATTCCCCCGACCACCATGAGCACTATCAGTCGTCTTCCCTCCATCGTAGGGTGTCCTAGCTCCCATCGCTCTAGTGCGGCATCTATCTTCTCTATTGTACGAGCCCAGGTGTCCACTTGGACAACATTGTTCCCAACCCAAGCGCCAAGGCTGCGTATTGGCTCAGCTTCGGCGGCGATCTTGATATGCGCAGGGATTATTGTTCCGTCTGCTCCGTTGACGAATCTGGAGGCTCGTATTCTGTCCCTCTGTTCAAGTTTGCCCAACGGTATCATTTCCGTTTTGCCTATATTAAATTTGGCGCCTGATGCTATGCACCATTCATCTAGTATCTTCACAAGGTCACCGAAATCATCGTCTCCTGAGAGGTATACAATCGTATCATCGGCAAATAGGGCCGCAATTAATTTCTCTGTTTTTCCAGGGATTCGGAAACCTTTTAAGTCGGATTGGCGTAGCGACTCCGCTAGTGGCTCAATGGCTAGGTCAAACAGGAGGCATGAGAGCGGGTCACCTTGCCTCACGCCTCTTGTCACCTTGAACGGCTTGTCACTCATCATCCCGTTCACTACCACAAATGTGTATGCATCACTGTAGAGCGCTTTCACTGTGTTGATAAATTCATCAGGTATGCCGTAGCTTTTCAGTGCTTTCCACAGGTAGTCATGCTCGATTTTATCATAGGCTTTTTCTTGATCCAGTGCAACAATTACCCCCATCGGTTTCTGTCGCTTCCGCAAGTTCGATGATTCGTTTCGTTAGCCATATCTGGTCATGTATGTGTCGGCCAGGTACGAAGCCGGCTTGGCTCGGGTGTATGAGGTCTTTCGCAACATCCGCCAGCTTGATTGTAAGTGCTTTCGTAAATATCTTGTAGTCTGTATTCAGTAATGAGATGGGGCGGTAGTTGGCGATGTCTGCCTTGTCGTTCTTTTTATACAGGGGGCACATCCAGCTTTCCGAGAATTTGGTTCCCACAATTACGCCGTGGTTTTCGATATCATTAAATACTCGTAGCAGTGTTTTGATGATGTCAAATGCAGGTTTCTCGAGATCCGAGTCCGTCTGGAATCTTGAGTCGAGGATCTTCCAGACCTCGTATTGTATGCCGTTGATACCCGGCGCTTTGCAGTTGGAGGATAGCTTTAGGGCTTTCACAACATCGGCTCTATTCAGCTTTCGGCGCAGATTGGTAGCCTGCTCCTCGGTAAGTCTCGTGTTAGTCCTTTGGAGGACGACTTCAATTGTTGGGTCTCTGATGTCGGGGGCCGTCTCACGTCTGTCTGACTGGATTTTATTGTGGTAACTTCGTGCCATCGAGGCCATCCGCCCTGAGTTGGTCTCATACTCGGGGTTCTGGTGTTGTGCAGCATTGCCTGCTGTCTTGTGCAGTCCATATATGATGTCCCGCGGCTTTTTGGTCTTGTTCACGCCTGTCCAGAATTTATTTATCATTTCTCCTTCTAGGACATTGCGGATTTTTAGGCTCTCGCATGCGGTTACGTGGCTTGACTGCTGTAGTCTCATCAGCCTCTCCGTGAGTACAGCTCCTGAGAGGACTCGTTCGTCTTCGTCAATTGATTCGTCGCTCATGACACGTTCTAACTTTAGCTCGAGCTCTGCTATGTCTCTTACTATTCTTGGTATGATGATTTTTGCTCTTTCCCTTGCTTTATTCCGATGTCTCTTTTGAAAACTGCCCACATCGTTTGGACATTGCACTTGGGGTCTCTTGCTACCCAGCCTTCAGCTATATTCATCTCTGTCTGAAGTGTCATCCCTCTGTCATGGATATATTTGGTGAGTGTTTTATCTCTCAGGACGTGCGCTGGCCAGACCCAGCGTCCACGTCCGATTTCCGGTGCCTTTGCATTTGACAGGTGGACTCCCACCATTCTGTGGTCTGTCGGGATTCCGACAGTTTTAATGCTCCAGTCAAAGGCATGTTCGAAGAGGTGTCGTTTAATGTATATCCTGTCAATTCTGGATTGTGAGCCAGTCACTGGGGAGTGGAAGGTATATGCCTTAGTTGTTGGGTAAGTTTCTCTCCAGCCGTCCACCATCTGGAAGTAGCACTTTAGTTCGTCTAGGGCTGATGTCGGGTTAGCTGTATCGGCTCTCGCTGGTAGTCGGTCTAGTGGGTCTTCCACCACGTTGAAATCCCCGCCAAAAATGTCTGGCTTACGATTTTGGTGTGTCTCAAAAAAGGCGCGGATTGCGTGCCAGAACGCTGCGTTGTCGGCTGGTCGGTTAGGGGCGTATATCCCCAGGATTGAGAGTGGTTTGTTGTTATGGTAAGTTGTCTCGAGCAGTATTGCTCTCCCCGGTACAATTTCTGTTGTTTTAACATCATCGGTGTTGACTAGGCTCCTATTTAGTACTATCGCGACACCTCTCGCATTTGCGGTGTCTGGGTCTTTGGTGTAATTGATCTCCAGGGACCTGCCAAATAGGCGGTTCAGACTTGCACATCTGTCATCGTCAAGGTGCGCCTCCCCTACGACGAGGGCTCCGATTTTTTCCTCTCGCATCATTTGGTTTACATGGAACCATTTGTCCTGGGCCGTACTCCCCACACCTTTGATGTTTAGTGCAGCTACACTTACTGAGGCTTTTAGGCACCTCTGCCCGACTCCCGTGCGTGGGTGCAGTGGGCCGGGATATACATGTGGCGGGTTATAGTCGGGGATGTCAATAGGATCATCGGGTGGGTTCTCATCCTCAGGTGGGTGATCGTTGGGTGGGGGGTCTCCATCCGGCGGGGGGTCATCATTGGGTGGGGGGTTATCACCAGGCGGAGGGTCCCTGTCCTGTGGCGGGGGGTCGGGGGGCAGAAAAGGCCTATTGGTGTCGCGCACATACGGCGGACGTGGGGGATTATGATTATCCCCGCCGGGTTGGTTAACACCTCGGCCAGCCTGATGCGGCTGCCCCGCATTGTATGCGCGGGGACCGTCTTGGGATCGACGGTGTGGGTCCTCATTATGAGGACCGTGCGTTGTATGCGCACCATGTGTTGTATGCGCATGAGCACCGCTACTGGTGCCCCCCTGTGAGCCTACTGCTCCAGGAGTTGCGTCGGGACGTCCGGAGTACGGACGGCCGTCTGCCGTTTCCCCTCCACTGCGAGCGCCATCCTCGGAAGAGCGAGTGCCGGTGGCGGAGCTCCCGCTCCCTCCAGCGCCCGAGTTGACCGTTGCTTGGACCGAATGCGACTCGTTAGTAGTGTTTATATTTATTAGGTTAGTAGTTGCTGTAAAAAGAAGTAGGACCGGCCGGGCGTCCCGCAAAGACTCCCGACCGTTTCGTCCTACCGTTTTTGGGGTTGCCCAACCCCAGTTAATGTGCTTCTTGGGGGCATATTAACTGAAGTAGAGCGTGCCAGGACTGCTGGCCGGCGGACCCCGGCCTAAATAGGCCCCGCCGTTGCGGCGCAGTCATTCTGTGAGTGGCAAGCCGCTCACAGTTTGACTACGCGTAACCCTCCCCCGTTTCCTGTCCTGTACACAAGCACAGTCAGTAGATTTGGCGGGTTAGGGTGTGCGCACCGTTGTATGACAGTGCGTCTAGCCGAGCCCAGACTCAGGTTTCCCGCTTGTGGATGAGCAGAGTATATCGTCATTTATATAGAGTAGGGGGTGGGGGGGAATTCGTAGGTAGATTAAAGTAGATAAGGGGGACAAACATATTCTAATGTTAGTGTCATATCATGCCTGCTAGTACTAGTGGCGACCGCCATTTCGGCCTCCGTTGTTGTTACGGGCAGTATTCCACCCATTATTGGGGCGGCGATCATCGTTACGGCCCCCTTCACGTCTGCGCGGGGCGCCATGCTGCTCGCCTTCGGACTCGTCATCGCTGGCACCGCCCCGTAGGACTTTGGCGATGGAGGCAATGTCGCCGGGGCCCCACCATGCGGTGTCGCGTACCCAGAATGCGCAGGTGTACTTGGGGTGGCTGTCGTTCTTGCAGACAGCGCACCTGTTGGTGCCGTTTTCGCCGTTGGCATGCGGTTTGAAGCTTTCGAGCTCGACGTCGTCGATGTAGACCATCCGCGATGCGGTGCGGATCTGGTCCCATAGCTCGGTGTCGTCGGTGCAGGGTTTTGCCATCAGTACATAGACGGTGTCCTTGTCGTGCGTGAGGTAGCAGGCGTCGAGTGTCTTGGCAAAGTCAAGGACACGCTGCTCGCGGGTTTTTGTACTCTTGGCCTGCGTGGCACGGTCAATGAGGGCTAGGATACGGGGGTGCTTGAGCCAGCCGCTGTAGACAGCATAGACGAGGTGTCTCCCCACGACGGCGGGGTCACCTTCCATCTCCGTTGCAAAGAAGCCCATGGCCCATGAGCGGAGGGCCGTGTCGATGGGGATGACGTGGAAGGCAAGCACCCGGGTGCACGCGAACGTGGCCTGGAGGCGGAGCGCCGCACGGGCCTCCGGGTCGGTGACCTTGACAATGAGTGCGCACGGCGGCGCGTACTTGTCGGGTTTTTGGCCGCGCCTGGGGGCGTTTTTGATCGGGTGTTCAGGCTCCGGGCGCACGACCTTGAGCTTGTCCTTGCCCGCGACCTCCACAAGCACGGCCGTGACATCAGTTAGCAGGTTTTTGTAGATTTGGGATAGGCGTGCGCCGCTACTGAACGGCACAGCGATGAGGTGGCGGTCCGGCGCATTGATGACAGCCGTTTTTGTCGGTGTCGTCTGTCAGTTCTGTGCGTCTGGTAGGTTAATTCGTTACGCACGATGAGGTTGACGTTCTCAAGTGCGTAGGTGGTAGGGATGACAGGGCTCTCCCACCCTGGTTCGCTGTTCTGGAACCCGGCGTAACGCACGAGTTGCTCGGGGCTAGTGGGATCATGCACCGGGGACGGGCGGAGGGGGTTCTCGCCCTTGTGGTCGGGGGTGGCAGTGAGCCAGTCGTCTCGGGTGGGGTGGGAAAAGGCAGGGGGGGGTGCAGTATCCATCTCGTCGTCGCTGGGCTGCGGTTCGGGGTTTGCAGGTTTTTCTTGTGGGGCAGGGTCAAGTTCGTCTGCAGAGTCGCCGGCGCCGTATTCGTCGTCAACGGGGGGGTGGGAGTTCGTGCGGGCGCTGGTGGGGCTATCGCCGTCTGCGAAGATGGATGCGTGGGGGGTCGTTCGGTTTGGGGGCGGGTAAGCGAAACGGGGGTGGGCTGGGGGTGGGCTGCGTAGGCAACAGGCTCCTGAAGGGGTCTTCTGGAACCGTTGGTGGACAGTTGGTAATCCCTTTCCCTTGGTAGCGCTTAGCTGGGGAGCTACGGTCGCTGTGGGGTAGGTTCAATGAGGGGGGCGTCGTCCGGCGACTTTTTGTGCGCCTTGCGTGGTGGGCTGCCGAAGCTGCTCTCGTCGTTTTCCAGCGTGGCTATTGTGCGCGTCAGTGCCTTTCAATCGGGTTCTGCGCGCTGTACCTGCGGGGATGTGCAGTGTGTGGTGGGTGGAGAGAAGGGAATTGGCGTGGTGTAAGAAATGGGACACGTCACTTTATAAGAGAAAATTTTCTTGGATCCTGAGCCAGGCATCGTTGGGCTCGTCGCCTTCTCTCGCTCTGTATGAGCGTCGTTCGAGCGTTCGCAGTCGGTGATATTGCGCGCACGACTATTCGCTGCTAATTTTACACTAAGTGTATTTTTGTACTTGGATTCGTACATTGTGGGCCTTTATATTGGGCACCGATGAAGCCCTATAGGCTCTTCTCCCAGAGGGAGGCCCCACCGTGATCGTGGGCGGGCGCCTACTGCAGCCCATGTCGCCCTACTGCGACTGGGGGGGCCCGCAACCGCTACCGCCCACCAAAATGGTGGTGGTAACAAGTCACGAGACCCCCCCCTCAGCGACTCTACTTGCATCCTGAGCTTGGTCAATTTCTTTTTCCCAATCCTCTTCGCCCATGGGAATAGAATTGTTTAATGTTATATGAGGAGAGGAACATTTCAAATAAACGACTCGCCTTTCTGCTAATAGGAGCTATCGCGATTGTCTTGCAAGTATGGCGACCTTGGGCCTGAATCAGTTCCGTGTCAGAGTTGCGCGATATACATCTGATAAACCAGGAGACGCACGGTTAAATCGCCATTTTGTGTTTTGAGGATGGTGTTCTCCTGTGGTGGCGCGCACGTCGGCTGGGTATCCGAAACAGCGAGCTCGATATCCACCATGAAGCGAGGTGAGTAGGTCGACTAGAGGCCGAAAGGGAGTCTTTAAGTAGCAGGAGAGTGACAGGGATTCTTGAGTTTAGAAGATGAGCGGGTTTTTATGTAATTGATTAGGGAGCGAATGCATGCTTGTCGCCCCTCTGCCATAATTTGGTACGTACTGAATGCATAGATGCCTGGTCGCCGCTCTCCCCGCGCGCAAGCTCACTTCCAATTTTTGCGCTGGGACAAGATGGAACTAAGGGGCCGCGGAAATTTAGAGCAAGAGCCGCCGTTTGAATCCGAATGAGTATTCACCGAGTGCGGGAGCGACACCGAATCCATGCCACCCGGAGTTAAGAACCAGAACTCAATTCAAGCAACGAGAAGTGCTTGAGAAATGCGGGTTTATATTCCAGGACATCTTCACTGTCTGCGTATGCACGTTACGATTGTTGTGAGCTTTGATTGATTGATATTCCAGTTGAAGTTCTAGAGGAAAGCGAGCAAAGTCAAAGCAAAGTGAGTCTAAGCTCAGTCGGGCCGAAATGGGCCGGAGACCAAAAAGACCAAATGTTTGCACAGCCTCCTGGCTTCTTCCGCCCAACTCCTGGGCCCGCCGAAGTCGAATGGCGCGAGCCTTATTGGCCGGTTAACGGTTTCTCATGGTTCGCGAATCACAATCCCTCTTGATTCAAGTGATTTAGGTCCACTGGTCCACTGAGGGTCTGTTCCGCGAGCTTGATTGAGCTTTTTTCTTCGCACTGCTCCCAAATGATGACGTGCGTTGCTGAGTGGTAAGTCAAGTTGCATATAAACTTCTGTTCCTTTGCGTTTGCTTGTGCTCTGCGCACCCCACCCCCCCCCGCCCCGCCGTACCTCCACGTGCAGCCCGCTGCACCGACCTCAACACCGACCCTATGCGCGGATCGCACAGGATATCCGCAACGCTCCGCTTTTGGCGCGGGCTCGGGACTTCGCACCGACCCGCAGAAGAAATCTGTATGAACCCCACACACGCCTCATTTGCGATGCAGCCTATCGAAACACTCACTGTGCCCTCCCGTTACAGCGCAGCGCTAGGAAGATGTAGATTGCGCTTCCATCGCCCGACATTTACATCGACATGCTGCCGCAATTGTGGGTCTTCTTATGCAGACTGGTAACGACTCTGGAAAGGAGGAGAATACCCCAGCGGGCCCCTTCTCCGAATGTACAGCACAAGACTCGTAACCCACGACCCGTTCTGCTTCTATCGTCCATCAATACTATCGATTCAATTCCTCCTTGGTTTTTCTTCCCTGTGGATATTCTTCCGAGGTCAAGTTACTGGGCATATATCTGCGGTCGGCAACATTTTGAAACACAGTTTATCAGAAACTGCGAAGTCCACCCACGACACTCGGGTCTTTACAAGTCTCCTAAGTATCCCTATCGGGCTGCGGACTAGAATGCTGAGCCTTTGTTCTATGTACCGTCTGAAGTATCGCGCTTTACGAGCTCGCAATGGCATCATTGATATCTCTGCTTGCGGATGCGTGCCATCTGAATCATCGTGTAGATCATTTTAACAACTTTCTTTCACGCTCTCATACCGCACAGCTGCATCGGAAGAGCTGTTTGGATATTACAAGACATGCCTTCGCTTCGCTCCGGCAACCAGGGAAAACAGTCAACAAATGATTGTTTAATATTATCGAAGTGTTCAAAAACTTAATAAATATCGCGGTAAAATAATATGGTTATGAGTTCAGTAGGAAGAGCATTCCGAGGACCAAAAGACGAGAGAGGAATAGGAAGACCCATTGGTGAGTTGTAAGACCGGCGTAGGCTTCTCACAACCCCCAAGATTATCCCGAAATACGGAGGTAAACGCAACCAGGTAACCTAGAATCAATTGAGAGCCTATTGATAATTGCAGCCTCGAGGCATGCGAATGCGGTGGTGCTGGAGCTTGTTGAAACGGTGCATAGGTCATTTGACCATTTGACGTCGAGGATTGAGTAGAAAGGATGATCTCGAAGGAGATAAAGCTAAAGAAGTGAAAAATGTTGCCTATAAGGAACAGTTGAATAATGCGGCCCATAGAAGTTATTTCTGCGCCGCAGCCTTTCAGATCTGCATATTGGGCAAGGCGCCCAAATCCGGCAGCGTTTTCAACTTCGGCGCACCTCTGCGCAACTGCGCGGTGTGCGGCACAGCAGTGCAGCGTCAGGTGAATTGTCCAATGCGAAATAAGGCGGTGCTCCATCACTGTAAATGGGGAAAGACTGTATTTGATGAATCAGGAGTGTATTTTAAATTGAGGCTGCGTAAACACGAGATGTCAATGATTCATGAGACAGCGCGGGCTGCGCTATGCGCAGTGAAAGAAGCCGAAGAAGCTGTAAGCTGGTATGCATTGAACCTTTCAAGGTGTCAAACTGGCAGCTTGACTGCCAACTCCTCCTGGCGGCTGTCTGGAGATTGAGTTTTCTCACTTCATTCATCGAGTTATGGTCAGCAGTACTTATATTTGTGAATCAATGAGACAATTTTTTAAAAAAGGATCAAGACAAATGAACAATCTGGAAAAAGATGAAAGGTAATATTGCAACCATTAGCTACAGTTATTCGTATTTATTGCATCTGAGGGTTGCACATACTGCGCTGGTGAGAGGAAAGGAGTCGATGCAGTTCTAAGGAGTCGAATCGGCTCTGAAAGGAGCGTTCGATATTGAATTTAGCAGAAGTTGACTGCAGGAGTAATGAGAGTTTGCATTGCACAGGGACAAATACAATGTACTGAACAGTTGGTGTTGGGGATTTCAGATGTGGTGAAAGACACACTAATCGAACACCAGAGTGGAGAGGAACTGACGATTAAAGCGAAACAATAAAGTTCAACTTTGTGTTCTAGGCTCATCTAGAGTCATCCTATTTAAAGAAAATATCACTCAGTCTGAAAGCCCTAGTGCTTTCTAAAGGCTTCGCTCACCTGATTTAGTCAGCAGATAACTCGTTCATCCTACACCGGCGAATCCAAGAGGACGGATGCAACCTTAGACTGCGGGTATACTTCGGTATGGAGATGTGGTCGTCCGCTACTGCGAGAGAGAGGGAAGATCCACGGTGTAAGAGGCGTCAGGTCTTGTTGGATTAATCAGGAATATCGGCCTGAATTGTGAAGTTAACACGCACCAGGCATCGGGAGCTTGAGCAAAGGATGTTGAGATTCGTCGCAGGCCCAGCCATTTGTCTATTAGTGAAATTGTGCCAGTGAGCCATTGGAAAGTAACTGGACATTAGAAACCGTAGAAAACCATTCATTTGTCGGGAAATTGTGAGCATGTGGGGAGAAAGCAGAGGGGAGAGAATGTCGAAGGGTTATCAAATGCTGTATATAAATCAAGAAGCTGCGGTAGAGAAGACCCAGATCTTCAAACGCATTGCATCAGCTCAGCGGGAAGATCCAGCCGACTTGGGACGATATGGCAGTGCAAAGGATGTCTGACTCAATATCCGCAGCCAGCGCAGCGCCTAGTTGAACACGAGACACCACAATTTCGGGGAGATGGGGATAGATATTGATCAGTAGATTCATTTTTAGTTTAATCAAGGCCCAAAATAGCAGGAGAAGCTGTAGAGATTGAGATACGGACAGAGGACGAGCAGAGAAAAAGTAAAGGGGAAAGATATATGGGGCAAAGCCCAAGCATGTACAAACCAATTCGAGAGATTTCGTTAAGAGAACGGATAATTAGCCTTTAGCGCTGGGAAACTTCGGCAACAATAGACAACAATGCACCGCACACGCACTGACAGACCGCATGCACAACAGCCTTTCAGCCCTGCCACACTCTACCTCCTGCCTCCCACATTCCTCCGCCATGCCGATCTTCTCATCCACCTCTCATGTGCAGATCAACGGCGGAAGCTTCATCGAAATGGGGGGGGATTTCAACCTTCAAAGCATCCAGCCACCTGGGAGCGTCAACGAAGTACTGACTGGACTGGAATTTCGCGTGCGTCAAGACTCGCGTCGTCACCTTCTGGGGTCAGAGAGGAACGAATCTTCTGGTGCGCCCGACGACATCTCGCAGCGTTCTGCTTCATTCTCATGGCCCGCAGACTTCGGGTACGACTGGGGTCGTCAACTGATGGGCGCGGAGAGAACTGGACCGCACAGAGGCCTAAGGATGTCTTCCAATGGTGCGTCCGAGACCGTCACACGGTGTATTTGTCTCTGATAATCGGCAGACGCTTCTCGCCGGCGGCAAATGATGTCTCGCTCAAATGAATCATCTTCCTTCCCCCCCACCACCGGACCAACACCCTCCTCTGATTATCCAGCTCGACAATATCGCCAGCTCCAGTTGCACCACTCGTCCACTGCCGACAGATCCGACGAGGACTTACTCGAAGGCCGCCACGGTCTGCATTCCACCGCCATAACCCACAGACACATCCATCCGGATACCAATCGTGCAATGAGGGAGAGGGATCACAGGCGCAGCGCATTTTTGTTGCCAAATCCATTGCCGGCTCCATTAGAACAACATCAAGACCCATCGCATTCCCGTCATGTGTTGCCACCAAATCTACAATTCTCTCCCTTCGATCATCGTTTCGACGGGGCCGGCTTTGGTTCCAGCTCACGTAGTCCACTAGAAAGCGGGTATGGGCATAGCGAATATCGTGCCGCCGACTTCGAGAGGGACTGTTCACGTTATCCTCTTGAACCATCCTCTCGGACTCAGAAGGTAGTTGATACTCCGGCTTTTCCGTGGGATCGTCCCCAGAACACACCGATCACAAGCGTCAACGGGGGTACATTCATTGCTGGAAATGTGAATAATATCCAACGGCATGGAGAAGCAGGTGAGTTTTGATAATGTCCTCATTTCTGCACTCAAACTCAGTCCCAAAGGCCTGCATATTCTCCATCGCGCCATAGCAGATGACGCCCTCCACGACTCTGCGGAAAGGTACCCGCAGCCCCGCTGTCATCCCGAGACACGGAAGAGATTGTTGGATATTCTATGGCAATGGGCATGTGGAAACGAACCACCTGAAAATTGGAGATCTGGTGACCTGTCCGAGTCATCAGTGACGGAAAATCGACCAAGTAAAGCGATTCTTTGGTTGCATGGCCCCGCTGGCTCAGGGAAATCCGCTATAGCGCAGTCGTTTTGCCAGAAGTTGGAAGATGAAAGTCGCCTTGGGGGAAGCTTCTTTTTCCAGCGTGGCCATCCGTCTCGCGGGAATGCACAGAAGCTATTTCCCACCATCGCATACCAGCTAGCTCTCTTACTTCCCGAATTGCGACAGCTCATCTCGCGGACAATCGAGAATGACCCTGCCATCGTCCAGAGGTCATTTCGCAACCAGCTTCAAGAATTGATCATCAAACCATGTCTAAATAGTTCTCTTTCCTGGCCAGTGCCCGTGGTCATTGATGGCCTGGATGAATGCGACGGACAAGGTATTCAGCGGGAAGTTTTGCAGTCAATCAGCGATGCAGTTTCAGGCGCAGACATTCCCATTCTATTCTTCATTGCCAGCCGACCGGAATCGCATATTTGCGAGGCCTTTGCCAATTCAGGATTCCATCGACCGTTGGACATCGACCAATCTTTCAAGGATGTCCGCACATATTTGCTAGATGAATTTAGCCGAATTCATCGAGATCATTGGACGATGGCCACAGTTCCATCTCCCTGGCCGACATCAGAAATCCTCGACGTGCTTGTGCAGAAATCATCCGGATACTTCATCTATGCCGCTACTGTCATTAAATTCGTCGACGATACACAGTTTCGGCCGGTGGAGCGACTCGATATCATCCTGGGCATCAAGAACAGCATTTCTGCGTCACCATTTGGGCCTCTGGACGAGCTTTACCACCAAATTCTGCGTGGTGTTCCCATGGAGTTCCAATCTCAACTCGTGGGAATTCTAGCAGTCATCGCAGCAAGATTCAATTTTGTCTGTTCCGAAATTGAACAGCTTTTTGAACTCGAAGTGGGCAATGTTCGCTTAATTCTGCGAGGGCTGCGTTCCGTCATCGCGGGAACAGAGCGCGGCTTGAAGCCTCGGGCATATCATGCGTCTTTTCTGGATTTCCTCGGGAACCCCTCACGATCCGGGCCATTTTGGGTTGGTACCTCTCAGTGCCGCACAAATTTGACATGGCACTCCCTCAAGGCAATATCCAGGCATTTAATTTCATGGTAATTTGTCCACTCAATCGCCAAACAGTTTCACCAAATTTATATCTAGGCCAATGAGGGCCGGCAATGTCATCAGATATATAACCTCTTCCGAGCCGACGCCCGACCTTCTGCCACTTGTCTTGCTCATAAACCCAGATTTTCTTCTCCGTTCCTTCAAGCCGTTCAAATTAATCATGCATCTCGTTAATTGGGTCAAAGTACGTTTAAGTTCTGGGCTCAGGTGCTTGTACTCAACCTAATCTTGGTTCAGCGATTTAACCCGCTCCCTGAAGGCCTTGTTCACCTTTGGGAGGAGTACACTTTCGTCTTATTGTGTGAGGAAGCCTGGCATACAAATGGATCGACGACGGTCCAGCAATCAAACAACTGCGAAGACATTTTGTCGCAGACGTCTTACCAGCTAAGGAGATTTCTCTATGCTTTTAGAGGCCTTATCTACACTTCGGACACGTGTGTTTTATTCAGGATTCGTTACCTGTTAGGCGTCTCATGGGACGAACTAAGGGCAACGATCTGTCCTCTGTGCCGAATTATAGGCAACAATGCTGCGCAATTACGGCAGCTGATAGCGTTCAACGGGGGTGACACCCTCTTTACAAGTCTTGATTATGATTCCCTACTCTTGGAACTTGCCAGGGGTTGTTTGCGTGTCATGGAAGCGATGAGTGACGGGCGGTTGGACGGGCGGATGCTTGAGTGAGTTCGTCCTCTCCAGATTACACAGCTTCTGCCTGACCCTGAGAGCCTAGGCAAGTGGTAGCAGGTTGGGGATTGTTTTTGAGATCCTGTCCTCCTTCACCGGAATTCCTAGAGACTATGTCCAAAATTGAAGCGGCTGCGATGGGCCAACAGGCTTGGTGGAGGCATAACGAAGACTTTTACCATGCCATGCAATGGCTCAAGGTGACACTCTATTCTTATGTTCTGTCGTAGTGGATATTCATTTGGGACCTCAACCGATCTAGGCATTCCCTCAGCCCCCAATGGAAGTGATCTCTCAATTTGAATCCTATTTGGCCCCGGAATATATGTCCAACAACTACGTTCGGTATGCCCAGGAGATGAGGTGGATCAAATGGCGAGAAGGTCATAAAAGATATGTAACACTGTATGAAAGGGAGAACGATCCGTTTCTCGGAAAATGGAACTATGATAGTACCTAGAAACTTGCGTGATCAGAAGAGTACGCTTTCACTTTGCGTCCACCAGTACCATCTTGACGCGCTCGAACCGAGCCTAAATCACGCATACGAATGAGAGGGTAACAACCCGGTAGTGTACGTCTACGCCTACTACCAAATGTGGTTGAACCTTCAATATCTGTGGTTGAATCGGGGCCGGGTCATGATGAGAGTTTTCTGTTCTTGTCTTTTTTTGCCAGTAGATTCATTAACAAGTGAGGTACAAGCTTCATATGTTAAGATGTCTGTGTTTACGAGTACTTCTGTTTACAGATGTTATTGTCCCCTTCAAATCTGAGGGGACCTAAAATCCATTTGAGACCGAAATCTGTGAGGGACTTGATAGTGGCTGTGTGAAACCGATTTTATCACTGCCACTAAATTCAATATGTTTTACCCTATTGAAAATAGTGGCTGGGGAGTTGCAGTTGTTTACATACTCAGGGAACAATGCCCCCTACTCAGTGAAAAAACATAACCCCCTTAAACAAAACTTTTTTTTTTTTGGTCATTGCCTGCCCGGACATCACCGGTCTTCAGATCACGCCGAATGTAGCCGGCACGTAATCGATCGCCGTTTAAAATACTAAGGCCCTCCTCTGGGCATCGCCTGGTACCTCCAAGTACAGATAGCTGGACCAGTTAACAATTAATTTGTAGCCAGCAGTTGCTATATGATGGCCCTACGGGCATTCCCCAAGGTCAGAGTCATAGTTCTGAGTCCGTTAAAGTTGACAGTGGTAGCTCTTTCCAAAATATTTACAGCCATTGGATGGCCCTCCGGGAATTTTCTTGTATCTAGACATTTAGTAGAAGGTTGAAAGCGGTCGCTTTAAGTTGTTGAAATCAGAATCTGCAGGAGGTTCGGACCTTTTTCGGACTTCAGGTCTCCAGGTCCGATGATCTGTCATGGTGTAGCTTAACGACCGGTCCGCTGATCCGGCAAAAAGGCGCATGCAATAGACAAGGTTTAACTTGTGTTGAGGCCATTGCTTCGCATGGCATTACAAGTCCTTTTCAGGTCTTCGACTTCAATTGCTGTCTGCAAGAAGTCAACAAGAATTGCACCACTGATGCCGTCATTCATTCATAAACAACAAGGCTACTAATACCTACAATATTTCTGGGCCAAGCAGCATATTGGTTGTGCTCACACATTCCTTGAAAGAATACTGCCCAGCTACTAGTTTCTGTGACCCTGCGAAAGGGCTTTTGTTAGCACAATGACCACATGCGGGCCATATGTGTCAAGCTTTGCCCGTGGTGTCAGCCAAATTAAAGAAGGTAACAGCATTCCAAATTTTGGCTCAAGCCCTATCTAATTTACTATATGTGCCTTTCCATCGCCTTTGGTGATGATGAGACATGACTACCCACTGCTAACAGCGGGACTCGGGGGAGGTGGCCTGTGTCGTCCACCGCACACCGGAACACCGCACTGTGGTGCCAGTATTTGGTGTAGTTTAGGATGTCTGATGCTGCACTTCTAAAATATGGGGGAACCTGCAGTCATTTGGGATATGAATAATTTTACACTCAGAACAGCATAGATACCACCCATAGGCATGGAAGGCAGTGATCTTTTCGCTTACCGTATCAAAGCCTGCTGCACCCCACCTTCGTTCTACTTACTCAGAATTTGTGTACTTGTCTATCTGGTCTCTGGATTAGCATATTCGGAATCTCTTACATATTTCGAATTATTGCGTGGTTTGTGATACATGTACTCGGCCCGCAGTTACATGAATCCTACACTATTATCCACAAGAACCTTACTGTGGGTTAGTGACAGTTTGAAAACCTGCTACACTGATCCAGTACGCAAAAATCCATAAAACGAAGCTGCGGTACAGGAAGCCAAAGCGAAAATGGAGACTACCAAAGTTCAGGCCAGAAGTACACGCACAACAGAACTTGAAGGACAGCCTCGCAGATATTGGAGTCGAATATTCGCAGCATCACAATGTGGAAAATTATTGGCTAGAAGAGGATGACGAGTACATTTTCTACCTCATGTACCTGGGCGAAGATACCTCACCGGGGCATTGCTTTACCACATATAAGTGTGTTGACAGAAAAATTAAGCCGGTACCGGCTACTTTTCCTGAAGACACTGCTATGACTATGCAAGTGCCCAAGGACCCTCTCCTCACTCTGCCAAAATTATCCACGCACCCTCCCTCATTTACACCAACCGAACGACTCATGCAGGAGTGCCTCGAGAGCCACAAATTAAATTCGGATGGGTTTTTGTCTCATGAAGAACTCACTTTAATCATGCATATAATTTCGCTGAACTAGGACGCACTCACTTTTGTTGATGAGGAATGCGGAACTTTAAAAAAATTGTATTGCTCGGATTATAAAATGGCGACTGTACCGCACCGTCCATGGGAGTACAAAAATATTCCCATACCTCCTGGTTTATTGCAGAAAGTTATTGATGTGCTGAAATTAAAGATGAGCACCAGCGTATACGAACCTTGCCAATCGTCCTACCGATCGAAATGGTTCTGCATACTAAAGAAAAATGGAAAGCTAGCCTACAAATTGTCCATGATCTTCAGCCACTCAATAAAGTCTCCATTTGAGATGCAGGGATGCTCCTGATCATGGATGATTTTGTGGAGGGTTTCACGGGACACCAATGTTACATTGTTTTCGATTTGTATTGGGGATTCGACGCCTGCAAGATGGAGCCACACAGCCGCAACATGACTGCTTTCATGACCCCTCTCGGATTCCTCCGCATTACTTCCATGCCCACCAGATACACCAACTCACCTGCAGAATTTCAGTGGTGCATGACCTTTGTACTCCATGACGAAATTCCTCACGTCGTGAACATCTTCATCAATGATGTACCCATCAAAGGTCCTGTGAGCAGCTACCCTAGCATTATTCCACAAAAAAAAAAGCCTTCGTTGCACACATGTGTTGACTAGGGTAGAACATCAGAATTATAACTTGACATATTGGTAGGGTGGGTTTCCCACCTTCCAATGCACATTTCTCCCACCCAAAGTTTTCCCACGGTGTGTATTTGTTCCAAGCCAGTACCTAGGTTATTCTCCAAAAAATTCCGGCTTTGAATTCTTTGCTGCGTAAATGGGGTTATACATCAGATTTTTACATACCTCATTTGGAAACTATTGTAGCCCCATGTCTGACGGTCATTTTGACCCCCATCACTCCAACCTCCCTGTAACAGCTCGTCTCGATACGGCCTCCATCAGTAGCAGCAGAATTGGCTTGCGCAAAATTTTGCAACCCCCAACCGGCCCGCTACGCAGAGCCCGATCAGTACCGCCGGGGTCCGTCCCCCCGGTTCTGAACACCTAGATCTGTATGGGAGCATCGGGGCTCACCCTCACAAAAAAATCAGATTTTCCGGCCCACCCCCTCGACCCCTGCATTCGATTCCATCCGCCGCCGCCAAACACCGTCCGTTTGGCTTTCCCGATTCTCAACACATTGAGTATCTACTCATTTTCTCCCAAAAAATTGAGTATCCCCCCTTCCTGATGAGCCCAGACACGCCAAAATCCACTCATCCGTTCTCGAACGGCACATGAAATCCGGCGGCGGGCTGGAAATTTCGAGAATGTGGTGTCAATTTTTGCGCAGCCGGCATGAGCCGTGCCGGCAATGCCAATGACGTGCCGAAAGACACCGCCGATCAATGCGCTGTTCCGCGCGCCGCTCACCACTCCGCATACCACGCGCTGCGCAGCTGCGCAGACCAACCAGCGCAGCTGCGCAAACCCGCTGCGCAAATTCTGAGAAGCCCGGCAACTGCCGGACCCTAATTCCTGCCCATTCGACGCCCAGCTTCGCCGACGCCTCCACCCCTTCTGCGCAGCTGCGCTGACCAATCCCGCATCCTTGCACAGCTCCGCACAAATTCTTCGCCAGCGCGGCGACTCCCGGCACCCATCCCACGCGCCAATCCCGCCACACGCCGAGCCTCTGCGCTAACCCCCGCGCAGTGCTACGCACGCCCGTCCACTCCAGCTGCACGGCTGCGCAGACCGTCTCCCCACTCCTGCGCAGCCCGGCAACCCCCGGCGCGTCAGTTACGCAGCAGTCCCACTTGTCCGACGCAAGCCTCACCCACGCTGTAACTTCCGCAGCGCAGCCCTACTGAACGCACCGGCCCTTGACGCAAACCCACGCTGCATTCCATTCACATCCGCCAAGCCGCGCCCATGCGAAACGAATCCGCGCCACAAATTCCGGCCCCGCCTGTTCCGCAACCCACCCTCCACCTAACCACCCATACACCCGGTATCCCAGCGCCCCCGCACTTTTACATCTTCCCGTACCAGAGGTTTAAAATCCACTTATCTGGCATCACGCCGGCACGCCTGTGTACGTTTGTTTATCAGCTTCTTCCCCACTACATCCACCATCGCCGACACGTCGTCCGCCTGTGCCGCTCCCCGCCGTCCACCCCCAAGGCCCCTTACATCCTCTACTGCCTCACCCTCGTCCTTATCGACTACATTTACTCAAAACTCTGCAACAGCCCGCCGCTTCTGTGGATCAAACTCCGTCTCTGCCTGCGCTTCCGCCTCTCATCGTCCACATTCGATCGGCACCGTTCTGCAGTTCCCCCCAATATACTCTAAACCATCCCCACTCCCTTCTCCTTCTTCATTCTCCCCTGTACGCTCAAAACTCCGCCCTCTGCTCACTTTTTGCTCTCGCCCGCCATTCTGCTCCCTTTCTGTCCTCCTGGCTGGGCCATACCCCATACCCACCCAGCGACGCCCTCGGACATGTCCCCTCTACCTATTCCAACTCGAAATCCGGCCCAAGCTGCCTTTCCCATCCCGCCATTTGCGCACCAACGGAGCGTCGCAGTTCAGCGTCAATCGCATCCTCCCATCGCCGTCGTTTGCGGTCGGTTTTGTTTAGACGGCGAGGGAGGAGTATAAGCGAGAGGATAGAGCGGCTTGGGGAGCTACCGGGGGGTCCAGGTGCGTAATATACGCATATATTCACGTTTTCACGATTTTTCTGACTAATCGCTCTGGCCCCGCGCCAATTCTACACGGTTTGCTCTGAAATCGCTTCAGGTGAGTCGCCCTACATCCCCTCTCCATCCCAAGCCTTGGCGCCACGTTCTTACTGGCCCCGAAACGGCTCGTTCGTCCTCGTCTCCGCATCGTTGCGTGTACCGCCACACTGGCGCGTCCCGATCGCTTCGCCGACGCCATATCCCCATTTTACGACCTCGAAAATGGTGGTACACCTATGGTCGCACGATATCGGCTGCCTCGGTACGTTCGTATAATTTTATTTCGCTTCTTTTCGCACTAATCATGGCTCCCGCTTCCACCCATGACCCTCGATCCCGCCGATTCCGTTCGAACCTCTGCGGAGGAATTCTCACGAGATGATGGAATGGTGTTTGGCCGTACCGCCATGTCTGGGCGCCTGTTATTCCGATGTATCCTCATTTTCTCGAGTTTTTTTGCAGAAATTCGTCTCGTCTTACCTTCAATCTCAGAGAAGGTGAGTATTCCCCTGTCCCCCGACTCTGCGTCATTTCTTTTACGGCATTCAAAGGCGCTTCCTCGTCACCATCTCTGCGTATCGCAGCACCCGTGGCCCGCGATGGTTATCCCAACGCCATATTTCGATCCAACCGCCCCGCAAAAGCTGATTCTTCTACACACGCTGGATATCGGCCCCACAGGTACGTCTCTATAATTTTATTCGCTTTTTTTTTGACCTGATTCCTCGTATACCTCTAGTCAGCCATGCGTGCGTCCCCTTCAGATTCCTATTCTCTTAGCTTCCCCTTCATGCACACCTATTTACCTGATTCCTGTGTTTTATTGCCTCGCCTGCGCCCCCGCCGAGGCACCGGCGGCGGCGTGCTCAACTCAATGACGGTTACGGGTCTTTTCTTTGGAGTCCCCGCGCGTCGTTGAGTTGACACGTGCTCGTACCCGCTTACGCACCGAGTGCTTCCACTTGTAACCCTAGCCTATATCGCACTCCATCTATTTCCCAGGGAAATCCCTGGAAACTCGTCACCCAAGCAAATTTGTGAGCCCGAAGGAGAGAAAGACATGTAAGTTGTCTTATGTATTCTCGTCACGGGGCACTCGCATTGCAAGTGCTGGCGCGGGGTCCACTGGTCCTTCCGTACTGTTGGCCACTGCCAGCTCACGCATTTTCTCAACTCTTCGTGTTTTTCGACTACGCATCCCAGTCTCGGTCCCAGGGAAATCTCTGGGACCTTTGAGTGATGCCATCCACACTGCTGCAACTACATAGATTTCTTTCCACAGACAACCCCCAGTGGCAGCGAGTGTAAAAGAGGTTTGTTTATCTTCATCATCGTTATACCTTCCAAATCTCGATCGGCTAGCTGACAAATATTATGTTCTGGGCGTGATTCAGTCATGGACCGGAACATACGGGTGGCAGGCACCGAGTCGTCAATTATATTCGCGCCATCGATTGGTGATGCAGAGGTATCCGCGGCCTTGGTACGTCGCTTTAATTTAATTTACTCTTCTGCCCTAATTGTGCCGACTTTTGGGGCTTCCCGCAGCGCCGCCGATTTTTTCGATCTTTCAAGGCCCCGCGAACCACGCCGTTTGGACGCATGAGTCTCACTCTTCTGACGCTGTTACTGAATCAATTTACCAGCTCACTCATTCAGAATTTCAATGTCCCAAACTCCACGTGTGTTATACCATTCTACTTTGATCATTCCCAACGGGCTTCATGTTTCCGTATAGAGATTCCTGTTGTATTCTTTCTCTTCCAGACGCATCAGAACTCCACTGCGCCGTTATGCGGCGCACCGCACCCCGGCGATTTTTATATATTTCGGCGTCCCGCAGACTACGCCGTTTGAATGCGTGAGTCTCGTTTTTGCGCGGATATTCCTGCTTTGCCTTGCCTTTTACGTTGTCTGACCAGTTCTCATGCGGATCTCACTCCCTAGGCTCTGTTTATTGCGTATATCGACCGTCCCCGACATCTCGGCGGTAGTACTGGTTTCACCTTTTTATTTGATTTTCGGACATCCCGCGAGCAAGGTTTCATACACCGGTGAGTCCTCATATCAATTCTACTTTCTTCATTCCCAACTGACCTCATATTCCTATTATTGCGATCCCCTTGTATCTCTGCTCCAGCGCACTCCAGCTGCGCTCGGCTCCACCCTCGGACGTTCCGCCAGCAACGTATCGTACACACGGGAGATCTCTATCTCTTACGCTGCTATGTAGTTCCCAAGCTGAGCTCACAATCCTATACAGTGCATTCACTGTATCCCGACATTTGCCACTCAACGCCGCTTTTGCTTATTTGCTTTTATTTTTGGACAACCCGTGAGCAACGCTGTGAGTTGCTTACGTTTTCACCCCGTATATTGGTACTGAATAATTGTATCCTGACGCGGTGTCAGCGCGTACTGCTGTTAGCGGATTTTGTATTCACACCGCCGAACATAAAATTTCAGTGCATCTGATGCACTGAAAATGTTCCCGAAACCTCGCAATTCAGGCGGAGTTTCAGGTGAGGCCTGAAATCGATTACCCGATATAGTTTATCTGATCTTATCTGTTTCCTGATATGGTAATTAATTTCAGACCACACCCGAAACTTCGCCTGAATTGTGAGGTTTCGGGAACATTTTCAGTGCATCAGGTGCACTGAAATTTTATGTTCGGTGGTGTGATTACATTTGGGCTTTCCGCAAAGGACTCACGATTCATGTACGTTCCTTGTGGTTTCAGATCGGATATTGATGCTGATTTGAGCATTCCTCCAGTGTGCTCCCTAGGAATATCGGCGCACAGTTTTTGGAGCTTGTGTAAAACAATTCTTGCCCTTGCTATACTGGCTGTAAAAATCTGTGATCAAATACAAGGTTTGATGCAGAAAATGAACCTAGTCCTGAACGAGAGTTTCAATTAGCGTGTTTTCCAGTTCCTCATCCCATTTCTCGTCACTCAGGTCAATTATCAAAGCTGTCGGTTCTCTTCAAATCGGAATAAAGCTGGGTAACTCGGTCAGATACTCCACTCTCGTAGTGTGAGAGCGGTGGTCTTCCCTGAATTTATAGTCAACATATCGGACCAAAGAAGTTAAACCAGGGCCCATCCACTGAGTATCAGAAGGGTGCCAAACCAACGGATCATCAATATCGTCCGCTGTAAAAATGGGTCATTTCTTGAGTTCGGACTGAGAAAAAAAATCTTGAAGCGCACCCGGGTCAAAAACTGTGGGAGATGTAGGTGCGGTGTTGTAAACGTCGTTATCGGCTGTCGGTTCCTGCATTGTGACAAGATATCAGCACCGCAGAAGGATCAATAAAAACAATTAATTGACTGCTACTGCGAGGACTCATTGTCTCCTCATCGGAATCCGACAATAATTCAACAATCTCCGGATCATTTTCCAACAAAGTGCGTGTTCTTACAGACTGCGGATGAGGTGCTAATTGAATTATATCGCGGTCTGACGCATCTAGCTCGCGCTTGATCTGGTTTTGAGGCTCTGGAAACTCGGACAGTGCTGGCTCTGTAAAAATCGATTGAAAAATGTATACGAACGTGATGCAATGTAAATTTACCGCAATGTGTAGTGCTTAGAAATTTACGCGTCCTTGGAGTCCGTATTCGTCGACGATAAGATCGCAAGCAGCAAAGCCGGTTCGAGTGAACAGGGTGGCCACATCAAGGATCTACCAAGAAGATGCAAAGAATCGCGGAGTATTTGCTTAAAGAACGGTTAATTAATACCGCCACTATATTCGACATGCCGCCTGTGATGGAAATAAGTCGGTAGACTCGATTCTATTCTTAGAACCTCCAGCCCCCGGATTAGAACGTCAACGAAGGCTGTGGAATATTATTGGGGGAGCTTGCGACCCCAATTGATTTGATACGGTGGAACCGAATTTGCTAGTGGCAGTGCAGGTGACTGTGGTGGCCTATTTGTTTGGTGGTTCACTGTGAGAAAGTTGAGTGATGTGGCTCGTCGTGGTTGATGCAAACAGCGTGAACTCTGGCTGGGCACAGAAAGTGCAGTGAGATTTTATGATTGACCTTCGGAAACCCCGAAAATAGCCGCTTTACTCTCTCTGAATGTTGATTTACTCAGATCGGCACTTTCGGGCATTGCCGACGGAGCTTGGAATCTCTTCCAGTGACAAAGCAACACACCGAGAAAGTAATTATAAGGCTATAAAAGTTCATGAAAAATTTCTACATACGTGCTGTTGCTTAGCGTTCTGTAAATTTTTTTTGTGGCAATTTCGAGAGTGAAACCTCGAGCGGTACTGCATTCCGCCCTGATCAAGTCAGTAAGACAAAACTTGGGAAAAATACAGCAGGGACCAATCTAGGTCGTTTCTAGTCACGATAGGTTGATTTTGGCTTAAAATATAAATTGTCATTACAATTTTAATCCTCAAAAACTCCTAGGCTTCCCCCAACTGTAGCCGGGTACCGGCATACAAATTCTATATTTATCCTCATGGAACTATGTGGAATATTTCTTACTCGCAGCCTTGACCTATGGAACTCGCTAGAATATTCCTTAGCCACTTATATAAATAGCCGTAGAGAGTCGAGTTCTGTATCTTTCATCTCAATCACATACTCTCAGTTGAACTGACATCTGCGTGAACCTAAGTGAAGCACACGCTCATTAAGGACTTACCGCTGACTAACTTTACAAGTAATGCTATAAGCTTGCTTGACTGTTAGCAACAATACGGAGACGTGTCCCGTGTTCGCGTCCAACGAAGATATGATCTCGCTGTTCGGTTGCGAAGGTAGATTTGTACTGACTTGCAGTTGATTATCTAGGAACTTGAACATTTTTCTATTCTCTTACAACTCAAGAACGCAAGCTGATTAAGCTCAAGCCCACGTTTGGCATTCCGCACCTCCGGTTTCGCTTACACCGCCACAGCTCACTACATACGTCTGGCACTTCCAGGCCGAAGCTCAGGAGTAGCATTACGACTCCGAGACGATGTGTGCTCCTCCCGATCATCGATAGCACGCACAACCACTATTAATGAACTGACCGAAAGGAAAGGTACCTCCAAGATGACGGAGTCACTGTTCCTCTGAAGATTTCTCGGTCCTAGTGCACTTGATAAAATCCGTAAATGAAGGCGCCCGGCCAAGACCCGGGCTGACCATGCCAGTCGCTCTGCAGAGGTGGGAAATTGCCCAGTTTGGGTATCGTTTAACATCACCGGTGGGGTCAGTCTAGGGTTAGGGGTTAGGCCACTACCGAGCCTTCCAGGTATTATCTTTACTGTGCTGACCACGACTTTAAGTACTGCATATACCTGGACTGCAATTCATAAATTTGGCGGGAGCATCCCATCATGAAGCCATACTTTCATTCTGCGGCTGGGTTCCTGCCGCATGACTGCATAAAAAGTTAAAACTATCAATTACCCCTATCCCCGAGGCGAATTCATTGTTCACCACCATCAACTGTAGAGCAATGTGTTTAAAAATACCAATCAAGTACAGTGGTAGCACAGTACATGAATACATAACCCAACTACATACTGAACAAAATGCTATGACCCGAACATTGCATGCTGTGCACACAGAGAACAGGTGGGTATCTATTTGTCCAAAAATATCTGGAGCTGGAGAAAGCCGGAGAGAAGAACACCAAGACTGAAAGACAAACCCTGACTATCTGAGACCCAGCTTCCAACTCAAGCGCAGACTCCCTGCTTCCCCTCGTCTTCAAAATCGCTTCCTTGAGCCAAATTGTCTTCTTCCTCATCCTCCCCAATGTATGTCAGCTCTGGTTCACTACCAGGCACATGCAATTCTGAAAGTCGCTGAAGTTGTTGTTCATACTCTTCCACAAAGGCAGAGTCAACCTCTGCTAGCCTGGCATCAATCTTGATTATATCCTTCATCTGGGAAGATCTTTTGAACAGAGGCCTTGCGGCCTTCCACAGCTCAACTGCCTTCATGACCTCTCCACAATTATTCAATATATCCGCAATTCGAACCATGCAATCTGCCCTCCAGCGATGGACATCCATGAGGGTGAACCCATGCAGAGCGACATTGAATAAGCTACGTGCGGTTTCATTGTCACCTTCGGCAGCAAAAATCAGGCCAAGGCATCGGAATGCTTGCATTGTCTGGTGCTTCTCTTTGCACTTCAGAGCCATGCTAAGGAATACTCCCACCCATCGGAGTGTAGTTGGGATATCATTCATCCCAGTAGATAGATCTCCAAGCCTTTCAAGGCATAGAAATGGCTCTTGCATTGAGATATCCAGAGACAATGCAAAACACTTTTTAAACATTGCATTTGCAGTCCCAACAGCCCCATCTTGAAGACAGAGTTCAGCAGCAGCATAATCACTGATAATAGATGTCTGTCTGCCATAATACCCATACAATGTATTCAAATGAGACTGGGTCATTTGTAGATTTTGGCGAATGATTTTTGAGTCAACACCAATAGTAATATCAATGCAAGCAATGTTCAAGTTTGCTATGATGGCATCATATGAAGTTGGTTGGCAGCTGGATGCAATGGCGACTTGAAGTTTCCGAGATTCCAGATACTCCGATTTCAGGAGGTAAAATTCAGCCTGAGAATTGAGGATGTTGAGCCCCAATAGACTCTCTTGTTGACCACAAGCAGTCAATATATCTCTGGATTTTCTGAGAAGAAATTGACCCCGCTGATAGTTTGCCAATATTGCATGACATCTGGCTTGAATGGAGAGAGAAAATGCTTGTCCATAGATGTCCCCCACATGCTCAGCATATTGATATGCCTCCTCGGCATGTTTGAGTGCACTCAAGGGCTTTCCAGTAATAATCAAGAGGCTGGATATGTTGTTCAAAGCCTGAGTGCCAACAAGGGTGGGGTATCCTATACTCTCTGCCAGAGAATGGGCTCTTTGATAATACTTGAGGGCTTCCGCAAAATCTGACCTTGGCCCCCGGAAGTAAATTCCCAGAGCACGGTACCATCGGGCTGGTGTGAAATTAACTTAGGGGAAAACAATGGCACTGATTGTGTCTTACCTTGTTCCAGTGTACATTTTGATTTGAAATGCTGAGTGCCTAGGATGATGTCTCTATTGAAATCCTGGGCAGGCAAAGATTGCGAGCTTGTCAATAGCTCAATAAGATATTCCCCAAAAATAGGATGGTCTTTCCAAAGGAACATTGGCTCAGAGAGCTCCAGCAGAAGGGGAGAATATGTGTTGTGAACCAGTCTATAGAACCCATTGAGAAACAGGATGCTCTCAAAGTTCTGGACAATCTCGGGGCCCTTTGAGTCAAGCCCATCACGGAGAACAGTATTGAAGTTGCCCAAATTTCGCGAAATTTGGGGGAGTATATCTGTTACATTGAGATTCTTGAATTGGTTCCATAGATTAAGAATTTGATGGAAATGCTCTCGTAGCTTTAGCTTCAAGGAATTTGTTGGAGGATGAATATGGAGGATATGTTCTCGAATTGGAACCAGCACTTTCAGGTGTTGATCCTGGTCAACAAAAGCCAGTGATGTCTGAATAAGAGTGGCCTTGCAGGCAAGGATGTCAATGATGGGGAGGTTAGCTTGCACCAAATTGACATCTGTGAGCCCATCAGGCAGCATAGAGAGAATGCTGAGCAACTCCTGGGCACCTGGGGTCATCCGGGAGCTTGTGTATGACAACATGATTGATATGTCCAGGCTCGATCTCTGGTCATACCCATCTGAAAGCATTCGAGTACTTTCAGATCTCCAACGAGCAAGTGCCTGGGCACATCCCTCAGATTCAGCAACACTTGCAATGAGGCTGACTGCTAGTGGAAGATTCCCTGTCAGTTCAAGGAGTTCTGTGACACTGGCATCATCATGGTCATCATCAGCAACTTCAATGAAGGTCTGCCGAGCAGCCACATTGGAAAGTGGCTTGAGGGGGGCCAGGAAAGGTCTGGTCCATTTGACTTTGCTCGGTCGCTCAGCACCTCGCAGAGTGATCTACAGAAAGTTGAAGTTACTATTGGATAAAGTGGCAAATAACACTCACCATGAGACCAAAGTGCGGAACATCAGTCAGCAGAGATAGAAATTCTTCAACCTCAGAGCGAGATGAGAGGCTTTCCCAAGGGGTCTCCAGATTATCGAGGATGAGAAGGGAAGGAGGAGCATGGGAAAAATAATGTGCAATCTTTTTCACCATGTTTGAGCCCTTCTCCAACCCAATATGATCTGCAATTGTAGCTGCCAGTTCTGTGCAAGTGGGGCTGGAGTGGCATGGAACAAAGTATCGCTGGGTATATTTAGCCTCCACTTGCGGATTATGGAGGGCTGCTGTGGCAAGGCTTGTCTTTCCCATGCCCCCTGCACCGAGGATAGCAATGTGGGCTAAATCCTGTACAAGGATATTCACTACATCCTGCAGCTCTGCTTCACGTCCATGGAAAATTTTCGGGGAGGGTGGAAGTAGACCAAAGGATCCTGAACTTTCCAGAATTTAGGTACACTGATAGTGTTTTCAGGTCTGGCTCACCTATTATTTCCTACTTTTGCCAAAGTTCCTGTCACCTAACAACTGTGAGCTAAAAATCTTGATTATCATAATGTCTACTCACCGAGGAGCGATCAGAACTGGTGAGGTTAGAGTCTGTCTCCAAGAGGGCAACAAGCTGTTCATGTTGTTCCTTTGCATCCTTTTTCATCTGCCTCATTTGAGATAGGGTTGAACCTGTGACTTGAGCCTGCAATGAAAGCCAATGATTTTAATATGTATTGAAATGGATTTGTAAAACAAACCTTGAACAATTCAACCATCCTGCTAAGCTCCTGCTTGCATTTTTCCAATCTTTCAGCAGCCTCTGGCTGTCTAAAAAGACCCTTGATTTTTCCCAGAGTGCCCTTTTGTTGCCCATTCACAATTGTGAACAACCTTTCAAGTGCCCTGGTGTAAAATATTAAATCAGTATATTGTCATCATCATCAATTGTACTTACTCTGTGAATTTTGCAATGTCATACAAGAGCACCGTTGGAAGGACACCCTTGATTTCCGAAGTCGTGTGAAGCTGGACAATGATGCACAAGATTTCATGGATGTGCTCCATAATCTCAGCACATTTTTCCTTATTCAATTTAGTTGTCTATTTTGTTCCTTAAATACGGTGCCAATGACAAGAGGAAATAGCTTACTTCAATATACTTTGTAATTGACAAGCACAATGCGGAAGTCGAGCCAAGGAAAGGTACTTTGGTTGTTTCTGCAATTGTCTGGGCAGTAGTTGCTGCGAGGATGGTATATTGGACAAGATTCTTGAACTTTGCTGTGGTAGGCATTGTGGGCATTGTTGATGGGGGCAAGTGCCGTTCACTGGGCCTTATATATCTTTTGCGGTGCTTATCGCCCAGATACCCTTGTCCCCGCATTCCCAGCATCATGGGAATCACTTCATCCAAGTATAGGTCTCTGTTGATGCTCCGCTGAAGATCAACCGTATGTTTAAATATTGAATACAAAAGTGAGAATATTGCTTCAATCCTTGTGAATTTTCATTCCCTCATTACAAGCATTAGCATCTCGCCACTACTTCAGAACTCAGACGACAAGCTAGTAACAGGAAGAAAAAACGGGAGAGCTGTGCAATCATCCGCTGATGCTCCACAACATCGGTCAGTTGAGCTACTTGAGAGAGATGGAATCACAAATGAACATCACATCTCACTTCAGTGCGCCACCCACAGCAATCCGCAGTAGGCTATTTTCGATCCAGAACAGAAGAGGAGATGGTTCCCCGCTTCCACCATCAATTGCAACAGTGCGATGATCGTCTCTGAGCATCATTGTTGCTGTAACCGGCGGCGGGATGATGTAACTGAGGCCTCATGGCAAAGCGCGGATAGGATGATGCCGAATGACGCCGGACTCATATGAGGCAGTCCCCGGCGCCACAAATCACGGTTGCGGTAAAACCGAGTGTCATGCTGGTATGATCTGCTATTTACGTCCTAAAAAGATATGCAAACAAATTTAAATCGGTCTGTCCCGCAAGTCCAAATCATTGGTGCTTATTTTGAAGTTTGAGAAACTTGAGAGAAGGCTCGATAATGCGCTGATGCATCTAAATGCCGGAGCCAGTCTAATTTCCTGGTATGCGATCTTTGTTTGCCTGTTCTCACGCGATAGACTGGCAAGGGGACTACCTCTGAATGTGTATCTGGAATGTTTCCCGCGGCCACTTATGTACGGTGGATGCGAGAGACGTGTTGTTGTGGCATCTTTGTCACCTCACGTGTGACGTCAACAGTCTCCTCTCCCCTAACCCTAACCCGCCGCCACCCGCCTGAGCCCCGCATCCCGATCGCTGCACGCGATGCTTCCTGGCTCTCACCGCCTTGTCTATGAAGGCTTATCTGGCAGAACCTCGGATCCTCGTAGCATGTAGCACGGTGGTAGGTACGTACGCCTCGTCCGTCCGTCCGCCCTCCTCCTTCTCCTACTCGCTCTCTACACGCTCACCCACCCACGCAGGTAGGATGGCCGCCTCTCCCACACGCACTCCTCGCCCGACGCCAGCAAAGCTTCGCACACAAAGTGCACGCTTACCCGCCGCCGAAGATGACAGGCTCTCTACTGCGGCTACATCCACGAGTACAAGCAGGAGTGATCCGAAAACGCACGCCGATCCGACGCTACCCCCGCTCGCTCACGCACCCCATCATCCGCTGGGCCTGCGCCCCATCTCGTTCGCTTCCCCCGTTATGCGACAGGCATCCGCGCGCGCTCCCTCCAACTGCAAACACCCCGTCTCCTGCTTCAGTCCCACCCGACGCATCCACACTCTCGACATTGCGGCGCCGGACTACGTGCCGACTGACCAAGATATCCTGCGCAGCAGAGTTAAACCGACAGGTATTGTGGAGACGATTTTCCGGGTGCATTATGCTTCTTTCTCCCGTTTCCTGCGCCTCCGATCCAGCCTCTTGCACATATATGCCGCGTCCCATCTCCCCTTCCCGTTTCTCTACAGTCAGCCTCATTCTAACGTGGTCCATAGGTTGGCGAGCTCACGTACAAGGTGGTCGACCCCAGTGGCCAACGGTCCGAGCGGAAGAAGTGGCTCCATTGTTTCGAAAACGTGAAGGCGATCCTATTTTGTGCCAGTTTGAGCGGCTACGACCAGATGCTGTACGAAGATGAGAGTGTGGTATGTGTCGTGTTCTGCCCTTTCTTCTTCCTCTTCTTTTTTTATGACCTTGACCGCGCTTGAGTCCTCCCGTCCTCCTCGTTTACCCCGTACTTCGGATACTAACTCCGGACGTCTAGAACCACCTGCAAGAGGCGCTGACAAAGTTTGACTCTATCTGCAACTCGCGGTGGTTCGTCAAGACGAGCATCATCCTGTTCCTAAACATCGATACGTTTGCTGAGAAGCTCGAACGGAGTCCGCTGGTGGGTTCCTCGACTATTAGGCTTTCTGTTATTCCCTCCCCTCTATCGCCCTTCCGTGGCATGGCCGATGATCAGCCTCTAGGGTATTGACCTCGTCTCGTCTCCCATATGTTCCCTCCATTTACCTCCTCTATTCCCCTTCCCGTACTTGACATTTTGTTTCTCCCTATCGCCACTCCTTCACAACCGCTAAATTATTTCGTCAGGCCGATTACTTTCCCGACTACACGGGCGGGAACAACTACGACGCTGCATGTGATTACCTGTTGCACAGATTTGTATCGCTCAACCAGAGCGCAGCGACGAAGCAGATTTACGCTTTTTATACCAGCACGGAGGACACCCAGCAAATCAAGTGTGAGTGGCTTTCTTTCGTGAGAGACGGGTGCCGTCTTCCTTCGCCGGGACGGCCGAAGGTCTGCCTCGCATGTCTCCCCCCGTTTCATTGTATCTTTCCCTATCTTCAACGCTGACCTATTTTTGTAGTCGTCTTCAGTGCTATCCAAGACATTCTCCTACAGGACTATCTGCGCGAACGGGGCTTACTGAACCGATAGTAGGTCAGGAAGTCTTCTTGTTGAGACATTTAGCGCAGCGACCAAATCGCTTATAGTCCAGCATACTGTATTCATCAGGAAAAACGACTTTCCGAAATTCCTCGCCAATTGGCGGCAATTGTCCATAATGATCCGTAATACGATATTTCCGAATAATTTTCAATAATTTGATTGAAAAACTGAATTCTGGCAATAAACATCTTGTACCTCATCCATTCAACAGGAGGCACAAGTGTATGAGGTCTGTGGCACCTTGGAGAGGACGGGAAAAGTTAAATCTCAGATTACAGCGACCGTGAGAACTGTCAAGTCATTCAAACTCCGCCCATCAGCCAAACATTGTCTAACTTTGATTTTGCCAGCGCATCTTTCTGCCATCCTTCCTTCCTTTCCCGCTACGTCCTCCAACGTTTCGGCCCCAATTCCCTAGGAATATCAGCAACCGAAATTTGGATCTTGTGACAATAATGTTTGCACATGCTATACATAGTGGAAAAATCTCATCCTCATATGTGGGGCAAAATGTGCGTTCGAGGGAGGGCAACAATAGTTTCCAAATAAGGCATAGGAAAATCTGATGGTTAAGCCCATTGATGCAACAACGAATCAAAAGCTGGATTTTTTCAAGAATAAGCTAGGTACGTCACCCACTTCCTGCTTGGTGCCTTTCGTATTTGATTCCCAATATCATAGTGGCTCTTTGACCTCAATTCTCCCGTTCGTAAATATACCCTTGACTTTTCCCGCTATTTCTTCCGTTGGAGCCAGTCCTTCATCTGTACGTCCCCCGCCTTTCGTCATCCTTCTTCCGCAAATAATTTTCATTCGCAGTACACATAGTTCCTCATTCTACTTTTTCTCGCTGCGCCCACATGGCACAAGAGGAGGCTTAGTTGAAAGAACTGCGTTTTTTTTTTGACTTTGTAATGGGCAGGTTCAATGTTAAGGTTATTCTCCTTGACACACTCGTGGGCCTTTCACGCTCCTAGACCCGCGAATAATTAAACGCGCTTCGTAGAACCCGTCTCCGAAACTCATCGCATACCAAAAGTCCTGAGAGGATAATTTGATATTGATAACCCTTTGCATCCAATTTACATCCCGTAAAATACCGCTCAGCATTACCCTAATCTTCAACAACTATTGGACTGGATATGGTGGTGCTACCACTCACTGCGTTTCAAGGCCTCGTCGGCAGAGCCTCTGCCGAGCCCCGTCGGCAGAGCTCGGCCCGACCCTGATTTACGGCACACCGGGAAGCCTCTGCCGTAAGAAATCACGTCTCGCAACCCCTCTCAATGCATTCGGAGGGCTCAATTTGGTCCGGGGACCAATTTTGGTGGAAATCTGGAGGTTGAGAGTGGCAGAAATTATTTTGTGGAGCTAGTCGGCAGAGGGTAGGCAGAGGCGTCAACCCAGGTCGGCACAGATCTGCCGATCAAGACTCGGCAGGGTTTGCGGCGCCGGGTCGGCAGAAGTCCACTGACGTCAGCCCAAGTCAACCCAGTCTGCCGATCCGCCCTTGAAACGCAGTGACTGAGCATCTTCGGAAGACATCTTGTGAACGCCATACGGAACCGACTATCTATCCCTGAACCACTTGTGCTGTGTCAACCTCGGAGCTTCGCCCGGTACTTGTCCCACCCCTCTCTTCCTTCTTCGAGCGGTCCTTCATTGGAGCGTATTATTCCGAGGCGTCCACCAGCCCATCGATGTATTTCTCCGAGTCCCAAAGTCTGACTGAAAATGACTAGGTGAGCGCAATTAATTCAACGTTAAGCCTCAGAATCCGGAAAGGCAGCTACAGACATGAACTCTGGGCGCATATGGACGGACGTATTCGGACTCGGGGAGTCGAACCCTGGTCTGCATAACCCGAATGACGCAGCGGTGCGCCGTGCAGCTGGGCCGATGAGTATAAAGATATGGAAATGGTCGGGAAACGGTGACAGAGACTATTCGGATCTGATATATTGATTGTTCAATGTATCTACCAGTAAGTAGTTGATTGTTCAGGGTCCCGCACGCCCTCCCAGTCCGGCATTTCCCAAATAAATCTAACCCTCAAACGCAACGGCCCCGATGAAATCGAACGTCTGCGCCGTGCCACCGGTACAATCCTCAATTGTAATCGTCGAACCGCCGGTGATCGCGGCGCATTCCTGCGGGGCAATAACAGGGCTGATGGTGCACCCTTCACCCAAATGCGCGCCTTTTGGCAAGCCCGACTGCGGGGGGCACACCGCGCAAGTGATGTTCCAAACCTGCTGGACCCTATAGAATCAACGTCAGCATGGAAATTCGATAGGACGTGAAGCAGAAGTAATCTTACCCCTCGTTGATGGGCTCGAGATGCAGCTCGCTCTGCGGAAGCAGGCCCGACGTGCCCACTTGCAAGGAAACATCATTCAATGGCCTGGCGGGAGACCACCGATCGATTCATTTGGGCTTAGAAATCGCTGCAACATAAATAAACGTACGCGAACACAAAACCCGTGGGGTTGCGGGATGGGCCCACCCCCAGGAGAAGCCATTTCGCGGTTGTATTGACTGGATCCGAGACCTGGCCGCCCAAGAGCAGAGCGCCAGCGACCGCTGACGATACGGCCCATGCCGTCTCCCCGGACACAATGGTCGCAAGTGCGCCGACCAAGACCGGACACGTTGCTGCCGCGGAAAATCGCGGGGGTGTTCAGGATGAGGAAGAGGGACCCCAAGGTAGGCGAGAGACACATTTGTCAAGAGTCAACCAACAGCGAAAACAAGATGCGGGGATGTGAAGGAGCTCAGAACTGCGCAGGTTATATAGCATTTTCAATTGAGCCCAGGGTGAAATCTGATGTTAAGCGGTGTCAGGTTAGCGCGAGCCTGCACGCAGTCGTATCCGGTTACACTTGTATGGGAATAGCTGATAGTCGCAGAAGAAGCTGACCGTGTTTGTATGGTATCAGTCAGGTATCTCTCCATCACCCCTCCCCACAGATGCGATCCTCCATCTTTTGATTTCGATGTTTCCATGTTTAGCTGAGTAAGAATCGTATCGGTGTGTTGTCCAACAGGTTGGCTTGATTTTTGCAGGCGTTTCTTGAGCAAGTTAAACCCAGAAATTTTCCGTCGGAGTTTGACCCAATTTCTCGGCACATCCTCGCAGAACCGAGATGCGATCTTCTGAGTTCGTAAGTTGGTGATCACTGGCAGGCAACGTATGGCGTGGGTCCTCACTCCTGTGAAACACGGCCACATGTGGGCCGGTCCCGCGTAAAACGCCGATGAGCGTTAGCCTTGATGGCTTTGCCGACGATCCGTTACCTGTGTATTTTATTCTTCGGATGGGGGGGGCCATCCGTTTATTTTTGGGGTTATAGTTTCAGTATGCTATGGACTCAGTGTGGATATCTTGGCTTGCAGTGGTACTAGTGTTCAATAGGACAGGAACCGATCGTTCAAGGACCAGACAGACCATTTTTGTTTGTTTAAGGGCTCAAGGCCGCTAAATAAACGAAAGACGGCTTTGAAACAACCCTTAGGCACTTCCCGATCTGGGTCGGGGCGGAAAGTGGCTGCACATTCACGGATGAGAGGGATAGGCCAGGCTTGGGAATATTCAGGCCAGCCAGGCCATGGCTCAGGTCGAGGTTGCAGAAAGTCGTCTGAACCCGTTGAATAATATGTACTGCAAATTTACTTCAGTAGGAATATCTGAAGCTGGAAGTTGTAAGTAAAACGCTGCAAAATGCATGTAATTATTGGACAGTATATTACCCATACAGCTATAACACCAACATATTGCGGCTATCGCCATTACATGGACCGTATCCCCAATCAACACTTACTTCCGATGAAAGCCAGGCAGAATGTAGATATGCACGTTAGCTCGTGAGCTCAAAATTTAAACACAAAGAATTTGGCCGACTTGAAGGTCTGGTGAAAATGCTCAGCACACGTTGGCATGGAAGGGTAGGAGGGGAACGTACTTGCGCAACCACTGTTAATACCCGGATTCAATGCGTGCAGCTGAGCGTCGGAGACGCCAGTCTTTGACTCGACGGCCAAGCACGTGTCTCCGCTTACGACAGTATATGTCCGGGTGCATCCGCCGCCTCCGCTACTAGTGGGACCAGAGGATGTGATTGTTGAGGTGGGACTAGAGGTTGTGGTGAGGCAAAGGGTTTGACCGATTTGAAGATCTACCAAGAACACTCTGCACAAATTGATATGAACAGGTGGAAGGGGAACGTACTTGTGCAACCACTGTTGATCGCCGGATTCAGTGCGTGTAGCTGGGCGTCGGAGACACCAGTGCTCGACTCGATGGCTGAGCATGTGTCTCCGCTTACAACAGTATATGTCCGGGTGCATCTGCTGCCTCCGCTACTAGTGGGACCAGAGGATGTGATCGTCGAGGTGGGACCAGAGGTTGTGGTGAGGCAAAGGGTTTGACCGATTTGAAGATCTACCAAGAGAGCCGTAGCACTAAACATTAGACTGTTGGCACTCGGCTGTAGCCATGTGAATTGCACCGTAAGTCCACGACTCCAGCCATCCATCGGCTAGGACAACTCCGCTTGGCCTGGCACTTATTATGTTGATCAAATGTTGATGGAAGCAAATAGATAGATCATTCATTGGTTGTTGATGCGGCCCAATTATTTCGATATTTAGCGAATACCCGAGCCACGGCGGGATGCGCGCCATGATGCCGACATCGTGTTCCGTTCTGTGCGCTTCCCGGCTTGCCGGTTTCCCACGCCGATTTATTTGCGCATGTTATCCTCCCATCATTGCCGAGCCGCGTTCCGCCCACACTGCTCGGCTACCTGTGCCCATCCCCCCATTTACACGCCCTGCACCCTGCTCCTGCGGTACTGGTATTACGGCACACACCACTTCCCGTCCTCCCTACGCCGCGCTACCAGCCTTTGCCGCCGTTCCCCGCATGTCACGGGCGCGGTTTTGCGCACGCTGTGCCGCCCACCCCGTTCGCGCTGCCCTTGCACACTTCCCACACCTCCACATACATCACTAAAGCGGTGCTTTTCTGTTGTACACACCCGCCTTTTGCTTTTGTGCACCTAATTGTATTGTAGTTCTTAAAATCAACTCCTTTTGATTCGTCTTTTGATTTGTATTTTGGTCTATAGATGAAATAAGGAGCCAATATATTGTACAAGAAGGTAAATTCTATGCCATCGGGTTGGTTATCATTTTTTTGGGACTTGGCATGCTTGCGAATGCTTGCGAATGCTTGTCGCGAACTGACTTGTCGCGAACTGATGTTCGGACTTGCGGGCCGGTCGGCGCTTCACGGGCGCTTAAAATCCAATCGAGCAATAGCGCAAGGGATAGGGCTAGGAAAAATCCAGGAATATCTCGGAGAGCTTCCATAGGATGTGTCTTCCTGAATTAAAAACAATAACACCAGCAACTTGAGTCATTAACGATATATAGCCATTGATCAAACTTGTGTGACATGTTCATGACGGTTAACAACATTCAACTACCCCACTTTTCGAGCTCATTGAGTCAACGATCATCCTAGAAGGTTAAATACCCCAGATCTTTCGATCATATAAGGTCCATATGACCTTATTGCTCACTCTAGGCACTAATAATATGATATCTGTGCCTTCCATGCCCCGAAAACCATCAAAAAAGGTGTTCCTGAGTGAAAAATAAACCTTCTCTGATCATCCCAAAATTTATATGGGTGTGTAGGCATGATTATGGCGTCTATAAATATGAATTTACAAGCCACAACTGCGTCCCGTTGCAACGAAATAAGCCTGGTTATCAGACCCCAGAGAGGCCTGAATCATCGTACAGGACTTTCCTCGACCCCCAATTCATTTTTTTTAGTGTTCCTGTGAAAAGAATCCATTCTTACTCGAAGAAGACATGATGAAATATTGCTACGACGGAAAGGCAATCATTATTTCTGCTACAGGCAGCAATTGAGCAAAATCTCGACCAGAAAAAATGGTCAAGTTCTAATTTCTCTCCCTAAAAATACTTGTTTACACAAGTCTTACTATCTGGGAGATTTATGCAGAGATTGCTTCCCCATGCATCCGCAATTCGCGAAATCGTCGAGATTCAGGGGGATCATTCCACATTGGGTACATCGATCACGTCAATCAGTGGCTGTACTGCTCATCCACGCAGGAGGCTCTTCTGGCCTAGTCCTCAGACATGGCACACCGCTCACACTGAAGTATTCAAGCTTGACCCCTTCCTGTCCCATTCCTACTGCATAGTGCAGAAGTCATGAGCTCGAGCTGCAACCGGGCCGTAATGGATGCAGCCAACAATTGAATGAAAAGGGTGTATTATGTCTCTGTTTGACTGTATTTCGTTTCATTACCCAGTACACTGTATCATACATATGGACTGCGTATCCTCCAATATTTTTGCTATTTTGGAGCAAATTTCGGAATTCTGGTCGTCATTGTCGCCAACGACGTCGGCGACATCTGATCGTCATTGATCGCAGCGTCAAGATATTTGGATCACTAACCGTCGCATCCATCAAATGGATCCATGGCAACACTCTAGCCGACCCATCAATTAGAGCGAGGCGAGGACATGCACTGCCTGCTCACTAAAAGGGGAAGAGGAGAAGGCTATTGGGAACCGCGCCAGCCGTGGATGGCTGGAGTCGTGGCGTTACGGTGCAATTTCCCTGGCTAGCGCCGTGACGTGAGACTAATGGCTAGTGACACAGGTGACCAAGAACACTCTGCGATATGTCATCGAACATTTCTGGCTCTGGGGAGTGCTAAGTGGTGCGATTACTTCGCTGGGAAAGGGCAGTCCAACACCAAATCGAAGGAAACTCATGGATTCCTTACTATCGGGCCAGCTAAATGTCAAGAATTATATTCACCGAAAATCGGATGGCGGCAGATTTGCTCCAGGAATGCCCGGATGCGCACGTACGTGGGTCAACCAAATGATAGGGGTGGGAAAATATCATATCATCTTTGCTCTTCAGATGACGCTTTCCAAGAGAGACACAAACCGACGAATCCAACTTTATTTTGGGTCCCAACACACTTTGCATTTTTCATGCAGCAATGGCCATTCAGTACTGAGGCCTCATGACGAAATTAGGCTCGAGATTGGTATGCACGGGGGCGACCTGCTTCTGGCGCAGAACTATATTTTGCCGGGATCACAACAGCCCTTACTGGATGAGTATCTTACTCATTCAATCCCCAGAGATCGTCAAGGGACATCGCGGGCCATTTCCTACCAGCCTCTTCATCTTTCTCCATAGATTCCCGCTCTCATGGATCTTGTGACATGCAGACGCAGCTTCAGTCCATATCTACGGAGTGGCCGCTGATCTTACACATTTGCCCGCTCTGGCTCAGCCGAGATCCAGTTACGGACAGCAACCTCGCAGAAGTCCACTGCCCATTGCGGTTCAAACTTCAACCTGACGTTGAATATGAGCTAATTGCAAAAGTCACTGGTCTTGGTGCGATGCGGGAGGATGAAATCGGTCATTTCATAACGAAGATCAAGATCCGGGATACCACGTATATGTACAATGATCTAGCGCGTAACGGGGAAGCTGTAGAGCTCGGTCCATTATACCTTCTCGAGGAATACGACCCAAACACGACGTATGTGGTATATCTTCGGCGATCCAAAGCATGTGTTCGTGGCTTACACTTACTGACGGCATTGTACGCTGATTTTTCGCCAGACCACTTCCAGGAGTGTGGCTGAAATTAAGGCGGATTTTGAGAAGCTTCCGGTTCCTGTGGAAAAAGCGCCGATTTTGATTCTAGATGACTCCGATGACGATGAATTGGCAAAATGCTCATGGGGACATTGGAGTCCGACACTTCCCAGAACGATGATCACCGCCGCCGAGAGTATTCATCAAGCCTCTCACCCGCACCAGAGATGTCGGAGAATGATTCCGCACCCGACCGGAGCTCCGCCGACACCGACTCCACTACCCCATGTCCAATATACTGCAATGGCTGCGGTTTCCGATAGGATGGGGATGAGGATCCAAATCAAGTTCAGTGCGAGAAATGTCGATTCTAGTCCCACATGGCTTGTGTTGGTGCTGAAATACACTGGAACGATCCCGCTGTGCGGTTTGTTTACAGATGCAAACCACAACACGACCCTTTGATAGAGCTGCGAGTCTTTTTTTATCTTACCCTTGGTTCGAAAGTTCTTGATTAACAAGTTTCACGTAGATTCCAGCCAAACGAGATCGTGATGATGCCATATCCGCTAGCACTCAACTGGAAATCACCCGAGGTCCTTTGGTATCTTGCGCGATTTGTCAAGCGCCATCATCGTTCGGAGGGTACTAACCGAGAGTACCAATTTCACTGGCTGGAAGAGCTCATTGATTGGTCTGTGCATGAACCATTGGAGGACAGCCTCCTGCAGCCGTCGATGATTCTACGCACATATTATCAGAGCCGTGATTTTTGCCGTGAAATATCGGAGATTACTCTAAAGCCAAACCAGGTATGTAATGCCACAGTCCTCCGAGCACTGCTGATAAATACCCGGTTGGCAAAATTCGCCATCCACTCTCCATGCAGCCTGACATTGAGCACGAGAATGCGGCTCTTTCTGAGATATATTCGCCTGAAGTGATCGCTCATATTGCTGCATTACTCGCTGATTTCAGGGAAAGCAACCCAGTGATCAACAGCTATCACGATTACTGTTCAGGGAGGGGCACGAAGCAGAGGCAAAGAGAAGAGTTAGACTGGATGCGGTCTCTTCACCTGATACCTAGCCCGGAGGTTGAATGCGTTCTTGTGGAGCCCCAGCAGCAACTGCTTTCGCATCCCAACCTAGCCCATATCGATCTCACAGAACGAAATCACCGCGTTTCAGCGATTGGATCTGTATTCCTTCAGCTGCTGGCCATCCAGCACGAACACGGGGAGCCGTTGGACCTGAACGGCGGCTTCGTGGATCATCTAATCGATGGAAGGGTCGTACATTGTGCTATTGATGGAACTGAAGCATTAAATGCGATGTTCCTCTCAATTGATCCAGCATCCTTGAAGACGCGGAATCGATGAACAAGCGAGCAGTTAGAGCGCTACATGGGGAAGTTCAAGGTTGATCACATCAATTACGAGGCGTCGTTCAAACCACCAAGCTTCAAACGTGTGTGGGATGCACCGGAGCATGTCACGGGTAACGCGAGCAAGGGCTCGGATGTTGGTAGTGTTGAGCACGGGTACGGGTAAACCCGCCGGGTTTCCGGGTCGGGTCGGCCCGGGTACGGGTACGGGTTCCAATTTTAGTAGACCCGAAACCCTTCGGGTACACCACGGGTCTGCAAACATTGAATTTATTGTGCAATTTAAGTCATTTCAAGGCAGTTTGACATGGCTCACAGCTATGAGAGGTACTCCAAAGTTTTGTTAAGCACCTGATGCATTTAAAAACCTCAATTAGTGAGCATATTTCAGTTTTGAAGGTGTTAAACTGTGCCGGCAACCTTCGGCAGGCATGATCCGATCAATTTCGACGACCCGTGGACAACCCGTAGACCCACGGGTTTGGGTCCGGGTTTTCCGGGTTCGGGTCCGGGTTGACTGTTTCATACCCGGACCCGGACCCGTGCCCATCCCTAGATGTTGGCCACCGGAAGACAAGGGAAAGTTCGAAGCGGGGGATAGCGGGGGATGGCGATGATGTTCCACCATCTAAGAGAGCCAAGAAAAATGGTACGGCAGTAGACAAGAGGCCAAATGTGGCCAAGAAACGCAAGAATGCCGATGAGACGGATACGGACTCGGCGGTGATGTCAAGGCCACCCAAACGGAAACGAGAAGCAGAGGAGAAGCAGCACCGAGGTTCGTCAAAGCCGCGTACGAGCAGCCGCTTGAAGGGCAAAGGTGGACGCCAATAGAGATATATAGTATGCAGTAATCTAATAGTAGTTGAAAGCAGCATAGAGCCGTGCCAGTTCATGCATAAACCTCTCCAGATGTACTTTGGATGTAGCTGTGGGATTGTAGGATCATGTTTACATTGGTGGCCATATGTGATGGATATTGGAACTTCTATTTATTCTTGTGTGTATTTATCTTCCTGACCTACTATATTTATTTCGAGCCTCCATGTATTTATTTCCGCGCTCAGTAAATCATTTCGTGCTGCGATCTGATTCTTGATTGACAATTCTTGATTGACATTTGATCCTTTTTTATCACGGTTCACAGCTCAAATCCTCGCACCGCATAAGCTGTGCAAGGCTCTGAGTACCGCATTTGTGAGTCATATAGATATGACTCACCCAAGTAGTATATAAGGGGAATGTCTCCCTCTTGTGAGACATCTTACATCTTTACCAATACAACTACCAAGTGAACTCACTACTCTGTGTGATCTTCAGTGAAGCCAAGTGCTCACTAAACTATCTACTACTTTTACTGTCTAGCGCTAGTGTAACGACTACTAGAGCTTACATTACCGTTAGAATAGTGGTCCTAAGTACTTGGTGAATTATCCCAAGTGCACGTTAAACGGAGATACGAATCCCATTTAAAGGCTTCTTTTGGTGAAAGTCCCCTGTGTTGACTGATTGTATAAGGGTTCTTGAGCCTAATACTTTCGCTACTTGATATTTGTGTTGCATTCGTGTAACACCAACGCTGCTCTTCTCTCACACATGCTACGACTGCGCGTGCTATTTACATCCGTCGTTGAAAGTGATTGAGCTGTCCCCGGAGTTTCAAATTTTAGCAGGTGCCGTGATCGGCCGGCACAAGAGCCATCAGACCCCATCAATTCTGGTCGAAAGTTGATGGCTCTTTCCACTCTCCCAAGCTAGATTAAAAAATAAGTGAGGAGACAGATTGAGCCATTTTTAAAGTAATATCGTTCATGTGTGCTCCAAATTGATTCATCCTCAAACTCCATCCCAGAACAGGGCCCTCACCGAATTTTCAAACTCCGCAGACAGCCCAATGCAACAACCCGAGTTGTACCAGTCTGTATATGTACACCGAAGTGCTTGCCACATTTTTCGGCCATTGTATACAGACTGGTTACGAGTCTACTTGGGAAATTGGTCGACCAAATTGGGTTGGCTCAGGGAGACAGCTGAAACAGAGATAGCGGTTGAGAAAGAAACCACAAATCGAGGTGATGGTAAACATGGACACACTGATACAAGGCATCTGCTTAATATACGAGGTATATTCTTCTCGCCGTTGGGTGACGTCGTTTTTTGCTTCCCGTGTTTCCCGGTAACTTTCTCGATGCTATTTCCTTTCTATCAGATACATTCTGGTGCCTGCCCCCTTAAACGCTGACCTGAATGTATGATGTTCCCTAGCTACTATTCCCCTGCTGCCAGGCAGGGCCATTACGAATATCTCCACACTTGTCATACTTATCGCGACGCCAACAACTGCCTAAGCATATCCTCACCATATACAATGACCCTGCTGTCGTAGATTGGTCCACCAGTTTCATTTCAAAACAGTTGCATACAGCTGTAGCATCCCCGCAGCCACCGTTCTGTGGTACATAACAGAGCGGCAAATAGGTATGAAGAAGATCATATGTTAGAAGGTCGGCTGGCTATCGTGTTGCCACCGATTTATGACCACTTGCGCGAAGCCATTGACAAACGTCTGTCTTCCATTCCTCTAGCGCAACAGGAAGAGTGGAAGGGTCAGAAATGGTCTCGAAGGTATGCATGATTTGATCGCCTAAGCGTTATATCTTGGCAATGCAGTGGGCCAATTTACGGCTGGTGAGGGTGTTGTATGTACTGGAGGACTAAAAAAGTACAACTAATCACCATTTACTGGGTGCATGGTATTCTCGCCATTGTCCCAGATTTCAACTGGAGCGAATAGAATGAGAGCCAAGAAATTGATTTGAGAAACAAATGAACAACAGGAAAGATTATGTATGGCCTATTTGATTCAGATCAGACGAGAAGCGTACATCCCGATTCAAACCAAGAAACAGCGCTGAACGGTAAGGATCGTCACCATGAAGAGGGTCGCTGCTCAGGGAATTTGAGTGAGACGCCACCCAGCTGCTGCAGTGAATGTGGCCTCGCTGAGAGTTAAGGTGGCCCCGGCGCTCACAAAACCAACCCTCAGGAGTGCGGGACTCCCCGCTGCGCCGTTCGCCATGGCGTAGAGGAGCTTGCTCCCGGCTTGCACACCAAACGCGCTGTTTGTGATGCAAAGAGCACAACCGGACCCCCCCAGCCAGCCGGCCGACATTGACCAGACATACGAGCTCAAGATGTTGGTTGGGGAGACGAAGAAGACGTGAATCTAGAAAATGTATGAGTGCTGGCCACATCCCAGAGCAGAGCAAACTATACGCACGTCCTGGAAGTTAAAGCCATCAGGATTCGCCGACACGGCGACGATGGGGGTCCCGAGGAGGACCTCGTTTGCGGGAATGAGAGGAATATCTGAGTCAAACCTCCCGCTGCTGAAGGTGCCGAGCAGGGCGATCTCGTGAATGCTCTTGTCGTTATGTTGATAGTAGATTCGAGTGTCACCAGTGTGGTTTTGAACGGCCGAGGCACTGCCGGCTGTTGATATGGGACGAATTTCGGGTGCTGGGACGGTTGCAGGCGTTGACATGACGCCACCGAGTACGAACGGAAGGATCTAAGGATGAAAGGAGGTATGAATCCAGCGGTACGTACTACGCTTTGAGCGAGAGGAGAACTTACGAAGAATTTCAACAGCTTGAAGGTGAGCATTGGATAGATTGAAAGAGCTGTGGCCAGCAAACCTGACGAACTCAGGAATGCTTTTATATAGCACAAGAGCGCGCTTCAGATCGCTTTCCGTAACGTTTTCTGTCAATCTTGCGACCGATAGGAAATTCGAGTTTTGCGGTGTGTATCGAGAAGTCGCTCGCTGATGTCCGTGACGGCCGAATCCAGATTTTATTTTACACCCTGAGGGTATAGCAACGCGGTTTGGGGCATTTCTTTCCACAATGTGTTTCCACACATAACACGCAGGACGCCTAGACTCCACTGACCGAGGTCCGCGCCGTGACAATGAAGCGAAACCAAACATGTGCTCTCATTCAACAATCTAAGCGGGGTTCTGGTCAAGTAGTGGCTTCTATCACGCTCTGTATCTTGATCTTGATCAAGCAGCAGCTTCCATATGAACAGACAAGATCCAGGGGCTAGAAGTACACTCTCAGCCCGTTAGTCTCGGCGAAATGCCAGGCACCATCCTCTCTGTTCAATTACGTGCCAATCAGTCCTTCTTACGCGTACCAGCTGCGATTTCCGCAAGTCAGAATAAGGCACCTAAGTGGCCGCCGACACTATTATGTCGCGCACCCATTAGAGCCCTGCCGCGTGGTGGAATCGGGAGTATGAGAAAAGGAAGTGGTGTTCGAGTGTGTCCCACGCTTGCGAATCCCAGTTGGGGGTAGAGGATATACAGAGCACAGATGCACTGTACATTGGAAAGCCGTAACATTCAGAGCAAGGACAGAACATTCCAATCAATGTTCCGTGTTTGAGGGAAAAGGTGATACTTACCATTTTAAGCAAGAACCGTGCATCGGCAAACACCGAATTAGGGATGGGCACGTACCAGTCCCGCAATTTTTTCTTTTCTTTCGTACCGCTACTCACCCACTCCCGTCACCGACGAGCGCGTCAAAATGTCTACCGACCCCAGACCACCACTTAGACGCACGCCTGGCGACCAGCAATACCTTGACAGCTTGTCGGCACGTCAATTGATGGAGGTACAAGGTTCAGAAATTCACATGCAAAACCGAGCAATTTCGGGCATCTCGGCCACCGAAAATTAAAAGCAGAATAAAACCTTCCGGATGAATTCTAAATTTATCCGACTCAAGTGTGTGGAAGCGTCCCCTTCTACCGCCTGTACCACGAGACTGAACTGGACCACTTCTATACCACCTCAGATTCGGAAAGGGTCGACTTTATCGGGATTGCGGGATATGTGTTGCCTGCGACGGCTGGCACTCCGTGCGATTGACCAGGTGTGTTCTGTGGATTATTCCGATCCGATTTGGGGCTCATCTCACCTTTGGTAGTTGCCGGATCAATTTGGTGGTCGCATCCTTGTTACAAATTTGTACTTTTGAATATACTCAAACTCAGCTTTCGTCGCCCTTGAATCAGTGCGACCCAAGTTTTATATTTCCTTTCTGGAATATCTTTCCATGGTCATATCCTCATGGGAGTAGGGTCTCTTGGGGGATAAGAGCCCCCCACAAAAAACGTTTCGGATATGGATAATCTCAGCAAGAATAGTATAAGTATATCTCATCACCATCGAAGGAGATCTTTTGGGTGACAGCCGCCGAGAACGGCGGAGGTCCGGATTGTCTTCTCAGACCTTGTTACCGTGGCCATGTGATGAAATGCAGTTAGAAGGGATTGCGAAAGTTTCCATGGTTCATTTTTGTCGCTCAGAACCATTTCGGTTCCTGACCGCACTATCTCCATTGTCTTCTCAATCCCTCGTTTCCGTGGCTATGTGGGCCAAATGCAGTTTGAGGGGATTGCGAAGGCGCCAGCGGTTCGTATTCGTCAGAACCTTTTCGCTTCCTGATCGCATTGGTCCCAGCCAATTGTGGAACTTGACACGTTGCTTATGGCTTAATTCATTCTCATCAAGTATCTGAAAGCCCTCTGGAAACTCTGTATTGAACCTGTATTTATGAATTATACACCATACCTGGTGCCCGACCCCGGCCAGACTACCGAGCCCAGATTCAAAATTTCCAGGACAAACAGTGGGATGATACTAAACATCCTAACGAGCCTTTAGTGGTCCCGAAGCGAATTCCAGAATAAAGCACCCCCTGCTTCCCGCGACACATCTTCTGTACTCCTTCAGAGTCGGAGCATCGCTAATGGAGGATGTTTGACAGGACCTCCAGTTCATTCATATTGAGCTAGGCATATTATTCCGATTTCTGGAAGTTCTTCTTTACGCTCTACCGCCCTGGGCAGAAACATCCAAATCCGCGCCGCTGAGGTCTATCGTTTCAGGACGTTCAAATGGATGATAGATATAGGCCAACTGACAGGAGGCCCTTGCTGTAACATGCGATCTCGGGTTCGCGATTCCCGCACTGTTCCCAGCACGGTCTTCCGTGAGCACGAGTTGGCCCCGAGGTTTCATGTAAATCAATTAAAGTCTCTAGGGTGGTGCAAGGTCCTTAAAAGCTCTACCCACCCAAGTTCTGATCATTGTACTTTTTGGGGGGGGGATATATTATACTCGCGCGGTCCAACCAGTGATCACCACAAGACGTTGATAAACCTGAGACTGGCCGACTGCTTGTATGGCAGGACATCTGGTTAGAACCTCATGGGACCTGACCACAAGCGGAGTACGCAAGTGTACAGGAGGACCTTGACTCTCTTCTCAGGTAAAAATCCCCAGTGTCCACCAGTCTCAAGAATATTGTTGTAAGTCATCCCTTTGCAGATGCGTGCGACTGCCACAGTTGGAGGATCTGCCTCATAAGAGACAGACTACAACTAAGCACCTGTCTCCTGAGAAACAGGGCAGAGGGGAGATCCCAAAATCACTCAATTTGCAGAATGATCCATAAGGCAAGGTTCCGAATATTATAACATTGTGGGGCTTGAGTAAGTTGGAGAACTCATCGCTTGTTAATTTGAGGGTAAGATGATGAAATATGTTCCCAGAGCTGTTGGAACGGATCCACGTGGGTCCAACCTTGCATCGAGATGTAACGGGGGGAATATATGCGCCGACCAGCCACGAGGAGCCCATGTCCAGGACCAGAATGTCGGGCGAACTCAACGGGGACTTCACAAATTCAATCTCATCGTGAATTAAAAGAGCGACGCCTCCGCCACGGTGGAACGTCTGGAGACGTGGTTTACGAGGGAATAGCCCCGAGGAGCCTGAGCAGTGTCTTCCTCACCAGGAAGCATATCTGTTTCGCCAAAAAACATGATGTCGTAGGGTTTGAGGAGCGCGGAGAACTCGGTACTTGTCAATTTAAGTGTAAAATTGTGGTGTACATTCCAATATAAAATTGAAACCCCCGCCTGGGAAGCCACGGCCACGGAATTAGGATGGTACCTGATGATCCTACCCCCCTTCCAATGCACATTTCTCCCACCCAAAGTTTTTCGGTGGGTACTTGTCAGCAAAAGGGGCACAAAAAACCCGCTGACTGTGTTCCGCATCCAAGCTTACCCTGACCTATACACCATGTTCCCGGACCGTCCCCTCAATTTTTGGCCTTTTAGGCCCATCAGAATATCGATTCTGACAATGTATCAAAATTTCAGGTCCAAATTCCGAAAGCCACACCCTCTGCAAATAAAATACTCCAAACATGCTGAAAGTACGCATGGTCACCGTAAATGATGGTATTACTTTTTATATAATATGGCTAGCTTAATACAAATTACATGAGGCTGTTCACCCCATTTATACCATTCTATTGACCCCCTAACTTCGCAAATCTATGAAGAACACAAACTTTCATCCAGAATAGCCTGCTGTAACTATGTTTGTTTGATTCCGCTGATCGGCTCATCTCCGAGATGCCCGAAGTCAGTTTGGTTGACCGCGCTGACTGAAACCGATATCCGCCCACCAACCCGCCAAGGTTTTTCTCGGCAGCTGCCGACTAACCTGCAGCTGGCATGCGCCTGCACCCGACAACCCCCCCACGCCAGCCGCACTGGGCGCCGCCGCCTGCTGCCTGCCCGCCTCCGCTGTAGGTCGGCCGTCCCCGCTGCCTGTGTGCCCTTCCTCGCGCAACATCCGAACCCCGCATCATCTCGGCCCGGTTTTGTTTGCATCTATTGTCCAATGCTCTCACTACAACGGCCATCGTCTCAAATCCTCCTGCCCACTGGCCCCCACTCGTTCGACAGCCGGTCAGTAACATTAGTATCACTATACACATCCAGCTCCACCTCAGTGGCCCGCTCCCTTACCCTCACTCGCCATCCAAATTCTGTCCCTGCGCACGATCTCCTCTCGCAACGCCGAATTTCCGCCCCCGTCGGACTGCCCTCGCCACCACTACAATCTACATCATCTTCCACGCCTATCCATCCCTCAAACGTCTCTGTACTCCAAAAACTGGCCCCACCGTGCACATTCTTCGCCTTCCCACACCTTTGACCTTTTTCTGTGAGCCTGGTTGCACTCTGCTCCGAACCCACGCGCCGGTGCCCTTGGACGACCTACCCAACCGCAACCTATGTAAAAAATCGGCTTTAACTGGCACCACCGCCGCCAATTGCGCGCCGATCGGCTGCTGCAATGGATAGCGCACTGTACCTCCACTTCGCCGCCGTTCGCAGGCGTTTTGGGCTGGAACACGAGGTAAAGGGATAGACTGGGGTGTGTGACGGTTTTTGGGCGGTCTGGATATCTCAGGTACGTTTTATGTCCTTATATGCGCACTTTCGTCTTTTTTTGCACTAATCGGCCAGGCCCACCACGAAATCGACCCCTTATCCTCCCATTCCTTAGCAGCTGAGTCGCCCCCTTTCCCCTTTCCACACCCGCACCCTCCGCACGAATTTTACGGGGTTCAAAACACCTCACCACTCACAATTTCTCTGCCGTCGTGCGTACTGCCACATTCGCCCACACTGCTCTAAACTGTCCCCACTTTCAGCTTCGTCTTCATTCTCCTCTGTACACTACAACTCCGCCCGCTGCGCGCCTTTTAGTGTCGCCCGCCGTTTGGTCCTTTTCTGTGCCCTTGGCTCGGCCGTACCCATTACCCACCCGGTGACGCTCAGACATGTCCCCTGTATGTGCTCCAACCCGCAGTCCCGCCCAAGATTCTTTACCTGTCTCGCCATTTGCGCGCCACCGGACCGTCGGAGTCCAGCATCACTGCATCTTCCTACCAGTCTCGTTTATCGCCGGTGTGTTTAGGAGATGAGGGGAGAGTATCAGCGAGAGGATTGAGCAATCCTGGGAGGTACCGGGGGGTTCCGGTGCGTTATATTCGAATATATTCACGTCTTGACGCTTTTCCTGTCCATTCTCCTTGGCCCCGCCCCAACTCTCTTCCGTTAGCCATGAAGTCACTGAAGGCGAGTCGGACAACTTCTTATCCACATGTCCCTGCTTCGTGTCCAATTTTTAGGGCCCTCAAAAGTACTCGTCCATTGCCATCTTCGGGTCCGCACCCGTACCGCCACACCCACACCTCCCAAACCTTCCGCCGACCTGATGTTCCGTCTCGGCGACTTTCCCAACGGTCTCTAATGCGCAAACACCCTTTGCACGCATTATCTGTATTCTTTTCTTCGCACTATACTTGAGCATGAAAACAATTATCGGCCGACAGGACAAAGGGTGCAAAGCTGGAACAAAGAAATAAAGAAAGCCCCGCAAATGACAGTTCAGCGACAGTGCAAGTGAGTTGTCCGCCGTGTCCGTCCCTACAGCGAAGAACCTGTCCAATCAGTATGGTGTGATCCTTGCAGTCGTGGTTTTACCATACCCTTCACGGTTCCGGAATAATACTCCTAAAGTCAGTTCAAGCCGGCAATCACCAGTTTAAAGTTCAAATTCCAATGATGACGGCGGTTCCGCAAGATAGGGTTTGCAGTTTCTCTTCTCTGGACAACGATGTACATGACAAATTTCACCATGAAGAACTATGGCGTCGACGCGGAGGATGTCGGGAGCTACGAGGATCTGAGCACAGTTTGTGCACTGCGGCTCTTACACTGCGACAAGCATGCTGAACGCCCCCCACGCACCGCAGGCTAAAGTCAATGCCCTCAAAGCCAACCAATCCGCAAAGACGTTCTCCGTGCGTACCGCGGCGCTGCGCCTTCGCCAGGACCACCACGTCGTGATCAAAGGCCGCCCCGCGCGCATCATCGATCTCTCCATCTCGAAGTACGCCTGCCATTGGGGGGGCAAAATACATATCGTCGTACTTGACGTGCGTGTCGTCCTTCGTGAAAAGACCCATTGTATTATTTTCACCGACTCCGCCGATAGATCTTCACCCATAAAAAATGGGTGGGTGCCCTTCTCTGCTTCGAATATTAATTATCTGTTCAACGGCGCCTCGAACCACAGGAAGACATCAGCCGAGTCAAAGACTTCATCAATGCCCCTATTCTGGTGGGGGCTGAATATACATTCGTGTGCTCCTCCTCCTCTCTCTCCTTCCTCCTCCCATGTGCCTGACTTGAGTGGAACACACACAGCTCAACATCGACGTTAACCTCCTCACAGACGACGGCCTGCCCAAGGATGACGTCAACATTCCCCACAGTAAACTCGGTGCGAGCCTCTTTTCGGACTTTGCGGAGGGGAAGGATTTGCGCATGAGGACACTGAGTGCCTTGGGTGAGGAGCAAATCAGTCCCGTTCGTCTAAATGCGTCAAGGATTTTTGTTGACAGAATCTTACTTAGGTCGTGGCGTACGAGGAGGCGGGTGATTAAGGTCATCAAGTTGTATATTATTTTTGTGAAGTAAACGCGCAGTTTTTGCCGTAGCAATTAAGCCATTGGCCATTGATCTCAGGTCTTTCCTCTCCCTCTCCCTCTCTGCTTTTCCTCTTCCCATCCTGCGTCTACAGTATCATTTCAAGCACACGCCCCAAGCATCGACCAAAGGCAGTGCCCTCTGCAGAAATTGGAAATCCACATCCTGGCACCTGGCTGCCACTGTTCGCAAATGTGGAAATCGTGCCAGGTCCAAAAATTCGCAGAGTAAGGTGCTCCAACGAGGGCGCAACCAGCCTGGTATCAAATCGACCAACCGGCCGAAGAGGGAATCCATGTTGATGCGCCAATTGGAATCGGAGATGATCACTGTCTTCAGGTTGGGGTGAAGCAACAAGTCGGACACGCCGATTTCGCCAGCTATGGGGAGTGAAATCATGGGAAAGTGAAATATGTTGTACCCTAGTAATATACTTGTTATGACACCAGTGTGTGTCATAGTTAGGGTCTAGCATGCTCAAATCAAGTGCTTCGGGGCTGGCTAAGCATACTACGACACGGGGGCGTGTCGTATGTAGCATATTACTAAGGAAACGATACGCTCCGCAGCATTCTCCATCACAAGCGAGGAGTAGTGCGAGAGCAACGTGCTGAATGCGAGCTTGACCGTCAGCGGTGCGGCCCCGGAACGATCCAGTTGGTGATCAATACACTCGTCGCGATGACTGGACGAAACATCGATGTGCGATCAGAGATCTTGGCTAGCGAGCACAATCTCGTGCCACAGGCGACAGACGAACATAATCTTGTGCCATTTCAAAATATGCCCGACGTCAGCGAGGTGGTTTGCATGTGGTTTGCATTATACGCAAATTCTACGAGGGAATCAGGATTGAAGGCCACAGTAACTCGGATGAGAATTGGCGAACAATTGCGCAATCCCCATTGCGCCGTGCGGGAGATGATCAAGGTTGGATGACTGTCACACTGTTAAGTCGAAAAACAAATCTCTCGATTCTTGTCCTGAGATGCCTATGGGCGTACAAAATCTGCACCATACTACAGGGCTCCCGCATCGCCAAATACGGTCGTGAACCTTGTGTGAACCATCTATGCAGGGGCCATCGTTAGTCATCATTGGTAAAGCGGCTGCGCAATAATACCCAGAACTGATAAAAGTGTCGGAAAGGCAATAAAAGTGTTTTTTGACCGCCATAAAGAACAGGTGGTCATGTCTTGTTATCGCGCAAAACCACCAATGGTGGTTTACGGCGGATGTAATATTTTCAAATAAGGTGTGAGCTCAGGCAAGAGGAGTCGGCCTGAATAGTAGACGAGGTAGAATTTTTGTACTGGACTCAATTAGATCTGCCCCAATCTTATCGAAGGCCGGCGATCTAATCAAGGCTGCAGAAGCTCTTGCTGGAATGGTTACAGGCTGAAATTGACTCGTCTGACAAGCTCTACTTACTACATGGCCGTCGTGAACTTTCCAAAGGGGATAAGCCACCTATCCAAGTAACTTTGTGCATGCGGCACTACATAACACCGGTGAAAACGCAGAAGCACCGCGAGGCTATGACCTCCGTTACTTCCCGTGTTGATGTGCTAACCTTCTTCTTGCTTTTTAGTGTGTTTTTAGTGTTACCGCGGCGGGATGGACTCCAAGAATCCACTTGACCTTGAGCTCAGGTATTTGGGCTCGGGGATGATGTAGGCTAAATAGTACGCGTACATCGGGATACTTCCTGGAAACCGGCGTTCCTGAGTGGGACCGCGCCATGTGATGCCGCCTGCCTGCCTGCCTGCCTGCCTGCAGCTGCGGCAATTTTCTGGGCGAGCTATGGGCCCGTGCGGAATCTCGGTTCGCATGATGGATTGGATGCTGACTGAGTCAAGCGACGATCTGTCAACCTGTAATATATTCAAATGGGCGGGTGCGTTCTGCAGAGCTAGTCTTCAAGATATAATACACGATTCATTCCACAATCCTCCCCGAACGATCAGTGTACACTGGCGGTTCAGTCATCGCAGTTTCCTGTTTCTCCATCCGCACCACTAGTTCCGCACGCCGCTGTCCCCTTGCGCGCCCTCCCCGGGTTGGTACTTACCATAGGCGGCTCGGACTGCCCACTTCTTGTGGATCCAGATGGCTCGCCATCCCGATATATAGCGAAAGGTGTTACACTTCGACTGGTTATATCTGAGGACACAGCATCCGTCGAAAAAGACGCCCCAGCAATAAAGATTATCTACGCACCTGAGCGTGTGGTTCCGCGTCTCCGCCTTTGTCGGCGCAATAGGAACAAAGCCACGGCCACAAATAACAGGCAAGCCGCAATTGCGATGGAGATACCGGCAATGGCTCGCGCAGCCCATGAAGAGTTGGCGTCCCGGTCCCGCTGGTTGTAGGTGATAGAGGATGCGTGGAAGTAGGAAGTATGCCGATTGAGCTCGTCAAAGTCGGCGGCGGTGCGACGTCCGCTTTGGGCGGAAAGAACGTGGTTGGCGATTGCACCGTGATGAAATCGAGGAAAAAAGCACCGGGGATGAGTGGTGTGATGCGGGCGAGTGAGTCTCCACTGAATCGAACGTCTGTCCAATGAATTCGAAGTTGGATTGCGCATTGAAGTATGAGGAGCCAGTCATTGGCATCTGCACATCCAACCAAGGCCCTTCATCGAGAGAGTACGCCGCAGCCGTGTTCGGGAACTCCTTTACCAGCAATCTGCGAACCTCGAAACTACTGCCTTTTCAAAGCAAAGTTGTTCCCAATAGGATGTATTGTAGATGAGGAGGCGACCCACCTGTAAAATTCAATGTCACGGTCGCCCCGAGATCCGCCGCTCCCTCCACGCTGTTGTTCAGCGATATCGCCGTCTCAAAGAGACCCGACCTCAGACCCGTTATCCCCGTACTCCACCCTTGAGAGTAGGCTAACTGTGGGCTTGTGTTAAGTACTAACAACCGGGCAGAACTTGACGGATCGAGCGTCGCATTCTGGGCAACCCCGCCATTCCGAGGGTGATGGCAAATCGGTCATTAAAACCGAACATGCCGGACGGCAAACCCTCGGCAATCTGAGGCCATTTCCGGCGAAATATAACCCTCGGAATGAATTTCCACATGATGAATAAAAAGGACTTAGAAAAAATTTCGCCGTTTGGATTTTTCACTTCAACAAAATAATGGAGCCGAGAAATAATGCTCGTGCCTCGCATGAAGTTCCTCTCCGTATTTGCGAGTTTATTTGATTTTCAAGGTTTCAAAGCACTTTTAGCAATGAAAGACACTGAATCCGGAATGTCGCGCATATACCAGTCTGAAACTCGCATTTAACTTTTTTGAATTTGAATCTTGTTAAATTTGAGACGAGAAGCCAAACTCCGTACTGCTTATTCGTGCTTGGTTTAACGAGTCGCCAGAATGACGCACGTGCCGAGAATCGGGCGGCATCGTCCCCGGGCCGCGCTTCGGCCGCGCTGTCACATCAGGGAAAACCCTTGGAAGCCCCTCGTGAGACCTTGAAAGGGCCAAAAGGGCTCGCAAGGGCGGTCCAGCCTTGAACCACCTATGGTAAGCCCTCGAAAGTCACCTATGAGATTCACTAGCCCTTCCAAGGGGCGACTAGGCTAGGCCGCCTTGGAAGGCCGTTTGGTCCTTCCAAGGGCCGGGAAGGAATTCCGAGCCCCCAGATCGCCCATCTCACAATATTCATAAAACATCCAAAGAATAATCAAACAATAACATTGCAAATGAGGTAGTAATACAACATGAGGTGGAATAAAGTAAGGTTGAGAACGGTGACATCGAGACATCGCAAAATGGCGGGTACTAAAGAAAGAGGAGTGATTATCATGTTGGTGGGTACCTCTACGAAAAACATACTGTGAATGGTCGGTTGGCAATGGTAAAACCTAGAGAAAACGCGTCAAGTGTGAGTATTCAATGAGCTAGGTGAACAAGATCGGAAGCGGCACTTACCATTGGTCACATATACGACTTTGGAGAAGTGCCGAGAGAAGCCTGAGCGATGACTTGGATGGGAATGTGCTCGTGGAACGTCAAAGATGGGTAAATGCATGAATAGAATAAATTCGCGGTGTTCGTTGAGTAAGACTTGGACGAAAGGAGCCTAAATAAGGATATATATTAGTTTCGCGGACGAAGAACGAGATTTGGAATGACCTCAGGTAAAGACAACCTGTAGTGAGGTTACGCGACCTGGGTTAAAGTCAAAAAAGATTGCAACGGAGAGTGAGATAAACCAACCGTTCCCATAGTCGCTGAAAAGATAGCCATAAGACCTAATGAACCATTTCAGCAAGGGTGCGAAGAGATGAAGTAAATTTACGTTTTAATTATTGAGAAGTGACAGGATTAATCTGGCACGCAAAAAATTAGCAGACTATATGCGACGAAAAGACCAACTGGGAGAGGTAGTTGGGGTCGGGGTGTTGTCAGAAGGGTGGCAGAATATATGCGGCATGATTGATAACCCACAGCAAAGCTACGAGGTAGTCAGATCAAGGCCGTGGAGACGATATATGCGCACCAGATGACGGGGCATGGAAAAGTGGTCGAGGAGCGACAGTCAAGATAAGCCCCTACAAAAGAAAACAACCATAGATACCGTCAGGTGAATTCTTCCCCAAGCCAGGAAGAACGCACCTTGCTATCGGTACATGAGGCACTGCCACACCGCGCAGAGGCCGCATCAGTCTTGCGGTCGTGGGCCTAGAGGTGTGAGGGCATGGTTGGTAAGGAGTAAAACGGGGAGATAGCGATCTGAGAAACTGCGCGTTGACAGAGAGCCGATAGAGAAGGAGAGATGAGGCAGAGGGTGGGGAAAGGTGACTAAGAAGGCTCGGAGATGCAGAGAACGGAGAACGGACATGCTCGGCGGGAGATCGAGGGGTAGCGGCGGCGTAGCATGAGCGGATGGGGCTTGGAGGCCGAGGCAAGGAGCGGGCCGCCGCTATCACGTCGTTAACCCTGGGTGGGGGAGGCAGGGTTGAAGGAGTGCGACAAGTGTCGAAGAAAGTGAGAAGGAGAGCACGAAACAATTGAGGGAGGGAGTAGGAGGATGCCAGTGGTGGGAGAGAGTAAGGAGCGTAGCGTCGGCAGGTCGGACTTGTGCCGTTTTTGTACTTTGTTTGGCTTGGATTGCCGGCCTTGGTGGGGCTTGGATGGGGCTTGCGAGGCTGCAGTAGGCTTGAGGGTCCTGGCGTGGTGTGCGCAAGGCTGGCGGAAAACCTTGAAGTTTAATTTGAAAGCCTTCACAAGCCCTTCTCGGCCCTTGCCGAAATCACGAGGCCTTGACAGGGATCGACACTTTTAGTGATGGCCCGCAAAGCTACTTACGACGACGATCTCTCTGCCATTTGGCGTCTCCGGCATTGTCTCGTCCCCGATAAGCCTCCAGCCTCCCTTCCTCATTGTCATCCACGGCCTTTGAAGGGTGCCTTCATCCCTCCTGGACGCCGCATACCCACCGGGAACCCAATCCATCATGAGGTGTATCCCGAGCTCTCGAGCCAAGGAGAATCTCCTTAAGGCAACGGCCTGTGAGTTTCTCGCTCCAGTCTCAAGCTGAGAATTAATACTTATTTTAGGGAACGACGAGATCGACAAGCGAATCTACCTGGACTTTCTGAGAGCCAAGAATGAAATTAATATATTGCTTCTTGGTGCGGGAGGGGCGGAACGGTCGGTTTTAAAGCAGCTGATGCTCCTTCACCCGCCGGGACCGACCGACCGGGAGCGAAGTGTCTACAGAGAAGTCATTTTCTCCAATATCACTCTATCTATGCGGTGCGTTGTCATGTGCCTTGCTGTTCACCTGGCCATTCTCAAGCCCATACTGTTGCAGCGCAGTTCTCGAGGCGATGCCGGCGCTCGAAATCTCGCTTTCCCCACAGAATGACGCACGCAGGACCGCTATCCTCTCCCTCCCCGAAATGATTGAGGCCGACATACGCCGACGCCATCGGGGCCTTTGGTGCGGTATGTTCTTTCTCTTGCTGTCGTATCCGTGCTGTGAAACAAAATTCTTCCAACACAGACCCAGACGTGAAAGAAGCCATTCGTCGCAGAAACGAGTTCCAGCTCTCCGAGAGCGCTGCGTACTACTTCAACGCCATCGACCGCATTGCGGCAGTCGACTACGTTCCCAGTGACCAAGACATTTTGCGCTGTAGGGTCAAGGCATCAGGTGTGGCGGAGTTGAGTCTTCAGGTGTGTTTACATTTGAAACCTTCTACGCTGTTCGCCTGCAACTACTTTGCGGCTTGCGGCTTGCTTCTGTAACTTGGCTCGCTGCAGCCGGTCTTATTCTTAACATTCCCCATAGGTCGGCGAGCTTAAATACAAATCTTCGACCCAGTGGCCAACTCTCCGACGGCAAAAAATGGCTTCACTACCTCGAAAACGTCAAAGCGATCCTGTTCTGCGCCGATTTGACTCAGTACGACCAGATGCTGTATGAGGACGAAAGCGTGGTAAGTACTTGTATGCCATTAATTTCCCCAATGCTACACAGCTGCGTGCAAACTTGGGGTGGACTGACCAAGGACGTAATCTAGAATCGCATACAAGAAGCTTTAACACTGTTCGACTCGATCTGTAACTCGCGGTGGTTCGTGAAGATGAACATCATTTTATTCCTGAATATCGATGGGTTGGCGGACAAGCTCCTGTGGAGTCCGTTGGTGAGTTTTCTTTCTTTGATTTCGGATCTTCCCACCTTCGCCGTATTTCTTTTTTTTTGCATTTTCTGGGCATGGATCTCCTGTCCCGCTGAAAATCATGAACGCCGCCCAAGCTTCCTTTTCCTGCACACGCTGATTTATCTTTCTGTCTCCCACCAGGCCGACTATTTCTCCGACTACGCGGGAGGCGACAACTACGACGCCGCGTGTGACTACCTTCTGCACCGATTCGTGTCCCTAAACCAAAGCGCTGCGACGAAGCAAATCTACGCTCATTATATGAGCACGACGGATGGTCAGCAGCTTAAAATGTGAGTGCTACTATCCGTGTGGCCACCAGTCGTCTCGCTCTCCGCACGCAATGACTTTTGCCAGTTTCCATTTGCATCCTCAGGAATAGAATAGGGCTGACCCATTTTTCAGTCGTCCGCAGCGCAACGCAAGACATTCTCCTTCAGCTTCATCTCCGCGAAGCGGGTTTACTCGGCCCGCGGCCACTGGCCTCTAAATCTAGTTCGTCCAGTACTTCTCTTGAATCTTGGATCGCTGCTTTGGAGGCCCGGTATTCGGGCGTGGTTCGACGCTTTTAGCCTTCTGCTCCCATATTTATTTTGCACTGTATTAGTGTCTTTGCTATATCATTTCGAAGGATGCCCATATCTCTATGCCACTATCGCGATGCAATCCACAGGCAGCTGCTGGTCTCTTCCGGCACCTATCAACTTTTCTCTGACCTACATACCCAAACAATGGTTACTTTTTCGCAGACTTCGGCATTTATACAGCGAACGAAACAAACATCTGTCACGAATCACGTCCCGTCTTGCTCTTATATTCGTCACCTTTCACTCCGCTCCAACCGCACAGCGTTTGGGACTAATTTGGGACGACGATTAATGGATGGTGATACGATGCGATACTATTACTGTGCGAGCGTAATGTCCGGCCAGCAGTCCAATTTGTGTTGAGTGGAAACTGTCATGATCTGAACTTTGTTGGCCTCATCCATGGACAATTACTTGCATTGAATTCATTTGATACCATTACACCCCGCCAACAACAGTGAGCGGGATCCCGACGACGACGCCGACACTCGCCGACAGTTGTCGGAAGCCTTCGGAGCAAGGGGGTCTGAATCTTAAAATTTTACAAACCAGGTCGATTTAGGGGGTTTAGCCCGCCGTGAATCCGAAAATCTTGGTTTCAAGCTGCCAGGTTGAATATTCACTGAGATAGAGGGGGGGTACATTATTACTGCATTGGGCGGAATTTAGTGTACTGCCACTGTACAGCCCCTCCCAAAAAGGGAAATTTTGACGTGCATCAAATTTTGGAGAAACTTGTTCGTCTTCTTGCAAATGGCCTGGGAGCGAAAAAAAAATGGGACAAAGCGCCAAAACACTCTCATTCATTCCCTGAAAAGGCCCGCAAAATATGGGGGGGTAGCTTACCCACTATTGGGCGAGATTTGGGGGGTCTCTGGACCCCCCTGAAAAAAAAAATTGTAGGTGATATATATTTTTCGCATATTTGGGCCCCCTTGCTTCGGAGTGAGCCGGACAACATCGAGGCTGATGTTTGGCTTCTGATCAGATCAGGGCACATGACTTCCTGCGCGCAGGCACACCTAGGACAGAGTTCTTTTGACCTACGTAGGATGGTGGGGAAAATTTTGACATTTTTATGAGCCTTTTCAAATATATAAAAAGATTTACTTTTATTTAAAATAAAAAGGTATACAAAAAACAGCAACTTTTCATGATGCTTTCAGCAATTAAGAAAATATTTCCTATTGTTAATGGGAAAAAGGCGTGCTGAAAGGTGTCCTTTCAGTAGGCCTTTCAACAAAGGAAGAAAGGCTGTAAATAAAGGGAAAAGGCTGTATTTTCTTTGAAATACCGCCTTTCTCCCTTTGTTGAAAGGCCTGCTGAAAGGACACCATTCAGCAGGCCTTTTGTCCATTAAAGATAGTAAATTTTTTCTTAATTCCTGAAAGCGTCTCGAAAAGTTGCCGTTTTTTTTATACCTTTTCATTTAAAATAAAATAAAACCTTTTTGTATATTTGAGAAGCCTTATAAAAATGTGAAGCTTCTCCCCATCATTCTACGTAGGTCAAAAGAACACTGTCCCGGGTGTAAGGACTTTAACTCTGAGCCCACCTAATGATATAAACTCCGACCTGAAATATAATCCAGTACTGGTTTCAGCAAACATTCTTACGCGTTTGTCGTGAAGTAGTGACAGCGTGAACGCATCAATCTCCAAGTTCAAGAAGGCTGTCAAACATCAGGTTCGGTTCAGCGTTCGCGCGGGGTTGGACGCATTCGAACGCTCAACCGGAAATTGTCCGTCGTGCACCCGGCTCTGCCCGTCAGCCGCCCGGGTGCCCACAGCTTCCCCGATCCCACGACGCACGACAGCCAGCGCTGCAGGGGAGATAATAGGAATTATCTCTCACAAAGCGAGGTCGGAGCGATCACCAGGAATATAAAAATGATGCCAAATAACGTGCGCGAGAGTTCATATCAGAAGTAATTCATATCCGCGCACAGGTTCCAGGTGTCGACTATTTCGCCCAGTTGTCCGTCTTGAATCGCTCCGAGCACTGCTGGCCATCGCAGCCGTTAAGAACCTCGAAATGAAGCAATTAGATGTCAAAGGAGCATACTTGAATGGAGGCTTACAAGAGGAAGTATTTATGGAACAACTTCCTGGCTTTGACGACGGAAGCGGTCGCAAATGTCGTCTCAAGAAGACACTCTACGGCCTGAAGCAATCAGGACGTGAATGGAATCGCGGACTCCATTCCATACTCGCGAAGCACAGTTTCAAACGAGTCGAAGTCGATCATGGCGTGTATGTCCGCCAATTCAATGGCCAGTTTGTCGTTATCACAGTATGGGTAGATGACTTACTTCTATTCAGCAATATCCCCGCCATGTTATTCACCACCGAGCGTTGAAGCAAGAAGTCGAGATCAACGATCTCGGGGAGCCGAAGTTGATTGATATTGAAATATACCGAGATCGCGCGAAGCGCACCATCCAAATTTCGCAGGAGAATTACATCGACAATGTCTTGAGACATTTTGAATACGAGAAGATATCGCCTTTCAAGACCCCCATGGATCCGAATGTTGTCCTGCAGAAGAACGAGGGCAAAGGAAAGACATTTGATGAGCGAGGCCACAGCTTTGCTGAATGCATCGGCTCGATCATCTGGCCAGCCACTATTAGTCCTCCAGATATCGCATTTGCTGTGGCCAGAGTTGGAGTGTATACGATCAACCCGATTGCAACACACTGGAGGGCGATGAAGAGAATATTTCGGTATCTGAACGGGACACATATGAGCGGATCACGTTGAGGTCCGGATTTTCGGTCCGATTCAACCTATGTATTTTATTCTTCGGAAGGGGGGAAGGGGGGGGACATCCGTTTATTTTGGGGGATAGGCATCAGATACGTCACCAGCTCTATCTCGCACCGCGCCTGCCCGGCGCTCCATCGTGTTCGTGTTCGCCGTGCTATACTATCGCGCAGTCCACTGCCCGTGCCAATCTGCTCGAGAATCCCTATCCATTCAAACCCGCAAGGCTCTCCGTTTATCCGCGGAGACGTGTCCCACGTTGATGCGCCACTATATGTGAATGCTCGCACTCCTGGACCAGTGCTCGATTGGTCGACATCCACGACTGTACAGCCGCTGACAGCCCCCCCTATTCTGCATGGATGTCTCTTCGACGCTGGAAACGGTCCTGAGCACTACTCTCCTGCCCCCTCCTGCTCTGCGCAGCCTCGTGGCTAAACTGCCGGAAGCCGTCCATGCCCCACATCTCAGTTGCACTTTCGAATACTCCGATTTTAGATAAAGCCTCTCTTGCATTGTATTCGGTGTACATATCTCCGATTCCTTCTCCTGCAAGGGTACATACCAACCCAGCTCCATCTGTCATTGTTTTTCAGTCGCAGACAAGATGCGAGAAAGCCTTGTCCACAATATTCAAGGGCTGCCAACCATAATGGCTCGTATGGCTCCAGATGTCCCTCATCATTTCTACTTAGAAATGGTGCTAGATATTCATATTTCCTTCTACAGGAAACTTTATCACATTTTCGCCACCTCAACGCAGCAAGATGGATCAAACCCACAATTTTAGCCAGAAATTGGACCGCCACGGCAGAGTCATATGCAAGGGGGAGCATCAAAATCTACCTATGATCAGAAGGCACTTGAGCCGATTCAATGTAACCATTGATTCCAGAGCCATTCGGACCGCAATATCTCTATTGCTCGGGAGTTAGCCTGGGTGGCGTGGGAGAACAAGCTGATGCATACTGATCCAAACCCTGCTTAACACATGAGGAGGAGGACAAATTTATAAGAGGTATAGCAAAGACCGACGAAAAAGGTATTTGGTAACTGGTTGCCGCGAGATCGGTTCTATATTTTCCTGATTTGCACTGGTTGAACATTTCAAGTTTTTCGGTGAAAAAATTGGTGCAAAACTTGAAATTTTTTTCACCTATTTTTTCCGCAAAAAAAGGGGTGAAAAATGTAAAACATTTTTACCTTTTTCTGACTTGAAACAATAATAAGGTGAAAAATGTAAAATATCTTTCACATTTTTCACCTACTTTTTTAGTGCAAAAATAGGTGAAAAAAAATTCAAGTCTTTCACTAAATTTTCCACTGAAAAATTTGAAATGTTCAACCAGTGTTGATTTCGAGTTCTAGTTACTATCCACCCCACCCAACGTGAGCCGGGTATAAAAATTTGTATGCTATTTCACTGTGGGAAAAAACTTCCACACCTACCACCTATTTATCTCCTGTTGGATTCTTTTTCCTACACTCAAAGTGTACAGCCACCAGTCTGCCCATAGAACTGAGCCCAAGATAAATAGGCGAAGTGAAAACTAAGGTAAAAACAGTGCTATAGCGCGACGAGCTGCAGCTGCGGCCTGCAGCACGCTTGCGTAGTAGTAGGGCGCATATTTTGGCGTGCCACAGGTTTTGCTTTTGTGGTACTTTTGCACCGAATGTCCCTCCCGGTGTTGTCCGATTTTTATTTCGGCCGCGCGGACTAGCGCATAGAGGATGCGATTCCATCCCGCGGCGAATGGTGGGTGGTTACGTTGACCCGAAGGGTGGCGTGTGAAGATACCCGTCTTGTTTTATGTAAGTCTTGCCATTTACGGACGGGCCTACACGGTGCGTAACAAAATTACGGCGTAACCGTAATACGGATGGCTCCTACGCGGCGCTGCTTGGGCGCTGCGCGGTGATTAACCGCCAGGAGGGCCATGGATGAGAGGACCGCGAGCTTAATTTTCGTCTTGGCTGTACTTATCCCCCTGTATCCCCACATTGCGTACCTCAGATAATTCCCACCCATTCACTGCGCTCAAAGGGTCCCTATAACCAATTTGCGTCTAGCCGTCTCGGCATTGACAGGCGGAGTTGGACGCGCGCGTCTAGGCGGCGTAGCAACCGCTGTCTGGCGTATGCCGGTTAAATGCCTCTCACCATTTCTATTCTTGTCCTGGTAGCCCCAGACTCGTGGCGGATCGCTTCCATGTTGACATGCTTGGCCGATGTTCCTGGTCCATGTATTCTCCAAGGGAAATATGAACATTTCACCACACTTGTTCTATCTGTGTTGGTAACTGCGGACCTTTTTTTCACGAGCCATCATATCAGCAGAGCTACGTAATTCGGTTCTGCAGTTGTGATATTCATTTCAGAGCCGAGACTCTATATAAAGCACCGTTGCGTTGTGTCCGTTGTCATTTGTACCATTATGCCCTCTAAAGCTCGTATCCAGGATGTGCTCCAGTTTGTCACCGACACAGTAACGACTGTCCGAAACATGTCGGTAGCTGCCACGGTCCCCTTCCTTGGCGGGGCCGCAACGATGGCACTCTCAATTGTGGAAGTCATCAAGGCCAGTTGAGCCCCAACCATTGACCAGTGTTGCTTACCATATCTCTCCAGACCCTGAAATCCAGCCAGGATGAAGTTATAGAAATCATGGAACAAATCCATGAGATTTTGGTGGCGGTGATTGTGGTGTATGAGACCGCAAAAATCAACGGAGCTCTTCCTCCTGCAATTCTGTCGGAGATTGCCAAGTTTGTTGAGTAGGTTGCAGTTGGGTCCTATTTCCGCCACAGTTCGAACAATGAATTCCAGAACCCTTCGCAAAATACACATTTATTTCAAGGCCAAGCAAGGAATGGGAAGACTCAAGCGCTTGCTCAATTTGAATGAAAATGGAAATGAAATGAAGACTTGCAAAGCCGAGCTGGAACAAACATTGGTCACATTTCGGGTGAGCAGAGTTCCATGGTTCCGAAGCAAGATATCACTTACACTCTTTAGTTCCAGACCCGCATGTCAACTGCATCTGCAATGTTCCTAATGAGAAAGGATATCGGGCAGATGCACCAGGAATTGATGGACTTCATTGTGGCCCACCCAAATATGGCACACTCTGATTCTTCATCGGAGGTAACTGTAATTGATACTTCTGTGCAGTACACCTCAATAACCATGTCTCTTTACAGGTGTCCGGCGCACTTTCGGGAGCCACAGGCAGGTACATACACACCACTTCAGGACCATGAACCGGTGGCTCATAAATCCATAGTTCACTGTCAATTTCAATGCTACCACCGGCCCCACACATATTCCATGGCCGTGAGTCTGAATTGAGAGAACTGGTTGACCTCCTTAAGGCAGATTCCCCGCGGATTGTGATTCTCGGTCCAGGGGGGATGGGGAAGACGAGTTTGGCCCAGGCAGCACTCCATCATGTGGATGTTGCTGCCAAATATTCTGAGCGATACTTTGTTCCCTGCCACTCCAGTATCACGGACACCGACCTTATCTCTGCTATCTCCGCTCACATTGGATTTGAGAGTTCCCAGAGCTCTCAGGTGATCGTGCAGTATTTCTCATCCACTCAGCCATCACTTCTGGTATTGGACAATTTTGAAACCATTTGGGAGCCAATATCCACCCGCTCAAAGGTGGAGGAGCTGCTCTCCCTCCTTGCAGGCGTGCCGCACCTGGCACTAATGGTGAGTTGTCCGCTACTAAATCGGATCAATATTCATGACACTTCCAGATTACAATGCGGGGAGCTGAACGTCCTGGGAAAATCAGATGGACCCGTCCCTTTCCCCGTCCCTTACTTCCACTCTCGGATGCTGCAGCTCATCAAATATTTGTTGATATTGCTGAAGACCACCATGAGCCAGAGAAAGTCCAGCAGCTGCTGGACCTTACCGACAATCTCCCATTGGCTGTGACTCTCATGGCCACAGTTATAGGATATGAAGGCTGTGACAGAACCCTCTCATGCTGGAAGGAGGAGAACACCCATTTGCTTTCCGATGGCTATGACCAGCATTCAAGTCTGGATATCTCGATAATGTTGTCATACTCCGGCCTCCGAATGACCAATGGAGCACAGCAGCTCCTGAGTCTCCTCTCACTATTGCCGGATGGTCTTTCAGATGCGGATCTCATCCAAAGTGGACTTCCCATTGAAAATGTACTTGCATGCAAGTCAACACTCATCCAAGTATCCTTGGCACACATGGAAAACAACCAACACCTGAAATCTCTGGTTCCGGTTCGGGAATACATCCAGAGGGTACATCCTCCATCATTAAACCTGAAGATTCCCCTACGCCATCACTTCCATGCAATTCTTTGTCTCGGGACCAATCTTTGGGGTCCAACAGATAATCTTCCGCAAGTCATGAAAATGGCAGGAAATTTTCACACTGTCCTTTCTGATGCAATCCTGGATGATCCCCCAACCCAGTGGGAGGTTACACTTGAGAGTGTCATATATTTAAACAGCTGCATGCACTACGCAAATATGTGTGGCTCCAACCTGATGGTGGAACTCTGGCCACAAGTTGTGCAGCGTCCAGGAACAGCAAATTATGGCCTATATTTCAGTGAACTGCTGAGATTGGCCGGTCAAATCCCTGTGCCCATAGATGTCGAGGCATGCATTGAGTTAGGAAACCACTATTTCGATGGAGAACACCCTTCTGAGTCACAATGTGAGTCATTATTAACAGTGGCTGGCCAAGAAAAAACTAATGAATTGATAGGTAAATGGTATTGTAGCCTGGGCTTTTTCTATTACTGTCGGAATAGACTTGGAGAAGCACTCCATTGCTATGAATCAGGCCTTTCCCTCGTAGAAGACGAGACAAGCATCATGCACTCTGTCATGCTTGTCATGACAAGCCAGCTATTATGCTCTACGGGAATCCATACACGTGCTCTCACCCTTTCTCAAAAGGCCCGGCATATCAGCGAACTCCGTGGTGACAAACGCACCTGTTCCATAGCGATTGGCATCGAATCCTGGTGTCATGGAGCCGGTGGCAATTTACTACATGCCGAGAAACTGTGCAGAGAGGCTCCAGAGCAGGATTCCATTTTAGAATTATTGCCAAATATCCTTCTCACCAAGACTGAATACCAGGAGGCACGAGTATTGCTGCTCAAGAATTTGGAGTACCGGTCCTCATGCACACCGCCCATTTCGGACACAGTGTTGTGCCATATTAATCTTGCAATTATTGCCATCGAAATGGAGGCTGATGTTGGCGTCATCAGCCATCACTTGGATGCTGTTCGGATGCAGTGCACCACCTTCGTGGTATTCCCGGGTGGTATTCTGTGGTGTGATTCACTTACTGCCAATATACACCTGCGTCAGGGAGACATCCAGCGGGCTCAGCAGACCCTTGACAAATGTCTCACTTTAGCTCAAAAAGGGAAGGATGCAGATCTCATCCACTACTGCCTGTTACTCTTGGCCGATACTCAGCATGGCATGTCCGATGACCGACAAACAGAGAGATGGGCAGTGATATGCCTTGCATTTGGGATGACCACAAATGAACAGGGTGACCACCACCAAAGCACTGCGTTGTATCAGGGACCTGTTGGTGATTGATGGAGATAATGACACTGCACTCAGTCTGTTCATGGCCGCATTGGACGGTTTCACGCTCATGGACATTCACCGTGACCGCGCGGATTGTATGGTCCGCATCGCTGCAATATTTGAACAGCGGGGAGCGATCAGAAAAACTGTCGACCTATTGCAGAGTGCACGCCCACTCTATGAGCGGTCTTCCCAGGAAAAAGAGATTATCAAAATCGATGAAAAGCTCCGCAACATGGAAGCAGTTTTGGAGGACCGTGATGAGCCGCTTCAGCGACCTGCACAGCTGAATGTCCCTGTTAGAGAACTGGGGGGAATTGAAGTTACGGAGCTTGACGAAGATGCTGAATGAAATTGCGACATGGTTGATGAAGATATGGAGAGACAGGGGGGTGTTTGCATGAATTTCATCCTGAAAAGAATCTCGAGTCTGTGGCTGCAGAGATTAGTGTTTTGACGTACATATTTGCTTTTCTCGTTGGTTCAAAATACACGAAATGTTGAACCACTACTTTTAGATACTTGATTGGATCTGGCATCTTCCAACAAGCAAACAAAGCAGCCATCCCGCTGCGGAACTGTGGATATGAGCCCGCATCACAAAATGACCAAGCTAATTGAAGCCCGGTGGGGTGGAATAAAAACAAAAACAGGGTGCTGACAGAGATATGGTAAGAATAGAAGAAGGCACGTACAGAAAACAACGAATGAGCAGCTCACATGGGATCGCCAGAACTTTCCCCATATGACACATTCAATACTTGGCAAAGCTATAAAGAAAGGAAGTAGAACACGTGTGCACAACACACGCACGCGCTCACCAGGGAGATGTAAGAAGTACAAAAGACGCCAGATTGATGAGGAAAAAAAGCGGGAAGTATTACTGGGAGCAGAGCGGGGATGCGTGAGCGGCTGGCAAGTGTTCGGTGTGGGGTCTTGGCGACACTTCGATCCGAAGCAAAAAAGCATCAGGGAAGAAAAGATATGAAGACGAATCAAATCCGAGATTGAGATTCCGGAGTGAACTGAATTTGAAGTAAAAATGACAAAAAATGGACAACGGAGTACGCTCGTTGATGAAGTTAGGGGAGGGGGCAGCCGCGCGAGACGCGACTGGTATGGATGATTGGAAAAAAAAGGACGCCGACGAGTTCTTCTGCCCGAGAATAATGGAACTGCTGGTCTCGGCCAGATGAATATGCCCCATCCCAGAACCAGGAGTGCTGACTGTCAAGGGACAGATGCATAGGAACACAGAAGCGATATGGACGTATGGAAAGCAGCGCGAGAGTAGCAACCGCGAAAGAGGGAGTCACATTGGTGGAGATCTGGACGTGGGGGCCGACGTGTCAAACAGCATTAATATTAATATCATAGTCTGTGCAGATGACGAAGTCGGAAGTATCCGCCACGTCACGGCACGGATAAAGAGATAGAAGAGGGAGAGAAGAAAAAAAAAAGGGGGGGGTGGACGAATTGGATGCACCATTGGCCTTGCCGTCCGCAATGCTTTCGACTTTATACGACGCATTCACTACATGGCAAAGACGGAAGAAAGCCAGTAGAAACCGACGCCAAAAGAAAAGCACGAGCTTACTTGGGAGTTGCAAGAGGTAATGTCGACAGGGACGACGCATTCAATACGCCGCAGCTCCGGAAAAGAACAGATGATAAGTAAGAGAGGTACGTGCCGGGATCAGAGCGGGAATGCGTGAACGGTCGGCCTGTATTCGGTGCAGGGTTGTGACCCATCAGGGTCTAGCACACTAGGATCCGGAGAAAGAAGAATGAATGGCAAAGTATCGGGGAAGACCAAGAACAAGAGATGAAAGCGAATGAAAGAATTGGGAATGCACTGTAGTCGGATTATTTATTTATTTTTGGCCGAGGAATTAGGATGGGATGGTGAGATCGAGATTTAGAAGTTGCAAGCACCGGGTTAAATGTACACAGTATGGCAGGTAGATATATCAGATGTTGCCGAAGTCAGACGATCCATGATATATGGGATCCCCTGCCCAGGGACTGCATCCCATATATCAGCCTGTAGACAAGCCATTAGTAGTAATTGTCCATCAGGCATCTGCAGGCATCCGTGTTCGTTGCGCTCCACAGCGAGCAAGTGTTTGAATGTATTTGGTGGACTTAACCGCATTTGGAACACGGCGTCGAAGCATTGCTCGACGTCGTCTATCACAGTGAGCTCAAATATTAATAATAATAAATTCAGAAAATTCAGATATGACGAAGAAGGTGCATACAGTGATGAAGTACATGTGTGCATCTGTAGCCTACTCATCATCGTCCTCCGATGCCTCATCATCGTCCTCCGTTGTTTCATCACTCTCCTCGCCGTCTCCATCCCATATCCCGCGTTCAGGGTCAACGTCCTGGTACTCCTCGACCACGGTTGCGACGAACCGCCCCGCACGCGCATCGCTCACGAGTGCCGGCAGCTGCGCCCATTTCTTCGCAAATACCGCACAGAGGTCTGCCTTCCCTGCTGCTTGTCGTAACGCATACGCTGCGTCGCCCTCGCGCTGTGCGTCGTCCACGATGCCCCCACGGACTCGGGTACTTCGCAGGCTCACCCGTGTCATCCACCACCCGCTCTGCCAAAGCAGGAACTGCTGAATGCGGCGCATCTCCTCCTCTAGTAATCGCACCTCCTCCGACCACCGCAACGACCTCGCGCGGGTTCTGGCCCACTCAATACGCAGCGCTGGAAAAAAAGGGGATCAGTTTATATATATAGACAACTCGCAATCAATCACCTTCGTCCATCGCAGCCTGCTGCCCCTGCCCTCCCACCTCCCCTTCCTCCCCAGCGCGCCCCGCAGCCAGCCAAATCCACGACAATGATGTGTGCTTCACCTTCCTTCTCTTCGAGCTTTTCTTCCCCTTCTTTTTCCCCTTTTTCCCCGCCTGCCTCTCTGGGTCGCCGAAATGCGCCTTGGGCATTCCTCGCACATCGTCCGCCAGCAGCGGCTTGAGCACCACCTGCCAGTCGAACACCCCCAGCACGCGCCCCAACGTCACCAGCGCATGACGCGCGCCACGGTATTGCTCGGCGATGCGCTGTATCTGGTCGGTCATATTTTCGATTACACCCTGCGACCGCGTCTTCCGCTTGACCCCCATTGTCTGAAAATCTTTCTTGGAGTACAGGTGCGTCCGCACGAGCAGCAGGCGACGCAGCTCGTCGAGCGCCTCGTGCGCCTGCCCAACCCGGAGTCTATACTCGTACTCCATGATGCTCGCCCTACATCCGGACTCCTCCTGCGACGCACCGGCTCGGTTCATCAAAGCCGAGGGCAACCAAAGCGCCATCTCGTGTACGAGGACGCCCGGGATGACCTGCGTCTTCGCGGCACGCATTCGAGCCCTATCCTCCTCCTCGCGCACCCGCGCGACAGACGGGAAGTGCTGCGTCTGGATGTCGACCCATGATGCGAGGATCTTCCGCCGAAGCTTGCTAGTCCGCTCCACCATTACTCTGCGCTGGTCGTCCGTCGGATGCTGCCCCGTCGAAGCCACGTCCGCCTTGAGAACCCGCCTGCAAAGTAAAAAGGTCAGGGACTCTCCAGATGAAGGAGACAAGTCGCTTACTGCTGCTCTTCCAGTTGCACCCCCATCGCGATGCACTCGGTAACATGCATGTCGCCATGGACCTCGTCGTCGTCCTCGGTCCCCGCCTCCTCCCTCGCCGCAGCCTCCTTTGCCAAATCGTAGCGGACCTTTGCGAGGTGCGTGTCCTTTGCGGATGACTCGAATGGGTTTGGCGGCTTGGTGACCTCCTCCCAGGGCGTCTTGAAGCTTTCCTCCCAAGCCTCCGTCATCTCCGTCCAGGTAAACACCACCTCCGTCGCCAGTGCCGCCTCCATGTCCTCCAGCGCCAGCTTTGTCTCGGCCATCTCCGGTACCGCCTCCTGCATCTTGCGCAGCATGAGTCGACCTGCAAGATGATCAGTAAAGCTCCATAGCTGAATGATCCACACAACTCACCAAAGCCCACAATTTTCTTATGGTTCCAGTCGTTGAAGTGGTCATCCAGATGATCGCGTCTCGACCCAGGCCCCATCTCCTTGGTGCTCCCTGCGAGGGGGTTCGTATTCGCCCACCCACGCTCAGGCGCCTCACCGTCCGTCTGCCCCACGTCGCGCATAAGATTAAACGAGAACAGCAGGTTGCATGCCTCGATGTGTGCGGGGAGGTGGAACTTGGGCACCAGGAATGTCATGTACTTCCCGTCATAAACGAAACGAATGTCGTGGTCGTACTTCATCATCCTCTTCCAAATATTAATGTGCCATTGGCACGCGATATCATATGAGACGTAAAACCGCAGCAGCTCGGTGCCCTTGATACCCACGAAAAACATATAGTCCATATTAATATAGCTGTTAACAATTAGTACGCCTTCCGCACGGTAAAAGCATCACCTTACCGTTCCCCAAGCTGAAGGTCTCCAACTGCGTTTGGACGTTTCATGTTGTGCCTTGCGCAATCGACAGCACCTATCCCAGAAGACACCGTTCCGCGAGACTCCTTGTCTGGCTTATCGACCGCATCGTGCGCAACGCAGCGACTTCTCTGCTCAGGACTGTCAGCATGTCCTTGAGTAGTTTGCTGATGGTTTACCTCTTGCGGCTCCTTCCAATGCTTTTCGACATGCTGCATGTAGCTCCCCACCTCGCAGAAGAAAGCCCAGCCGGGGCCAAGGCCGGGATCCTTCTCCTCGCTTGAGACGTCCTTCCTCTTGAGTCGGAAGTTGGCGTCGATTGCCAGAAACAAAGCATAGAGGAATCTGTGCCGCAGGCATTAGTCATACATTCTGGCAGATGGGCTCAGGGCTTACTTTTCGTCGTCTGCTGCGGTCTCCCACCCCTCCGGCAAGTTCTTACCCGGGTGCGGGCATGCGGGGCACAGTAGCGCACATTCGCCGGGCTCAGGTCCCCATAGCCCCTGTCTGGGCATGTCCACGACCAGCGCGCTTCAGCATCTTGAGATTGCGCCACTCGCGTGTCATGCGTCTCCATTCGTGGTATCGATTCTGTTTGCGGTTAGCGTTGTCTAACGCTATTAGCAGGTAAGTACTTACTCTCGGGGGCTTCACCCCACCGTTGTCTGTCTCCCGAGCCAGGCTGTGGTAAAATTCGTAGCTCGAGCATTTCGACTCGAAGGAGAGCAGATGGAAGCGCCGTAGGACTGAAAATGTTGCGGCTGTCCGTGGGCTTGTCGTTGTCGCGGGGTACAAGCCGGCACGCAGCAATTGCACGTTGTGAGAGACGCCACTGCCGCAGCCGCAGAAGTCCAGCGAGACTTCGTGGATACCGTGGTCGTCGATCAAGACGAACACGTCGTTGCGCACGGGCTCCGGCACGGGGCATCGATGCTCATATCCCGCCCAGTGCCCCAGCTGCATACGCAGCCCCAATTCTCGCAGCGTTTTTGGCACGAAATATTCGCCGTTCCAGAACTGCGGTCGCCTGTGAGTAAAAAAAGGGCGTGAGAGCGTTTTAAATACATACCTGGATGCGGTGGAGGGGCTGGTGCCGATGCCGACGTACAAGACACGGTGCACACAGCAGCTGACCGCCACCGATGCAATCCGTGCACCGATGATCGCCTTGCGCTGGCACTGCGTTGTGAGGGACGGTAGGTGGGTCGTGGGGTTCGGTAGATGGAGCAGCCGCGTCGGGGGGATCCGTCTTTGGCACGTCCGCAGCTCGTCTGTTGTCTGCGGCCAACTTGGCGGCCCTGCAGTCCTCGCACGCCTCAATGCTGCGATGGTCACCCCTGCCCTCCCACCGGAGAAGCTCATCAAGGAACTCGTCACGATGATCCCGCACCCATTGCTTTAAAGGGTCGTCCTGCTGCACGTTACAGCCTGATGCGAAATATGCGTGGAACAAAACTCACCGACTCGCGCAACTCGCGTCCTCCTTCATCGTCGGAGTCTTCGCCTCCGCTGTCGCTGCCAGCTTCCCTCAAATCGTAGTTGGGCTGCTCCATTTCTGGCAGCGGATTGTCGTCTCGGAGCAGCGAAGCATCAGCCTGACGCCGCTGAGACTTGGAGGGTGATTGTGGGACGTTGACCAGTGTAGATTTGTGGCGAATGCGTCCATCCGAACCGTGAGATGCGACCTCTTGCAGCATACGCCCTAGACGAGGCGCAGCAGCAGGAGCCTCGCCGCCTTCGTCCTCAGATTCCGCAAGGATATCGTAGTGAGAGTGGTTTTTGGAGCGCTTGCCCATGGCTCGAAAGAAGTCAAGATGGACACAACAGCGAGAGAGGATGCCCCCAGAGCAAGAAATAAAACAGAACAGAATGGCGGAACCGGCCCAGAAACAAAGGGAGGCGACCCAGCGACCTATTTAGGAAGAAAAATGGTTTGGTGACATCTGTGCAATGGCATGTCAATCAATTCACTCTCCCACGTCATGTCAACTCCGATCTCTCTCTTTTATTCCATGACCTCCACTGACCGTGAGTTTCTTTCCTCAATATTCCAGCTTGTGAGTTGGGACTAACAGATTTCAGACCAAAAGAGAGAGCTGATTCGCAGCATTTCTTCGCGCCTCTGGTCAATGGCGCTCCCACCATCGCCCTTTCTCGATGCCTATCCCCCCAAAAAATAAACCTTGTCTGGCATGCCCACAGCAGCACTTACTTCCTGTGATTTCGTACAAGTGAGTCCCAACCTATTTCTGTAACTCAATATAACCTTGCACCCCTCAGATTCCCATCCATTTCCTTTCTCGCAATCAACGTCCACCCTTCAACTGAGACTGCGCGATGGCGATGACCGCGACATCGACGACGAACTGGATGAGCTGCCGGACCTCATCGATGATGATCATGACTGGGCCCAGGATTTTACTCCGCCCCGCGCCATGGTTTCCATCGTCCTCCATCGAGCCCAAATCCTACATCTCAGTCATCTACGACGTTGGCTGTCTGTATCGGGGCTTTAGAATCCTAGCTAAACTATGACTACGCAGTGTGAATCCTTCGAAGTACAAATAAATTGCCCTGCTCATTCAACTGGTCCGATGCTTTTCGACTGATAGGGAATTAACAACCACAATCCAATCTGCGCTCTCTTCTTTTTCACTTCATGTCTTCAGGTAAGCTTTCTTCGCAGCTCTTCATTCCTGCAGCTAACGGATTCAAGTCGAAAAGGCCGAGGCCCTCGCACATCTCAAGTACACCTCTGATCTACAGGGATTCCTCTGCAGCGCATCGCGCGCCCACCTTGAACGCAACGAAACACTGCCGATGTCCATGGTGACTCAAGCGGTATTGCCAAAGATTCCATACAAGTGAGTATTCAGCCCCATATCTTGCCTGTACCATTTTAAAGCCAAATTAATGCTATAGGTACCTACTATACACCGTATTCCTCACAATTGACACCACCTTCCGACTATGCCGACATGATCATGACACCAGCGATGAAGCTGACGAGATACCCCCCCTGGTTGATGGCCACGACGATGCCACTGAGTCTGGATGCTAATATATGTTCGCCATCTTGCTATTTTTCTAACGACGTCGCTGCCAGTACTACAGCTCGGATTCATGCTAAACTACGACAACACTTGTACTAGGCACTTCAATAACTTTCTCCCTGCCTGCCCCTCATGTTTAAAAAGCTTCGCTGAACGTCGTCGGGTGTGTCGTGTCGGCTTCCTGGTCCCATCTCTCGTACATTATTCAAGAGGATATTATCCACGTTCAGGTACCTGCATGCTCATCAGTTTATAATCGTTTCAAGAAAAGACGTTGTACCGCTCCCCGTATTGAAGATTGCCGATCCCATGCGCCCGCAGAAAATCGTGGCGCCCATTCGCAAGAGGATTGACGCTTGCCCACGCCCGATGAAGGCCTTCGGCATCAGTCACTGGCCTATATCCCGACTCCAGCAAACGCTCATGCTCGCGGCGGTGTACAGCCTGAGCCACACGATCCTCCGTGAACGTGAAACGTTCCCGTCGGTTACGCACAAACTCGAAATAGGCTTGTGTTCCAATCCTCGGGATGCGTGGAGGTCGAAAATTCTCGCTAAAGCAACAGTCAGCAAGAAAAACAAAACAGGTCCCGAGCTTACATGTGCCAGTCCGCGATGCTCTGGAACGCATTTTGCCAGTCCTGCTCCTGCTCCGCAACCGTCTCCTCAGCAAAATTTGCCAGATTCTGCATTGAGAGGCGCCAATCCTCTTCAAGATGTGTCTCTGGTCCCGGTCGGACATACGGCGTTGCCAGCCGCAAGTCTTCGAGGTGTTGGAGGCGTCGCACACGTCGAGCATTAAGACACCGCGTATACCAGTCCGTCTCTGGTTCCAAAGGCATAGGATCTTGCTCTGACAAGCCACCAATGTCAATTAAAATCTGTCACCTATAAAAATCCATGCACATACCTACACTGACCAGACGGACACGGTTCACAGGTTTGCCGTCGCGGCATGCGCGTCTTGCGGTCGAGACGAAAAGGCATCAAGCCAGAAAATAGGTATAGAATACCGATATATCTATTATTAAATCCTGATATATCAGCGCGCACCAAAATTCCACCCAGCAATTGCCCAGTGAGATCTTCCCAACCCGATATAGGGTGCGCCTGCATGCATCAGGTGATATGCATGCGTTGAGGACCCCTGACAACCGCAAAAAAGGACCCCGACTTCCTGAATACCACCGACGCTGATGATGGTCCAATCTTCCGCCACCCAGGTGGCTACAAGTCCCCATTGGATGCCCCACCTGCATGCGCAGTCCCAGGCTTTTCAAGTCGATTCTTGCGCCTTAACAGGTCTATTAATAATTAGAATAACATGCTCCCATAATTCGACAGGTAAAATTATCGCAGTGGAGAAAATCATTACACAAGTTAATAATAGTCACAATCATCGAGCCCATCCGATATCCCGCTCCTGACTTCCCATTCCGCGCATATGTCGGAGGCACAAAAGTGCATGTATTCTAGACCAGTATGGCGGCACCTGGTGTGCAACAACTTGACCAGCTCGGAGACGTAGGGGTGGCAATAGGTAGATACAAAGCGGACCTTCCGTAATTGAGGCAGATCCATTGCCAACAGCCGAATAGCCGTGCTATGTAGCGTATACGCCAACAGTTCCTAAAATCAATTCAGACTGTGTCAATAAGCTGTGAAAATAATTATATAGAACACATCATCATACCTGGATCGATGTGCGAACCCAGCTTGGGTCACTGTCGAAAACGAGACTGCGCAGCTCTTTGAGAAATGTAGGTACAGTTTTCCACTAGGCGGGAAAATTGAGCACAGCGCAGCCGCAGGCGCTGAAGGCCGGGGCGTGCAACTGAAAACCGGATAAGATCACGGACGGTAATTGACTGATCGGCCAGGTTTTGCAGAAAGAATTCGATGTCGGGGAGGCGGTTGTGCTCCAGCATTTTCGCTGCGACGCTGGGGTTGAGGCAGACGCTCCTGATGGCAGGTAGGAACGGAGTTGGTCCCAATAGATCGCCGCGTATTTCCAGAACCTCCAGCCTCAGCTGCAACTGGAGTAGATTGGCCCACACAGGCGGGCAATTGCTGAAGGAGATGAACGATAGCAGCTTGAAGCTGATCTCGTCCAGTCCACTTCTTGTTAGTCGTGTGTGGCCTGAGATCCCCAGTTGGGTTAGGTTGGTCAGATCGCACAGGACGCGCTCCCACATTGGACCCTCGATGACAAGCGCGGATGGTAAGAATAGGATTGAATGCACCTAAGGAGGGATTTTTAGTATTATTGCTGATGAAATACACGTTCACGCACCATCGGCGGCAGCTCTTTGTTGGATGCCAAGGATTGCACAAGAGTTTGGCCGCTGTCGGCAACGACGATCCGTCCGTAAAGCAGTGGGCGTAGGGCTTTCAAGGTAGAGCGCGATAGAGAGGTGAGCACTCGAAGAGTCGTCGGCTGTGTATGCAAGGCGATTCGAGCACAAATTTCCAGAGACAGAGCGCAGCGCATGGTGCGAGAATAATAATATTGAATCACATATTGGAGTGGGTGCGACAGCAGGAGGTAAACAAGACCAAAGTTTGGCACAGCTGCTATTGAACTTCGACTACTTCTTCTTGGCCATCACATAGCAGCTGCCAAACCGACGGATCCCACCCACCATTCTCAATTTCATCAAATGATCCACTCTAGCCTTCCTTCGCTGCTCGCTCTTCACCTGCTAGCTTCAACGCGGCCTGCTCTTCCTTGGAAATACCTCGCTTCTCGGTCGGTGCGTTCAATTGGAAATAAAGAAGCCCACTGGCGCTTTGGGGCATTGCGTGCTCTGATCAAGGCATCAACTCTCGCTTGGCGTTCCGCTCGCTCTTTGCTTCTGGCGATCACCCGCGCAAGCAACTGACGCCTCGCTTCGCTTGGGGGAGCACGGGAGAGACTGAGCCATTCTTGCACCTGGGTCGTCTGCACCCCTTTAATGGCAGCTAAACCGGTGGTGAGTTTTTAATAATGGTTTAATATTGACGGATTGCTAACCAGACTTGAAATCCCTGCTCCTGGAATCGAACAATTGCTTGTGGGTGCGCATGGTTAACGAGGCTCATTGCCATTGCCGTTTTATGTGCCTCCGGCTGTAGATGTGAGATGCGGATATCCGGCGACAATGGGAACGCAGCTGGGTAGGCCAATTATACCACCATCATTGATCAATATTATTGAATCCGAACATTGGACACCGTATTCATGCGCTTCTGGGCTTATGAGGATAGGGAGGACAGAATATAGGTTGCCGTATATTATTGCAGACATGAATACATTCGGTTTGAATTACGAGGCCTTGTATCCAAAGACAGCGGCGCGATCAGCCTCCAACTCATTGTACTTCGAAAATAGCTCCAATGCAGCCTTCCATCGCGACCCGGGAACCCCATCTACTGCCGCCTTGAGGCTAGCTCCTCCCGGCTGGGAAAGAAGTGCCTTGCCGGATTGATATCCGTACTCGGCCCACCTAAACAAACCCCCCGCCGCATACTGGGTAATTGAGCAACGCGTTTCCCCAGGCTGTAGGGGCGTGTTGCCGTGATTCATACATGCCGAAGGGATGAGTAGAGAGGCGCCACTGGGGCTTTCGATGATCAATTTGAGCTGCCGCAGGTACAGATGGGCGCCCTTCTTGTGATCAAAGCGACCGCCAACCGTCAGCGGGCACAGCCCACCAGCGAGGTTCAAGAAATCGAGGTGGTCGTAAGCGACCGATCGCGGGCCGCAGTTAAATGTCGCGGCTGGATAGACGGAGTTGGAGAAGTTGTGGATCAAGCCGGGATGGTGGTCGAATACTCCCTTCAAGGTTTTGCAGTAGTAGCGGTATAGCTTGGGCGCGTACATCGCTAACGCACCTGCACGGGGGTTAAGAACAAAGGCGGTGTTAAAAAAAGCTTGAGCCTCACTCGATTGAAAGCCTGCAATGCGGCGGATGCTCTTGTTCCTCAGTAGTCGCTTGACAATGCGCCTGTACTCTCGGCTGTGTACAAGATTCCCGGGTCTCTGAATAAAATTCAAGGCATATATTTATGAGTGCATGGGCTAGGCAACAAGTATACTACGCAACCTGTTGGCCACCGCCAAATGAAACCCCAGTTACGAGCGGCAGGTACTGGCCGCGACGGTGGCGCATGTCCTTGGCCTTGAAAATACCTCGGCGCGCTCCACGGCAGCGCGCACGCTTCATTTCCTTGAGGGCATCCCTGATCACCTCGTCCCAGTCGGGGTCTTCCGGCGTACCGACAAGGACGGCGATGATGCGGCCATGGACATCGAGAATGAGCTTGGGGTCTCTAGGGTATCATTAGTGAGGATACTTGAAGGGAGTTAGCGTACGTACTTTCCGTTCCACTCGAGCACCCGGTCACCCTCCCTCTTCAGCTCGTCGAGCGTCCACAGGCGCCTGCCCTTCCTCCCCTTACCGCGCGCACCTAGCCACGACCCCCCCCCAGAGGCCAGTAGCTCCTCTGCATCCAAGGCTGAGCGGTGGGGCGACTGCTCGCAGTGCTTCTGCGAGTGGCGCTCCTTGGGCTGGTGTTCATAGGGCGACGATGCCTTGGCCTTGGCCTGGCGACACGCCTTGCGCCGCTTCGTCGCAGCATCGTCGCAGCGGCGGCGGTGGATTCCTGTGACTGCGAGGTGGCCGGCTGGTTGGTCCTGTCGAAGGCGGTGGACGCGGCCTACGAGGCGGGGCATTTCGGGGTCATCGTCATCGTCGTCACTTTCACCAGCAGGTGTGGGGTGGTAGGTGGCGGCAGCGGCGGCGGCGGTGGAGGCGGAGGCAGAGGTGGTGGGCACGGGGATGCTAGCTGTGGGCGATGGGGGAGAGGAGGGCATAGGGGACGTAGACCGGGAAGATGCGGTCGAAGCGGATGCCGACGATGGCTGGGAGGATGAGGGTGACGGTGGCACGGATGCGACGGGGTCCAGGTCTTCCCAATCCTCGTCCTCCCAATCCTCGTCGTCCGAGTCCAACTCAGGGAGCTCCATGCCGGTGCGGGCAAGATGTGCACGGTATTCCATGGTAAGGTTGTCGAGGTAGGCAGCGCGTTGGGTGGCGTATTCGATTGCTTGCTCAAAGACGTCATCCAGGTTTATATCGGTCTGGATGACCTCGAGTGGGCGATGGGTGAAGTGCGGTATGTCCTCGTAGGGGGAGAATTGCGCGCCGCTGCGTGTGCGGCGCGCCATGCTAGGCTGAGTCCAAGAATCAGGCTCATGTGGGGAATATGTTGATGAGAGGCCTACCTGAGTGCGTTGCGGTCAAGAAGTGTACGCTGGGGGATATGTCAGCTCAAGATATAAAGGAGGTCGAGGCTGCGAGGCTGCGACAGGTGTCGCGCGCGATACAGGACCGGATGGCGCCACCATAGGGCCTGTGGTAAGACTCTGCGCATGACGTGTTCCACCCCTGCATCGCGCGCGGCACGCGTCGAGCCAAGCCAGCATAATAGAGGAACTCACTTTGTGCAGAAAAACAAGTGGCGAGTGGCGTGAGGAAAGAAAGAGAATTAAGCTTCATGATTTATGATTATTTATAGCGGGAGAAGACCAGGTGCGTCACTCCAGTCACTGGTGTGACGGAGGTCATTTCCAGTATCACGAAACCATTATTTTATTTCTATGCCCTGATATACAGATCCACAAGAATTTCTGAAGAGAGAGTTAATTTTTAATTGGCGAGCCGTAGGTTGTCTCTGGAGATTATGGAGGAAAAAAAAAGATTCGAAAAATACAATATATATTGATGAGTGAACGGTGAGCCCAGTAGGTTTTTGCCAAAGTAAATGAGGAATCCAGACGATGTATTGACGGAATATCTTTCCTTGAGCCGAACTCGGTAGACTACGAATATGAATTGACAACCCAGTACACAAGTTGGCGGGCTGAAAATAACAAACCGCTTGCCGCGTCATAAAAAATTGTTGCCATTGGTTTTAAGATGTGTAGATAGTCGCCTTATAGTTCTGGGTGAGTGCTAGATACAAAAAGCACAAGATTTGAAGGTGGTCAAGAATCAGGAAATCAGAAAATCGCCTCAAGCGCAGCCAATATTTGCTTACCTGGATCCAACTTTATCAAAAAAAGAGCTCAGCAGCTCCTACCAATGAATTGTAAATAGTTTTCTAAGAGGAAGTAGGCCGGTGGAAAGAAAGTTGCATGAAGTGGTTGAATGAGCATACACAAACAAGATACGCAAACAACTCTTGATCTACTACGTCCATGTCAAAACTGCACGGCCGCCACTCAAAGGCCAACAACTATGATTCCATGTTTAGTCCAAGGTAAAATCAATGCTTAGTAGCCCACCTGAGGTTCACCAGGTCTCACATCTGTCTGAAAGAGCTCCGAAAGAGGAACAAGCGGAAAGGCACCGTGTGGCGGTACGGACCCACTACCGAAAGTACGTCGCTACCTTGCATTCTTCACACAAGCTAAGTAGCACCCAAAAGAAATGCTTCGACTATTCGAGAGAAAAGGCGGGTTCAAATGGCACAGAAAAAGTGGGTGGGCACATTTTGATTTGGTGCTCTGTTATTAACTGGCTACGATGAATCTAATTAGGGCAGAAAAGCAGCTTGAGAAGGCGCCGATGGGACCCCCAAAAAGACAGTACCCGACCCTCCTCACGGCATACAGTCGGACGACGGCAAAAGTCAGCCAGCTCAAACCGAATCAAGTGACGTGCGCACGCCGCCTGTAGTTAGGTTCCAAGATATTCGCTGTCTCTCTTCGGATGAGAGCCTGAACGGAATCCGCCGAGACCCTGACCCTGCGTCTGAGCCAGAGGCAGCCCCAGGCACCATCGTCTCTCAATATTCACGAACTTCGGCCGAAATCGCTGCGACCGGTGCCCTCTTGGCGCTCAACCACTCCAATATTCAGAACACACCGGAATTCTTGGACAACCACACTTTGCGGAAGCACGTTCCTCCGCTGAATGCTGAGAGGTTACTTTTATTTCAAGTGTACATACCGTATTAAATTACTGACGATTGAAATATATAGGCATGTTACTAATAATACTGAGGAGTCGGTTCTTGGGGTGGCTTTAATGCAGGGCTCACAAAAGTGCGTGTTCTAAGCTACAACAGCGTTTGTAAAATTGAATATGTATCAGGGACGTGGTAGGCGCCGTCGTGGGGCTACAGATTACCCTCCCACTCCCACTTCCTGCCCCAAACCCCGAACGCATGAGGGAAATCACATGGAGTTGGGATGACCGAAGGCATCTCAAGCCTGGCATACTTCCTGCAGGTGCAGCTCCCTTGACGCTGATGCAGAAAATTAATCTCGAACGCACCGGTTATGTGGGTCGGTTGTCTTGCGTACAGGCAGCACAGGTCCGTGTATCCGAGATCAACTCGGGTCCACTGACACAACCAACCGCTGACGACACGATATCATGGACACCGGTGAGAAAGAGTATTTGGGAAGTGTTTGGACCCACTGTGGGGATGCTCGATGAAGGTCAGCGCTTGTCCACAATGAAGCTGCAGGTAATTCATATCTGGTTGCTGGGCGTTGACGGCGCACGTCGAAGGTTCGGGGGTTTTAACGAGCCGTAAGCTATATGATAAATACATAGCTTACCATGTGCATGGTTGGCGACACCAAAATGGATTAGAGTTACTACATGAGAAATATGGACACATAGCCGTAATGCTTGGTGCATGAGAAAGATGCGACGAGATAAGACACATGTAGTTGCATGGGAAAAACGGACACATAGCCGTAATGCCTGGTGCATGAGAAAGATACGACGGGTATGTAGTTACATAGAATGGCATGGGAAAGACGGGCATATACCCGAGGCTGCCGTATGAGAAGGATGTTCATAGCCGAGCTTTTTTGTTTTGTATGCAATGAAATCAGACAGCTTGGCAAAATGAGCATATGCATTCAAGGTACACTACACGAACGAACAGAGTACTACGAGGGAGGGAAAGTGCGCATGTTCATAAAGGGAATGATCATTGTTGAGACTTTTCCAAAACCACTGAATTAAAGTAAGAAATCGGGTGGATGATGGATGGGAAAAAATCATACCCACTAAGCAGAGGGGGCAGTGGAGGACGAGGCCGCTGCGGCGGGAGTGGCTGCCATCACCGCAGGTGTGATATCGACCCACTTCTTGACCTTGCCCGCATCGTAGTTGACGCGGTAGTACGTCAACGCCTCGAGGCGGGATGACTTCCTGCGGCGTCCGGCACTGGGAACACCTTTGACGAGCTCGTCAGAGGTGGTGCTGAGACAGGCTTCAGTTGAATGAATAAAAAAGAGACAGGGAGGCTTACACGCTCTGGTAAATACCAGGCTCACGGCCCACAAGCACTACGTGCCAGTAGCAGTCGTCGCCGCTACCGGCAGGGTTGAGGAGATCGAGGGCATCGGGGGTGATCGCGACGCCCTCAACGAAATCGGGAAGAATATCTACTTAAAGCGTGAGATGGGACAGTGGTAAGAAAAGGAATTATATACCTGCAGGAGCGATACCTGCGGCAGCGGCGACTTGGGCCGCTACTTGTGCGGCAACGAGGCTCGGAATCCCCGCAATGGCGTCATCAACGTGATGGGCAAGGACACTGGGGATGCGCTCTGGAAAGGAAGGAAGATTAGTTGTGGAAAAAATGTGAAGGCAAACTCAGGACTTACGCTGGACGTCAACCTGCGACTTTGGCCATGTCAAGCGACATCTGGATCAGTGTACCTACTCGCGAGAGCAACGCATGCAGCTCCTGGGAACTGGAGCTGTGCGTGTTGGTCTCAGGATCGGTGTTCCGGGCCATTTGAAGACGGGAGGAGGATATAATAGCAGTGAGGGAGGGAGGGAGCGAGCTGCAAACGAGGGATGTTCGAGCTAAAGTATTATTAAGTGATTTCGGAACATTCGGGACATTTGGGCAACGCATGTGTTTGGCTGGTCTCAGGACCAGTAGTATGGCAGCCGCAATTGATAGAAGTCTGATTCGAAGTCGAGGTTTCAGCTGAGAAGGGCGCAGTGTCCATAAGGGGAAGATACTGGTTTTGGATTCCAGATTGGCCGAAATAAAGGCCAAAAAAATACAGAGCGAGGGCGCAAAGATTGGTGGGGAGGTAGCCGAGGGAGTGATTGCAGCTAAATCTTGGCGAAATTCAAATGATGCCTGCAAAAGAAACACTTAGTTGGATCGCTGATATATCAGAGGTCGAATATGCATTCACCCACCGTCTAAAAAAATCCCCCAGCCTCAGAGGCCGCGCATATATCATCCACCCACTCACACAGTACATTCGCGACATTGTTTAAACCATGGCTCCTCCACCTTGGGCGACTGAGGAGCAGCGCGTTTGGTTGGATACCCGCATGTCGCGCTACGTGAAATTGCAGGCAGATGGCAAATTGTCGGAGTTCTGGCCATGGGTCCAGGGCCAGTGGTTCAACGACTTCCCGGAGGAGGCGGCAATCGGCCTCCCACCGCCTAGCCCATTGGGCGACGCGCCGGCGCTCACTGACGTGCAGATGGGGCAGCTGGGAAACGCTATCAAGAACCGAAAATCAGTGAGTACTTATGACGAAGTGAGACTGTACAAAATAACTAATTGGTATATTTCGCAGAAACTCGAGAACTGGTTCAGGAACCAGATGAACAAGCAACGACGCGCCGCACCGGTGAGGACACAATCGGGGGAGTCGATCGCCAACCTTCTGTTCAAGCACAAGAAGAAGACGCGCGCGCATCGCGCCATCGAGCTATACCAGATGCACAACAAGACCAAGATCGACGCGGCTCTCGAGCTTGCAGGATATTCTGCTATTGGCGGGCCCGACGCTGATGACAATTGGGTCGATGAGAGCGATGGGACGAGGCTGGCCGAGCTCAAATCCCTCCAGTCGATGCGGATGAGGGTCCGCACGCGGGTGGTGAAGGCACTGTTCGACGCAGAGCCGGAGACCATCAGGCAGGAGTTGGAGGAAGCAGCAGAGAAGGGGAAGCAAGAGAGGCTGGAAGAAGTACAGGAGGAGGGGGAAGAAGAGGAAAGCACGCCGAAGTCTTATCTCCAGTAAGTTCTTCGTTGGTTTCAAGTTGAATGGGCAGTTGACGCGAGTATTTTTTTTACAGGAGCATCGACGAGCTGGCGGACGTGTACAGCAAGGTACACCAGGCGACGCTTAAGAAGGCAGGGTGGGTGACAGTTACGATTATTGGTGGGCCCAACCCGCGGTTCAACGGCGAGTTGAGTATGAAAGTGTGAGTCTAGGAGTAAAGTTTGTGCGTGTTAGCTAATAAGGCTCTAGGATTTGCGCCGGTGTCACGGCTGCTGGAAACGACTTTGAAACCGCTCACTCAGACTTCGAGAAGGGTGTATCGCTCCCATTCCAACAGTTTCTGAGGCGTTTGTTCCGTGAGTGCGCTTTATATGCCTGCAAACGATGATCTAACAATATATATATATTCTTTCATTTCATTTCAGCTCCCGATGTAAGACGCGCGCGCGCCTTGGACAGCGAGGAACCTGCCGAATCGGAGGATGAGGAATCCACAGCAGAGAAACCGAAGAAGGCGAAACGGAAGAAATCAAAGAAGAGCAAATGCAAGGCCACCGAGACCCCTGCATGCGATGCTGATGGCGCTCTCGATACGCTCCCCGCTGGCGACGCACCCCCCTCTGGCAACGCACTCCTCTCTGGCAACGCACCCCTCTCTGGCGACAAGCTGATCCCCACTGGTGGTGAGTCCCCCTCCGATACGGCTGCTGCCTTGTCGCTTGCCGCAGCGCTTGCGCACGTCCTGCCGACCGTCGCTGCAGGCGGAGACCCCTCTACTTTCAGCCCTTTCACCCCAACCATCAACGAGGCGGAACTGCTGTGCCTCATTGCCCTTGACGAGCAGGATCGAATGGGCGACGAGACGTTCGTCGGCGGTGGGATGGATGTCGACTCGGTGGAGCCCTCATGGGCTCAACAGTTCGACCCTGCGATGCTTCCCATTCCACCCAGCCTTCCACCAGCCCCCAGTGGAGTGCAGCCCACCACGGAACCGCTGTATGCCGCTTGGAGCCCGGCTGTACCAAGCGGCGACCAACGCATGGGGGGGAGTCCGTCGAAGGGCCAATATGCGCCCCCGTCTCGTTTGTTCGAGGCCTTCTCCTTTAACCCCCCCCAACCCTCGAATGCACCAATCATGGGGCCCGGAATCGCCGCTCCCGGCTTCACATACCCTGCTTCGTCAACAGCCGGATTCACCTTTAATTCTCGGCCCCAAGTGCGCGCGTCCTGGGCTACCTCCTCCTCGACGACGGGCTTTCCCTTTGACCATGCACCACCCCCTCCTGCGTCCAGCGCATCCCCATCGACCATCACCACTGCGGCGGGTAGCCTCACGCTCGCGAGAGCGTCGGCCGCGATTGGTTCAGCGGCTTCGAGACGCCCTCCTGGGCCGTCTATCCTCGGCAAGCAGGGGCAAGATATCATTCTCGCGGTGCTTGCCGACGGTCAACCTGCTACTGCCGCCGGTGCTGCACTCACCCGTGCTGCCGCTGCCGCTGCTGGTGCTGCCCCCGCCGGTGCTGCGCCTGCTACTTCCGCCGGTGCTACTGCTGCTGGTGCTGCGCCCGCCAGTGCTGCACCTGCTACTGCCGCCGGTGCTGCGCTCACCGGTGCTGCGCCCGCCGGTGCTGCTGTTGCTGCTGCGCCTGTGCTTCCGCGGCCAGTGGGCAATCTGCCAACGGCTTTCGCTTCGCCGCAGAAGAGCGCCGGGCGCGGACCACCGATGAAGCAGCCAGGGAAGGGGAAGGCGGCTGCGACCGTGGCAGCATCGGCGGTGGGGGTGGGGCTGGAGGACCTGCCCGTGCTGCAGCCGACGAATATACGGCGCATCAACCAGTTGGCAGATGCGGCGATCGCGGAGAGGGCAGCAAAGAAGAAGGCAGATCGGGAGCGTCTTCGCAACCCGAGTGGAGGCGCAGATCTTGTTGTTGTTCCCCTCCCGCCTCGCCAGCGCAAGCGCAAGGAGCTACACGACGGTACGACGGCGGTGATGCCCAGGAAACGGACACGGAAGGAGATGGAGGAAGAGAAGGTGGAGGCGTTGATGTTGGCGAGAAGGGAGCCGGACAAGGTGCGGGAGCCGGAGAAGACGGTGAGGGCGGTCGCTAAGACGAAGGCAGCTGGCGCGGGCAAGAAGACGAGCGCGGGGCCGAAGAAGCGAGCGGCACCGACGCGGTACGTGTCCGCATTTATGTTGCTGCAGATTTCTAATTTTTTTTTGAGTCAGTGGGAGGCGTGCCTAGTTTCGCGTAGCGGCGGGTGCTCAACCACCCTCAGATGAATGATGTTGTGCTGCTCCACCAGCGCCGCTTGGCTTTTGCTTTCTTTCTATTCTTCATCTTTGCGATATTTACGATATACGCTGTTCAACCAGCCGTTGGTTTTGACGTAGATGTGCTGCTCCACCAGCATTGGCTTAAATGGCTCCCTGTTTTACCGAGGTATATTTTACGGTACATAGCATTTTTTGTTCTTGTTGGTACTTAGTAAAAATGCACGTATGATGTGGACTTGGTGATATATCACAATGGTCGTGCATGATATATCAGAATGGTTGTGCGTGGCTCATATAATATATCAAAAAGACTTGTGAATTTCTTTGCAAGGTGACGAAAAAAGATCGAAGCAGTAATCGAACGCAGGACCTTAAGAAAAGAGAGAGTAAGGAAAGCAGAAGCAAGACCACTATGCCATGAGACCGATAAAAGATGACACTTATGGGCTCTGTTACCACCTCGGGAAATTTCGGATATAATTTTTTGAAAAAATTACCAGCGTGCAATGGTGAGTATGTGCTTTGGTAAAGTGGCAGATATTGTTTGTACGGAGCTGCTTGATGCCTGAAGATACTGTACACGTATCGCGGAGACGACAAAACCGAACATTGTGCAAAATCTTTTGCCAGAGACAAGTGAAGGAGGAGAAAGGAGCCTCGGAAAGACAGAGGAAGGGAGTAAATGAGTAATAGAAAATACCTGTATCGGTGCTGAGGCTCCCACTTCTGGCGTTTTACAAGGGGGAATATCGCCATCAAAGAGGAAATCAAACTAGTGGCGAGGGAGCTCGGGGAGGAGTGGGAGGGGTGGTGGCAGTGAATCAGAATATAGAGTGCTTGCGTCGAGTGTGCCAGTTTTATTTCGTCCGGACAACGGGGGCGGGGTACGGGGCGGCATAACGGCGGGGTAGGGCGGGAAAGCTTTCCGTTCGGTTCTAGATGTATTTAGCAGCTGACTTTACCTTTAGGATACGCTCGGGACCCGCCCATTCCCCCAACCCCGGCGCCCCAGCTGGAATTGGCTGAAATTGGCGCAATAGGGGGATCGATGGGAGGCGAAGTCGCAGATGAGGAAGGCCAAGGGGCGCAGTTGAAGGGCGCACAAATGTCGAACTGTCAACAAAGAAGAGGTTGATACAACAGATACCAGGGGAGGGGTGCCAGCGGTGCGGTAGCAAGCCATTCTGTGGGGAAGGAGGAGGAAGGCATGAGATCACAACATGTATCAATAACATCTACTTTCGGACGAACCATCAATGTCGCGCGCGCCATCAAAAACCCCGATATGCGCCCAACGACGCCGCCCCCGAGCGCTGGAGCGCTGGCGCGCGGCAAATCCCAAATGGGCAACTCCCCAAGCTGATATATCAGGTGCAATTTCTAACCAGAGGCTTTAATATATCGCGGAGCCGCGCTGCGCGGCGACCCGTTGATGTATCAGATCACCATATACGACTGGCGCCTTGCCTTTGAACAGACGTGCACGGTCAGTTGCAGCTTTCTCTTCCTGCTGGTGGAGGGCTTCATTGGTCTTCCTTAGGCCCATGTTCTGGAAGACCATGGTCGCATTGGCCTCCTCCAACATCCGGTCCCGAACATTGACATTTTGGTGCGCAAGTCCCAGCTGCTCCTGCAGCGCTTTTATCTGTGCTTCAAGCTGACCTCGTGTTTTGTACCCTTCCTTGACAGGGCTAGAGCTCGTGAGCGACCAGTCTGGAGCAGGCAGCGATCTCGGGACGTGCTGGATGACCGGCACCAGGATTGGATTGTTGTAGGATTTGATTTTGGGGCTGCTGAGCAGCAGGGACCCGGCAGACATCGCCCCAAGGTGCGCACACAGCGACCGCATTCGTTTTGACGGTGACAACAGCTCAGGGTCAATGTTCTCGTCACCATCTCTGCGGCGCTTCGGCGAGGGTGAATACGGCAGGGCAGATGTTGATGCACCCGGGGTTAGATGCGAGGGAGACAGCTCGAACCGTGTGGGGGGACGGATCCGCATCGCGTTGGTGATTGCGCGTACGGGACTCGGCTGGGGCATGGGAAACTCTGCCCGTGTCGACGTCGCTTGGCTGGGTGCCATCTGCTCCGCAGTCACGAAGTTCAGATTGAAAGGTACGACCCCTGTTACTCTGAAGGCCGCACGGACCGTTGACTCGTCGAAAGCCTCAGTGTACGCTGGCGCCCATACGGACATGAACTCGGCCTTCGACACATCACGGAAGGTCTTGGCCTCGAACGCGACGATCCTGGATTGCCAGCACCACTTCATCTTGGCAAAGCACACCACATCAAGCCCCTGAAGCGCATGGGTACAGTGCGGGGGATATCCCAGTAAGAGGATGTTGTTTGCGCGCGCATACTGAAGGAATTTTTCTGAATAGTGGGAGCTGTGCCCGTCAAGCAGTAGCACACGGGGAAGGCCGTTGGCGTCGTCCTTCGTGGCGGGGTCAAAAACTTTGGTGAGCCATTCATAGCCCAGTTCCTTGTTTGTCCACCCGTTTACTGATTTGGCGATGCTGCGTGAAGGGTGAGTCGTTTCCCAGCACCGAAATGATGATGCTTACAAGGCATTAGGGAGCTTCAGAGTAGCCCAGTTCGACCTCATTTCGACCTCATTTCGCTTTCATTTCAATCCCATTTCACGTCGTCCGGGATCGCCGAACTGAACTTCGGCTAAGGCTTCATTTCGGCATCAAGTCCTAAGATCAGACGGAGTTTGAATACATATTGGTGACGACGGTTTCCAAGGGCCTTCACTGCTCGTCGTCCTCATGCCCTCTGTAAAGGACTCCCTCATAGCCAAGCGGACCGCCCTCAAGGCCGGCGAGAAGGTCTCCAAAAAGCACCAAAAGCATATGGAGAACAGGTCTCCTCGGAAGAAATCTGTATCCCCGAAGAAGAAACGGAAGGCGGTGTCGGTGCAGTACGTACCTCTCATGGACCCACAAACGTTACTGATGCTTCCCCCACTCATGTCAGATGGGCAAAAATGAACTATCACTGTCTAACCGATGAGCTGCTCACCACCATCGAAGCGAGTGCTCTTTACCGCCAATCCTTCGGCTTCAATAAAGGTGTACTTGGTGCGGTGCCAACTGGTGGAAACAAAATGCCAGACCTCCACGCTGAGCTCGCTCAGTCCATCTTCATTGACCCGGAGGATTCCCAGTATACGACAGATGATCTGGTGTCTTTGACCAGCGCGGTTGGCAACCGCATCAGCTCGTGCGTCGCCGTCCCGATTTCATGTAAACTAATAGTAACTGATGATTTCTAGGCTTAAAAAAACATACCGTGAACAGCGTGAAAAACTAGGTGCGACAGGCCAGGGTCTTGTCGAAGATGATCGCGAGGCTGAGATTGAAAGCGGCAGTAAAATTGAGAACATCTGGGGTACGTCTCTGTCGTTCGATGTTCTATTCTTTGTTCATCTCCGAGGCCTAGACTTGATTCAACAAAAATTCCCCTGGTACAAGCGGCTGCATGCACTCATGGGCAGCAGCCCCGTCATCGATCGCGCAGCTGTATCGCACAGCGGGACGAAGGTTGATCTCGCAATCCTTGATGGAAGCCCAAGGTATGTTTGAAAAATGCTCGCACATCATTTTCATTTAAAATTTGGTGTATCCAGAAATCTTCTAAGAAGATAGTCGTTGACTCGGATGACGACAACAATTCGTCCTCAGTTGCTATCTCTGGGTGGGATCAGTCTGACGAAGAAGACGAGGCTGTATCCATCGCCTCATCCCCGCTGCGCCCCTCTGCTCCGAAGACTCCGAAAGCACCCGTTCTTGCCACCAAATCGGAGACGCCGGCGACCAGTACGTCCCGTGCAACGAAGCGCAAAACTGCACACGACCAGATCCAGGAGCTGGCCTCACAGGATCGGTCCCAGCGCCTCAAAATTGCTGCGATTCGCGAGCGGGAGAAGACAGCTCGGTCGAACACAAAGTACGAGCAAAAAACCGCTTTGGAGATGGCGAGATTGCAGCATCAGCAGCAGGAGGCGGAGCGCCAGCGTCAGCATGAATTCGCAATGATGCAGCACCAGCTTCAACTCCAGCAAATGCAGCGGGGGGGGGCACCTCCGTTTGGTCCGCCCGGTGGCCCCGCCTTCGGAGCGCCTCCTCCTGCACCTGTGTACGATCCCAACCTTTTTTAATTACAGTACACTTCTACGCATTATTTAGATACTCCAACAATACTTCCTTCAGCTCCTCCCTCTTAATCCTTCCTTCGATTAGATCTAAATCATCTTGTTCTTCCCGTGAACGCTCCACTGCAGCATTGGCTCTTCTTGTCATTCTACGCCATTTTCGTTCAAGTTTCTTTTGTTTCTTCATATACCTTCGTCCCATTCGGTAGAACTCGTCAGTTGAAAATTGATTGCTGTTCTCGTGCCGGATTCCAAACGCGTGAAGGTTAATGCAGGCCATGATCCAAAGTGATGCATAGTGAACACCTTTCTCGTTGTCAATTGCGACATGAAGGCCCCGAAGAGAGGACCACCAGCCCTTTAAGAAACCGACACAGTGCTCGGAACGGATTCGAACAGCTGACAAGTGATAATTGTACTTGGTGTTTTCCTCGGTGAGTTTCTCGGGTCTTGTTCATCAGTTAGATTATGTTGAGAGGAAAGAGATGACCACGCACTTGATGTATGGGGATTGACACCATTTTTCCAGCGGATATGCTGAATCGGCCCAAACCCATTCGTTCGGTTCAAGGAGCACATCATGTTGCTGCGGAATCCGTGTCTCTAGCCATGCAGCAGAGTCATGCTGACTCCCAGGAAGCCCAATTCCATAGTCGCATATCTGCAAGTCTGGTGTCGAAATGAGCTATAATAATCTGGTGAGCTCAAAATATAGGAGACCAGAGAGGGACTTACCTGCACATTAAAGGAGTAATTAGATTTACGGTCAAACCAAACATTTCCAAAATGACCTGGGCGTCGAAAAAAGGGTACCAGAGTCCCATCTACCATCACCCACCCATTCCGCCATGCCGGACAGGAGGCATCGCTAACCCATTCCTTTGCGGCCGCTTTTGCCTCCTGATTTGCCCACTGCACAGAAGCGTTGCGGAAGTGTTTCGTGCATGTAGCCTTGATCACCCGTGTTGTTATGAGGTGGACAGTTCCATACCCCACTCCAAACTGAAGGGCTACCTTCATCGTGCTCGCGGCATTCCCAAAATGGCCAAATCGATATAGAGTGATGGCTACCTGCTCTTCGACCGGCATCTGCTCGTTGTTGGAATTATTGTGAAACACCTCGTCATCCCGAATGGCATCGACCAGCTCGTCAAAACAGTCCGGATCAATGCGCAGGTAGGAGCGGAAAATGTCGGGGAAGTTATTCTTGTAATCATTGAGAAGCAGAGTTAACAAGTTGTCGGTCTTGGGGATATCCCGGCGCTCCGCAAGATAGCGTTGCGAGTACAATTCTGCCATCGCATTGATATAGGTCTCAGCAGGAGTTGGTTCATCAACATCACTCGCATCGGATGAAGAGGAGGAAGAACTCGAGGAAGATGAGGAGGACGAGGAAGAGTCGTCATCAGAGTCGGGATCATTGTCTATCCAGTCTTGAGCCTCAGCGTGAGCAATCAAATCTACCAAGAAAGCCTGATAAAGAGCATCCGCAGCTTGCTGCCGAGCAGTCCGGGTGGGCATTTGGGTGAAGAGTAGGATAACATGTTGATAATACGCCCCTTTTAAATGGGCGAGCCATTATCGATGCTATTACCGCATGTAGAGACAGCCACATGACCGTATATCTTGATCGCGGGCTGATGTGCCGACGTTGCCGAATTCTCATTTCGTCTCATTTGGCAATCGCGATCAGAGTTGAGCTTCGTTTCGGGCTCTCAAAAACATGAAATAGGATTGAAATGAAAGTGAAATGAGGTCGAAATGAGGTCGAACTGGGCTACTCTGAAGCTCCCTATTGATGGTGTTTCCGTTGTTCCAGGCTGACTGGAAGTTCACGCCAGGGTAAATGATCATCGGCGGAACATTCATCGCGCCATCGCCCCGGATCGTCACCAACGCGGTAATGTTTTGCCGACTCGCGCTGCCCTGTTTATGCTGAGTCTTGGTCCCACGCACGCCAAGGACGCGTTCGTTCCCAGTGTAGCCCGTCGGAAAGCCGCTTTCATCCATGCTGTAGATTCGGTCTGGTGAGACACCCATATCTACAACCCATTTCTGCACTAAGTCGACCCAGGACTTGACTGCCTCCGGATTGAGGCTTCGTGCGCGCTGACTGTCCAGCGGCTTACTCCAAAAGGCCCGAAGCGCGTCGTGATGGCGATCAAGAAACCCGAAGACCCATTTGACCCCAACGGGCTCACACTCCATCCCAAGCTGGGCTTGGCGGACCGCATCTGCGTACTGCACGATCTGTGCATGCTTGAGCGGAAAACCCCTTTCTGCCGACTCGAGGATGAACTGGACGAGGGACCACTCCTGGGCAACGGTGAGCTTCTGCTTCTCGGAATTGGCCTCTCGGATACTGCGTCCACCATTCACGTGCCGGTTTAGTGTAGTGTACGGTATTCCATGTGTACGAGCAATGTCGCGAATGGATTTTGGTTTCCCCAGAGCTTCAGGCTTGGCCTTCTCCCTCTCGTACTCTGCGAGCGCCGCCCTCTCGGCCATCTCCTTCCGTCGACTCTTATCATGGCCTTTGACACAATCTGATTTAGCACGCCCGGGCATGGGATTCTAGAAGGCGATTAGGAAAGATGCCAGCACACGACGTCGAAGCAGTGAAAGCTGTCAACAAACCAGTGTCACGCCCTTCACGTGAATTCGCTTGGACAAATTCTAGTGATCCCATTCTTGGACCGAATACCCTACTCATTTGGAAAGAATTGTAGCTAATGTGCTTATCTATCGTACAAAAATGAGATTGAGACCAATTGCTGCCAGATCCGTGCATAATTCAAGATAAGAAAAGTGATCGGCCATCACAATCATGAACTGATCTCTCCGAAACAGACCGCATTTATTCAACAGTGATCCCATGGCCGCCAAATTAATCTGGGATGTGGGTCCATACCATATAATGATATCTGGAACAGGGCTTGGCTCTAGGAGCTCTAGTTAGAGCTCAGAAAATCAATGATCCAAGGACATATCGTGATCCAAGGAACCCTACTATACTGTAATATTAGAAAAATCAAACAAATGTCGACCAGCTGCTGGACCTCGCTGCTTCCGTCAGTGGGTAATTTTCCATCAATCAACACGGGCCATTTATCTATTACCACCTTCTTCTGTGGCCCAGAATTTATTTAAACAACGCCGTGGCAATAAATCTCCCTTAAAAATTCAATCCAGAACCGGACATGATAATAAAAATACACATGGTATTCCGACATGCTTTCGGCAGGATTCGAACCTCCGCTGCCCATCGCACTCATTGTTCAACTCCTCAAGGGAGTGGGTTGATCAACGAGGGCTTCATGGTCATTCGATAAACCTTGATATAGCCCTATCATCTGTGAAAAATATGTTCGAGCTCCACCCGCGCTCGGTAAAAATTCTGTATCTCGTGGATCTAGGTACATCGCGGGACTTTGGGAGGCAGGCAGATATGTTAAAAATCACTGTTCAAGTGTCGGAAGAAAGAAAGCAAGGGATTGCGCAGTATTACCAAGGGAGAATTCGAACCTCCGTAGCATATTCTATTCGCCAATGATGAATACGTAAAGTGACTGATTTACCATCAATCAACGAGAGCTATCGGAGAGCTTGCCATGTCCTTGACAGGACTCGAGCCTCCGTCTCCCACACGACTCGTGAGTAATTCAAGCCTTGAGTTGCTGTGGGCTGCCGCATCCCAGCCGAGTGTCTCCAATGAGTGAGTTAGTTATTTCATTCATATGCATTTGGTGTAGGATCTCTGACTTCTCACTGGACCCTCACTCGTCTAAATTTACCCGCAGTCAAGGACTTCCACTGATATCTCCTCTCCTTCCAGCAGCTACAGTACTTGAGTGCGCTGATTTCAGGACTATTTGACCAATCTCCGTGTCCCTCCCGGTACTACATATATTTTAGTGGACAGTTCTGGCTTGTTTGACTCGAGTTTTGAATGAGGGATACATTGAGGCTTGCTTTCCAGAGTTGTCTTTTTTCCAACCTCTGCGCGTGGGTTTGACCACCCAAAATGACATCACTGACCAGAAATCGCCGCTTGGTGGCAGTGCTGGTGCCCCTGTGGGGTTCATCACAAATCTTCATACACACCTACCATGCAGTGGCGAATGAAAAATAATAGTTTGAGTCGACACAACTTTTCATTGTAGGTGTAAATAGGGTAGGCAAAATATCTAGAGCACTTGAACGGAAATGAAAGGGGACTAAAAAGTTTAAGATCAGGGCCTGCAAAATGCCAACGCAAAGTGTGAATTAATTATATAGGGAGCAAGTGCACCTGTATGATATAGGTTTGACAGACGGAGGCTATTCCAGAATACGAACTTGGATTCCAGAGCCAAACTGGGGATGTGAGAGATTGGGTACAATAGCATCGGACTCAAGATTTGAATGCTGGGTTATGTAGTACAGAAGCGGCCATAGGACCAGACAGAAAGTATTATTTCCGGGACGAGGCACTTGGGCGAAGGCGAAGACTGTACAGATATCCAGCAAGACGAAGCTAAGGCCAGCCTCTCGAATACAGCGGGGCAACGGAATAGTCACTGGTGAGGCGCAGCCGAATCCGCACCGGCGAAAGCGAAGAGAAAGAGACACCGATTCACAGCCTTACCGAATTTGGACGAGCCCAAATCGGGACGGGCTCCGCGACCCCCAAAAAAAATGCGCTGTTGAAAAAACCAGCGAGCCGAGGGCATGTCAAGAAGGCTTAAGTGGACGGATGATTGGATTGAACAGCGTAGCTAGGTAGCTACAGATAGTGGATGTGTAAGAGTACATGAATTTCACGTGGTTAAATAATCAGGAGAAGGAAGAGAAAAGAGAGATTAATGGAAGCTATCCCGACTCCGCGCGCGCACCATACGCTCACCCCGTCCCACATCGATGCCATCTGATCCCAACCTGACCGCTACCGCCATCGTTCCCCTATCCCGTCATTTTATTCACGCTCTTCCTTCCCTCCTCAACTCGCTGTACACGCAACGCTTCCACGACGACAACGCGCAAGAGGACTGGGCGGAACGGAGGTCGGAAAATCACCAGACCAGTGATGCACCCAGGGCGGAGACTTGCGGCGTCGTGGCGGTCGCGCCTATGCTAAGACTTAAGAGAAGAACCCCGTTGTGGATCAGGGCACGCATCGGAACAGTAAGCGCGCTGTATACACGATGAGCGCGACAAGTAGAAGAAGCCTAGTACATACCTCGTAGTCATACCGTCCGTCGTGTGACTGAAAAGCTACGCCAGGCGCCGGAGTTACAGAAATGGAATAGAAGAGGTGCGTTGGGATGTACCTCTTTGCATGGACCATATATTAACCAAATGCAAAGAGCACGGCCAGAGTGAAGTATGGGACCTGGCCTCCGAGCTGTGGCGGATGAAAACGGGCAAGGATTTAAGGCCACCACCGCCCAGATAATGGCCTGCGGGGCGACTGGCCTTGGGAACCCCTGCACGATTCGCCTGTACAACATATTAGTCTCAGAATCCGCTCACCATGGCGTACACGGAACGCACAGGTGGTCCAAAAGACAGGCCCAGTGCCACCTGTAAAAATCAGAAACTAATGGTTGAAGAATTTTAATAGCCGACTTGCAATTGACTACGCCATGACAGACAAGCTAAAATATGGAAACAAGGCTATCCAAGCCTCGGTTGTACGGAAAACCTGGAAGAAGGTTCTCAAGAACGAAAGATCCCTAGCCAGATATTGGCATAAAGTGGAAGGGGTTTTAGTGGGTGTCGGCTAACGTTAAAAATGAAGGCGGAGCGGCGACTGACGTAGGTCGCCGGGACGCCTGAGTCAGGGGAAATGCCGAAGCCCAACATACCGTGCTGAAGGCACGGATGCGGTAGACGCATTTCCTCGTGAGGTTGAATTTTCATCTGGCCTGGTTCCAAGTCCGAGGCCTCGAACTAGGGGGTGGAAGTGACCGACCATGTCGGCCCGAGAACCCCGGTGAGCTGCCTGCGGGCCACCGGAGGGGAAGGGGACAAGGACGGCAGGAACCCTGTATTACCATGCATTGCAGAATCCACCACTTAACGCTCCTCAAAAAAAAAAAAAAAAAGGATATCGTAGGAAGTTCCCCTTCAAGAGGCTGTTGACGAGTAGACTGAACAATAAAACGAGGTGGTGGTAAGAGCGAGAGCTGAACCGGCACTCGGCATTATTACGGTAGCGCGTGACGGCCCGGGTCATGACGACGTCACATCAATTTTCTTCCTTGCTCCCATCTTTCATGTTGCCAGTCGGAACGGAACCAAAATTGGATCCAATACTGCGGCAGGCCCCCGGACACTCCCCTATAACTACTTCCGCCATAAGGTAAATCAACCATCCATTTTGGGGGTTTTCCGGTCCGTTTCATAAGGTAAATCAGTGCCTGGTGAGCCAGGCCAGGTCTGCGGTAAGGTAAATCGGGCGTCGCTCGAGATTTTTTTTTGGGGTAGTAGTCTCTCGAGGAGGATCAAGTCATTGTCTGCCATGGCTCAGTTGGATGCGCCGTGCTTCTTTAAATTGGTTGTATGTCGCGAGATTGACTCCCGTCTTGTCTTTTATTTTTTTATTTTTGCACCAAGCTTCAATTGTGCAGGAAGCAGACCACAGAGACTTTCACCATGACAGGTGGTGATAATGAATGGGAACACTGGCAAGTCCTCAACAGAAGTGAATTGTGAACAATATTGAATCCTGTTGAAGACGACGAAGAATATGACGAGCCGGAAGAAGGGGGCAAAAAAAGGAGGCCAAAGGGTCCTCGTGGTGCGGTAAAGAAATAGAAGACTGTCAAGTCGCGCGCACCAACGCGGGGAGTGCAAGGGAAGGTCCGGGGAGGCTCTAAACGCGGGAAAACGACGAAAAAATAGCGTGGGAATTTTTATTATATACGGTCCGATGTAAGGTAAATCAACGAGCTGGAGCCCAAAATTCATAAGGTAAATCAACGAAAATTTTCGAAATTCGGCGGACGTAGTTATGGGTGAGTGTCCAGGGGCCTACTGTGGCTTGGAAATATCAAGAACCTCCCGCCGCTATTACGCGCTAGCTTTTCATCCTTACCGATTATTTATGAGTGATTTTCATTTGTCTTTTAAAGAAAATTGCGAACGCCGCCGCACAGGGATCCCTGGAGAGTCTACGGCGTCTGCGCAAAAGCCTTGTAAACGCGTCTCAGGTTGACGCTACCCTCTGCATCCCCATTTTCTACGCCAATCTCGATCCCAAAGGAATTCCGAGCACCGATGAACTCGACGCAGCTACCAGTGACGACCTTGTCGTCTCGGGCCTGAGTAGGGCCTTCATCTCGCTCCTTGCTCTCAAGAATTACGAAAAGCTCCCCCCGAATATCTTACCAGCTCTGTGGCCTCAATCCTGGGCTTGGATCCAGTGTTTCGACAGATACCACTGGCTCTTACCTGCCTGCGACACGGCCGACGAAATTAACAACCGTCTGGACTATTTCTGGATCCTCGACCGCTTCTAACCTGCGAGAAAACTGGTGCTGCTGTGGACCGGACTCCTGAGGTACGCGTTCTGGTGGCACAGGTGTGGGCCACCATGTTGGACCACATCCGTATTTGTGGTGATATTTCGGGGATGCGCCAACTTGCCTATATGCTGCGCGGACGCGAAAAGCCCGATTACCAAGTGGCACCCGTTGTGGAGCCGCATCACATCGCGCATCTCGAGGAATTAATCGAGGGTGCAAGCGGCAGCTGGGACGAGTTTGCAGCGTTGGTGGTGGAGCACATCATTCTCACCTCCTCCCGCGCGGATTCGCTGGGATTTTTTGCGGCGATCCTAATCGTCTTACAGGATGCACAGTTCCGGAGAATACTCTGCGAGCCGCGTGTCTTTGTCTCTGCAGGTATTCTTGACGCCCTCGTGAACGCCGTTAGCGCTGTCAATTCCAGGGGGCACCACCAGTTTTGCACCCTCCTGGACATCGCCTTTTACCTGGTCGGAATGTGGATGGTCTCGGACATGAGTATCATGATTGCAGCTCTCGAAGCTGGCCTCCTCCGCGCAATCGTCTCCTGCAGCGTTGATTATCCCCGCATGAACAAGGTACACGGGATGCTCCAGCAACTGCCCAAGGCCACGATACACTATCATGTTCTGCGCGCAATGCGGAACAGCATGAAAGACGTCGAAGATATCGTTTCTGGCGCAGAGTTTGCGGCCTCTCCATGTGTGACGACTGGAAGAAGCTCGCGGACTTGGTCTCCGAGCGCAGTGCAATTCAGAATCGGTGTGACTCTGTCGTCCACGCATTATTGAGGGCTTGCGACAATGTCATGGTCCGTCTCTTCCCCATTTACGCTCTTCATTTTCAGCTGAAATTTTACTATAATTCAGTGTGATGCCATCCACGAGAAAAACACATTCAGACGGTGTTCTGGGTGCCTGCGGCACTATTATTGCTCAGAGGCATGCCAACGCTCAGATTGGTATGCTGGCGGTCATCGTCAAAATTGCAGCACATTCTGCAATTGCAAAGGTATGTCTCCCATCCTCCCCTCTCTATCTCCGTCCTTCTCATCACGACACATATACAGTTCGTCTACCCACCCGCGCTCAAAACTTCATTGGCACTCTCCTTCACACAGACTACCTCGCGCAAAAGCACACCATCCTTCTCCTCCAGGTCGAATTTCTCGCCACGCACCCGAATCAGCCCTTCTACGTCGGCTTCGACTACACCGACGGACGCGCTGTGGCACGGGTGTACGCGTTGGAGGATTGCGGCGGCCCGTGGGGCGTTCCCCGTGATCGATGCAACAACGAACACCTGATGCGCGCGGAGCGCGGCGGGGGCGCATGGTGCTGCATCGTGTGTTCGTGAGCACGGGGGAGGCGCACTATATGCGCTGGTTCTCTCTCCGCATGACGAGTAGTGTGCTGGAGACTGGGGTGCGTCGTCTTGCCAGGGAATTGGAAGGGACTCGGATGAGTCATCTTGATGCTGTAAGGCCACGGTTCGTGCCACAGAATTGCGGCTCTGGACGCAGCGACAACGGGGAAAGTGTTAGAAACGCATTAATGTATTGATTTTTACAGTGGCTGGTGCAAATGCTGCGCTGAGGAATATTTTTTCCAGACAATGCTTGCATGCAGACTTGTGTGCCTTATATAAAAGGAACTATGAATGAGAATTGAATTGGCGTCTAATAAATCGGCGGCCGGTATCTTGGGGAATGGTCACCCATGACTATCGTCGGCGCCGTGAAGCTGTTCACGGACGTGCTCATGCGACTTGGAAATGGACGGCGGGCGAGCTAGCAGGGGAAACAACCAGTTTCGCTACCCGCCAACATCATCGCGTGTGGAGGTGGAGTGGAATGCTCAAAAATGCCGTTTTTTTTTGTGAGAGGAGAGAGGGTCAATGTAATATTTCTGAGATATTCAGACTTGGGAGGACGGAAATCGACGGTCTTGATCGGGCTCTACGTAGAGGGCTGGCGTGGTGCGGCGAAAACACTACGCAGCAGAATTGTGGTGTTGCTGATGGGTGTGATATTCGGATAGGGGTTTTCGCCAAAGTTAAGGTTATGGGGGTCAAAATGCAAACAACAGTTTCCAAACGGGGGTATATCAAAATCTGATGTTTAATCCCAACTACGCAGCAGCGAATTCAAAGCCAGATTTTTTCTGCAGAAGAAGCTAGGGAATTATGTCCAAAGCAAACCAGTGCAGTTCTAAGGTGCATTCGGGGCATGTTTAAGACGGGTTTCTGCTTCTTTTGGTCTTGAAGGATTATCAGGAACGCAACTAGGTGTATCCCTGAGAACAGCCACCAGAGCACCCGATTCACGGAGACAGTGCATGAGAAGAACGCACAGTTGCGATTGTCTGGACTGCTAGAATGGGTACTAATATGACAAGTTTATGTGGGTGCAAATAGAACGAAAGTCCCAATGAGTGTCGGTTTGAGAATTACAATATCAGAAAAGCTACACATCATCGTAATCGACCGAGTAGTGATTAATCGACCGTGTTGGGGCGTCCTAAACTGCACCAGTCTTGCCACCCTATTTATCTTGGGCTCAGTTCTGTGGGCAAACTGGTGGCTGTACACTCTGGAGAAAGCTGGGTGGCTGTACACTTTTGAGTCCAGAGTGTACAGCCACCAGTTTGCCCACAGAACTGAGCCCAAGATAAATAGGGCATACTCTGGTGTTTACCTCGGCTACGCTACGCGGGGGTAACCATTGAGGTAACCAGGGCCAGCTGGTTACCCTACGTATACTCTATATATATAATAAATAAAACAAAATAAACATGCTGATCATGCCCCTATCTCGAATGCATAAATATGAAGCACACTGTGGATATTTCGAATTATTTGAGGCTGCATCAGCGACAACTTGCAGGGGATGGTAAGTCGTTACTTTGCCTTCACAATTCAGACTACACTTAATCACCATTGATGTGGATAAAAGAAATAAATAGGGAGGCTACATACTGGACAAAAGGCTATAATCTGGACATGGCATGCTGTGCACACCAAGTACAGGTAGGTATGTATTTGTCCAAATATGGGTGGAGCTATGCAAAGTTGAAGAGAAAGAACAATAAGAATGAAACACAAACCCTGACTATCCAATATCCAGAATATAATTCAAACCAACACTCCATGCCTCCCATTGTCCCAAATGTCACTTCCTTGAGCCAATTCATCCTCTTCCTCATCCTCTTCAGTGATGTATGCCTCCTCAAGTGCACTAACAGGTACATGCAATTCTGAAAGGTGTTGGAGTTGTTCCTCATACTCGACCAAAACAGCAGAGTCAACCTTTGCTAGTTTTGCATCAATCCGGTTTATATCCTTCATCTGGGAAGATCGTTTGAACAGGGGCCTGGCTTTCTTCCACAGTCCAACTGCCTTAATGACCTCTCCACGGGCCTGTAGTATATCTGCTGTTTGAACCATGCAATCTGCCCGCCAGCGATGGACATCCATAAAGGTGAATCCATCAAGAGCAACATTAAATAAGCTGAGTGCTGTTTCATCATCACCTTGGGCAGAAAAAATCTGCCCAAGGCATCGGAATGCTTGCATTGTTTGGAGTTTGTCCTTGCACTTCAATGCCAGTCCAAGGAAGATTCCGGTCCATCTCAGTGTAGTTTGAGTGTCATTCATCCCAGTCGAAAGATCTCCAAGCCTTTCTAAACATTGGAGTGCCAGTTCTGTGTTAATAGCCAAAGACAATGTAAAACATTTTTCAAGCATTCCATTTGCAGTCCCATCTGGAAGACAGAGTTCAGCAGCTACATAATCAGCTACGAGACTTGTTTGTCTGCCATAGTACCCATACAATGCCTTCAAATGACACAGAGTGATGTCTAGATTTTGGTGAATGATTTTTGAGTCAGCACCAGTAGCAATGTCAATGTTAGCAATGTTCAAGTTTGCCAGGATGGCCTTGTACGAAGTTGGCTGGCAGTTAGATGCAATGGTTACTTGCAGCTTGCGCGATTCCAAATACTCGGATTTCACAAGGTGCATGTCAGCCTGGAGATTTAGGATGTAAAGATTCAATCCACTTTGTTGGTGACCGAGAGTAGCCAGGATGTGTCTGGATTTTTGCAGAAGATGTTGAGCATGCCGAAGGTTTGCCAAATATGTGTGACTTCTTCCTTGAAGTAAGAGAGACCATGCTTGTGCATAGATGTCCCCTATGTGCTCAGCATATCTGTATGCTTTCTCCGAATATATGAGTGCATTCAAGGGTTTTCCAGTCATATTCAAGATGTTGCACATGCTGGTCAATGCATGGATGCTAACAATGGTGGGGTATCCAATACTTTCTGCCAAACAATAGGCTTTTTGATAGTACTTTAGGGCTCCTGCAAAATCCGATTTTGCCCCCCTGAAGTAGACTCCCACAGCACGGTACCATCTGGCTGGTGACAAATTAGCTAGGCGAACACAATGGCAGTGTTCGTGTCTTACCCTGTTCCAGTGGATCTTTTGATTTGAAATGCTGAGTGCCCAGGGTGATATCACTATTGAGATCCAGGTCAGGCAAATATTCCGAAGTTTCCAATAGCTGGATGAGATATTCCCCAAAGATTTGATTGTCTTTCCAATGCAGCATTTGCCCAGAAAGCTGGAGCAAAAGGGGTGAATATGTGGCTTGAACACGGCGATAGAAGGAATTGAGAAACAGGATGCTCCTCAAATTCTGGATAATATCAGGCCCTTGCAGTTCAAGTCCATTGTGGAGAACAGTGTTGAAGTTGCCCAAATTTCGTGAAATTTGAGGGTCTATATCTACTACATTGAGATCTTTGAATTGGTTCCAGAGATCAAGGATTTCATGGAAGTGTTCACGGAGCCTTAGCTTCAAGGCATTTGCAGGAGGATGAATATTTAGGATATGTTCCCGAATTGGAACCAGCACTTTTAGGTGCTGATCCTGGGCAACAAAGGCAAGGGCTGTTTGAATCAGAGTAGCCTTGCAAGACAGAATATCAGGGATTGGCAGTTTGGCCTGCACCAAATTGGCATCTGCAAGCCCATCTGGTAGCATGGACAGAATGCTGAGCAACTCCTGAGCACCTGGGGTCATACGGGAGCTGGTGTATGACAACATGATGGATATGTCCAGGCTTGATCTCTGGTCATAGCCATCTGAAAGCATCTGAGTACTTTCCAATTTCCAACGAGAAAGTGCCTTGGCACATCCCTCGGAACTAGCAACACTTGCAATGAGGCTGACTGCCAAGGGGAGATTCCCAGTCAGTTCAAGCAGTTCTTTGATGCTGGCATCATCATGGCCTTCATCAGAAACCTCAATGAAGGTCTGGTGAGCAGCCACATCGGAAAGTGGCTTGAGAGGGGCCAGGAAGGGGCGGGTCCATTTGACTTTACTTGGGTGCTCAGCACCTCTCAGGGTGATCTACAGCAAGTTCAAGGTATGATTTGATAAACTCACAAACATTACTCACCATGAGGCCCAACTGGGGGGCATCAGTCAGAAGAGATAGAAACTCTTCAACTTCAGAGCGAGCTGAAAGGGCTTCCCAAGGGGTCTCCAAATTATCTAAGACCAGAAGGGAAGGGGGAGCATGGGCAAAATAATGTGCAACCTTCTTTGCCATGTTTGAGCCCTTCTCCAGCCCAATATGGTCTGCAATTGTCGCTGCCAGCTCAGTGCAAGTGGGGCTTGAGTGGCATGGAACAAAGTATCGATGTGAATACTTGGCTTCCACTTGTGGATTATGGAGGGCTGCTGTGGCAAGGCTGGTCTTTCCCATACCTCCTGCACCAAGAATTGCAATGTGGGCAGAATCCTGTATGAGAATATTCACCACATCCTGGAGCTCTGATTCGCGGCCATGGAAGATTTGTGGGCAGGGTGGAAGTAGACCAAAAGATCCCGAGCTGTTCAAGACATTTAGCAAGATTGATGGTGTTTGCAGGTTTGGCTCACCTATTATTCTTCAAACTTGCCAGAGTTCCTGCCATCTAACAACCATGAGCTACAAATTTCAATGGTCATACTTTGCTACCCACTGAGGAGCGATCAGATCCGGTGAGGGTAGAGTCTTTCTCCAACAGAGCAACAAGCTCTTCATGTTGTTTCTTGGCATCCTTTTTCATTTGCCCCAGTTGAGACAAAGTTGAACCTGTAACTTGAGCCTGAAAATGATTTGAATGTGCAATGAAACACATTTCATCTGATATACCTTGAACAATCCAACCATCCAATTGAGCTCTTGTTTGCAGGTTTCCAATTTTTCTCCAGCCTCAGGCTGTCTGAAAAGTCCCTTTATTTTTCCTAGAGTGCCTTTTTGTTGCCCATTCAGAATGGTGACCAACTTTTCAAGTGCCCTGGTGTGAAATATAAAATGAATACAATGTCATCATCAAATGGGACTCACTCTGTGAATTTTGCAATGTCATACAGGAGTGCAGTAGGAAGGACACCCCTGATTTCTGAAGTTGAATTAAGCTGGACGATGCTGCACAGGATTTCATGAATGTGCTCCAGAATTTCAAGATATTCTTCCTTGTTCGATCTGATGGTCTATTTTTTGTGGGGGCTAAATATCGTGTCAATGGCCAGAAGGATCGGCTTACCTGAACAGACTTTGTAATTGACAAGCACAAGGCAGCAGTTGAGCCAAGGAAAGGCACTTTGACTGTTTCTGCAATGTTTTGTGTAGTATTCGCAGCCAGGATGACATATTCGATAAGATTCTTGAAATTCCCTGCGGTCGGCATGGTGGGCATTGATGATGGGAGGGGTGTTCTTCATCTGGCCTTATATATATTTTGCTGTGTTCTTCCCACAGATACTTCCGCATACATTCCCAGCATCACATCATACATGCAGATATAGGTATCTGTTGATGTTCCGCACCGAAAATAAACCGTATGTTTCAAGTGAAATGTTGCGAACAAAAGTGAGGAAACTTCTTGAATTCTGGTGAACCTCCATTCCATCATCACGAACATTGGCATTTCACACCAAATTTAAGAACCTAGCTGACAAGGGAGCAATGGTAAATGTGGGACAATCCGCAGATGCTCCATGGCATCTGCGGGCTTGGCTTCTTGCGGGAGATGGAATCACGGCAGAAGGATCCCATCTCACCTCAGTGCGCCAACTACAGCAACTCGCAGCAGAGCACTGCCAAGACCCGGAATAGAAAAAGAGATGGTTATCCGTTCCCAAAATTGATCTGTAACGGTGTAATGATCATTGCGGCCCGACCCGCCCTCACTGCATTGTCCAATGATTGTTCCTGTAACCGCGGCAATTAGGAACCGCAATTTTAGCGCTTTGCTGCATTGCCTTGCAATAGAATGAAGTTCCCTATAACACATAGTATTGAAAATTAAAGGAAAGTATTTAGAGCTGAGTATATTGTAAACTGAAAAACATGAGCATGCTGGGGAGCCGAAAATATGGCAATGAATGATGCCGCACTCTATTAAGTATGGGGAAGACTCTGGCATCAGAAACCACGGGGGCCGAGATTGCTAGCAAAGCTGAGTCCCACATCCGTGGCTCGGGCAATTATATTCTAAAAGAACTGCGCCTCTGCGCGGGCGGAGTAGGAGAGTCTGAGAAAAAGAAATTAGGTGAGATCCTATTCAGACTTATGTATTAACAGGTGTTAATATCCAGAACGTTGGAGGCCCGCTGAAGGGAAGTGAAATATATGACAGGTTCTTGGGAGAAAGAAGCGGGAATTATCTTACGGTACAAGGGATACAGCCGAGAAGGAAAAAAGAGGAATGAGGGGGAGGGGATTGCTCAGTGGACAAATAGCTCAATGGCTCGCACAGCTCAGATCGCTCCATAATTCGCGCGAGTCGGGGTAGTTTGGCAAAAAGAACTAATCACGTTGACTTCCATCGTGATTCGTAGGCAGCTGGAATGGATTAGACCCACAGTGCACCCGTCCCTCGGCGCCTTGCGCATCACATCCCACTCGCGCCGCTCCTCCATGGCGGCACGCGGGATCTCCTTCCCTCACTGCCGACGTCAAACACTCCGCCTCCAGCACCGGCCTTACCCGACAAAATACCGCAATGCCAATGTGCGATTTGTGTACTCACCAACAACTTCAAGCCTTTCGTATGCTGGTGCAGGTTACACCGTGCAGCCGTCTACGGGGACTGCGGCTTATGGGACACAGCCGACGGTGACGTCCATCCTTACGCAGACCACGTATACTCAATCTTCCACCTCTTATCCCACGACCTCGACTTCCACCCCCGCATACCTATCTTCCACTTATCCACCGACGACGTCCACGTATCCAGCGAGCTCCGCATACGCCGCGCCACCGACGACGGCGCAGCAGCACCCCTACGCTCGTCATCCCGCCCTCTGGCGCCACCACCTCTAATGCCTTGTCCAATTCCACCTTCCACACGGCGCCGAGTGGGCCAGCGTACCGCGCGGCACCGTACACAAGCCTCGGGAGCGCAGTCACGCCCTCGTATTTTGTGCCCACTGCACATACTCCATATTCTGGCGGGCTGCGCAGTATTCGTCGGGTGCTTCGGGTGGATACACAACCGGTGATGCGAACGGGAGCAGTGGTGGATACACGAGCGGGGTGGGGAGCAGCACGAGCACGAGCTCGCCGTTGGAGAGGTTTGGTGCGATGTCGTTGGGTGGGGTGGGGAGAGGGAGCCGGCGCAGCAGCGCCGTCGCGGGAACGGGTGTACGGTGGTGCGGGGTCGCCTACGCGCCGGCAGTATGCGACACCGACACCGGCGCCTGTGAACGGCTCGACGGCGCAGTATGCCCCGGGCAGCACGACCACGTACACCGCAATACTACGCGACGCCGCAATACACGACTCTGGGCGCGACGCCGCGCACGCTGACAGCAAGGTATGCGTATCTGGGCGGGCAGGCGCAGGGGGGGCGAGGGGTGGTGGGGCAGCAGCTGGGTTTTCTTTTTCTTTTCTTGTTCTCCACCTCCATTTTTGCGAATACTAACGTGCGTGTTTTTCACTGCAGGACTTCTACTTCTACACCCTCGCGTCGTCGCCCGTGTCATCCGCATCCACATCCTCGAGCTCCACCACATCCGAGTCGTGCTCCGCCTCGGAGGCGTCGACTTCGGAGTCGGAGTCGGAGGGTGAGGGGGAGGAGGGGGAATGCGACGCCCCCGCCTACACGGAGCGCACCACCGAGTTTGCGACGCGACACACCCCCGCTGCTGCCGACATCGCACAGCCCCGTGCACAGCGACCGATGGCATATCTCTCCGCGCCGCGTCGCAGCACGCCGCCGACCTTCATGCCGCAGGCAGCAGCAGCGACAGCGGCAACACGCGCGCCTGGGCTGCGGAGGAGGATATACAAGATGGCACACACACATCAATTTGATGTGAGGCACATTTGATTCCCCTTTAGGCAATGTGCCTCACTTGCTCATTAAAAACTGAGGAATTCACACCAGTTTTTTCTTCATTTGCGGAAGGGGACCAACCATTCAATGCCCCTCCCCTCCCTCGCTGCGCTCAGGGGGTCCCCCAAGCCAGGGCATTTCAGGTTGGCACACTAAAGCCTCGTTCCGCTTAAATTATGTCCATTAACCCTAACACCCGAACCAACCCGAACCTCTAACCCGAACCCCAAACCCCTAACCGCTAACCCGAACACTAACCTAAGTTTATACCCGCAGTTAGGGCGGCCTGCGCTTACCCTAACTGCTCGAAAGTGGTATTTTTAGGCTAATACAGAGAAATGGACGCTTCGGAATGTGCCTCACTTAGTGTGATTTTCCATCATGTGCCTCCTCTCAAACGAATGTGCCTCGCATCAAATTGATGTGTGTGCGCCATCTCATTGGTCCTCGCTGCGGAGCAGGCACGAAGGATGCGCAGGCTGCGCGTCGTCCCTGCCGCGTCGTCCCTGCCGCGCCGCTTCCCGACCCCTCCGCGCACGCGTACCGGCCGCAGCAGCAGTCGCAGTCGCAGCAACCTCAGTACGGATGCATAGGAGGTGGGGGGTACGCGGGGCGGTGGGGCGTGCAGAGCGCGCGGACGTCGCCCGTGCGGGTGGGAGGGTGGTCGCCGCCGAGGTATCAGGGGGCGGCGTAGCAGCAGCAGATGGGGGGGTATCAGGGTGGGGGCAGCAGCAGCAGTGGACGCCCCCGATGCAGCGCACGACGCACCTGGCGTAGCAGCACTAGACAGCAGCATACCCCGGCGCATCAGCAGCAGCACACACCGCACCAGCAGCATATGCCGCAACACACGCCACACCAGCACCAGCAGCACGCCGCCCCGCCGCGCGCGCGCACGACGACGCAGTGGACGCCCCAGCGCCCCGCGTACGCGGCGGCCGTGCACGGACAGTGGACGCCGCCACGGCTGCCGCGCTTTACGGATTTGGAGTGGTGGAGTCCGGGGGTGGGGGAGGTGGTTCCGTCGCACGCCCCGCAGGTCCCCTCGCATGCGCCACAAGTCCCCTCGCACGCCCTCGCGCCGCCCGCGCACACGCACGTCCCCTCACACACGCTCCCTCAGCTCGCCCCGCTCGCGCAGGCGCCGATGCCGCGCCATGCCGTGTTTGCGAATGCGGGCCTGCCGGGGGTGAGCGGGTATGGATATGCGTATTGAGCCACCGATAGGTGGGCTACTCCGCCGCTTTACGTTCTACTCGCGGGTTACCCCGCTGTTCCACCGTTCCCCCGTCCTCCAGTTCCACCGACACCGACATGCATTGATTGACTTTCACGACCGCGCCATTCGTATATCATAACCCATTCGTTCTACTACATACTCACGTATTCATTCACGTATCTCTTTCTTTCCTTCTCCGTCGCATACTTTCTTTCTTTTCTTTCGCATACATCCATCCATCTCCACATTAGCACACACATTCATCCAGCCATCATTCTCTCAGCTCGCTACTGCATCCTCTCATCTCAACTACCTGCATTGGCATCCATCACTACATATCAGATTCATTCCACTTACGCACATCATTGGCATCTTTTTCTTTTCTTTTCTCTTTCCATCCAATCCATTGTACGGCTGTTTCGTAGTTATATATAAATAATCCACCCTACTTACATTATTGGTTGTTCTATCGTCTATGTACTAGCCCAAATACTATTCGGGGAGGGAGAAGTCAGCAGAAGACATGACATAAATTTGTATTTTTGGCACACACACACAGGACCATTCCGATTTCTTTTTTGGAAATTTGTTTTAGCGGGAACAGGCCGAATCGAAAATTACGCGATGAAAAGAATATTCGGACCACAAGAAGCTTAATCGGCCGCTCGACTTCTCCGTGTCCATAAAGTTCAGTGATGACACAATAAAACATCTCCAAGTCGCCCAACCCGTGACTGGTGACCCCGATGAAGTCCAGAAGAGGAGCCAAATCTCTGAGTTTATTCTGCATACGCTCGATAGTAAGTGAAATTTGGACAAGGTCGGACAGTACATCAGCCTTTTGACATACAAGATATGCCTGCGCTTCGCTCCGGCAACGGGGATCTCAACAAAGATGTTGTTGAAGTTGTAATTGAAGAAATTGACAATACCGATGATGAGGATAAACCCAGTGCTGCAGTGCTGCATTCAGTATTTGAATTCAAATCGGTGAATGAAGCAGGCAGTCAGGACTTGCGCGAAGGAGCTTTTACTCCGCGCCAGTCATTCCAAGTCCTCCGTAAACTAAAATATACCTAACTTGAACAAATGAGAAAAGAAAGATTTATTGTTTCATCTGCGGAGAATTGCTGCAAAGTATATCAAAATGCGGAAAGGAATAAGGAATGTGCCAGTGAGATTCGATCCATCTTTGGAGCTTGAACGTTGAGCTTGATTACTAGATATCGGGGCCCGGTCTTCTTGCATTTTTCCCAGAAGAAGTGTGCCAAGTACGTGACAATTCGGACATGGGTACAGAAGACTTTGCCAGACAGGAAATTCTTATAGTAGGAAATCCAAGAGACCTGACGGACGGGATGAACGAACAGAAAAATTTGCAAATGACACGTCCAGCTAGAGACCAGGTTTAGATTTTGAGTAGTCATGAATATATTGCGCAGGAGGCTTGAGTAATATTTGAACAGCAGAACGGAAACGAGAGCACAAATAGTGAGAGAAAGACTGGAAACCAGCAGAGGGCTGTGACAACCATTGAAGAATATGGGGGGCTTTGCAGCCCAGGAGGCAATACAGGAATACGTGGCCCAACATGCAGAGGAGCTGCAGGATAGCCCTGCTACCCAGTATTATTTCCGTTTATTTTACCGTTTATTTTACCTTGTATGCATTCGACTCTTTAAACTCCACGTGAAAGAAAAGGCTCCACCTGATGCTTATTTCCAGGTAAAATATAATAATACAACTGTTCAATTAGATAAATCAGGTATCCTGCCAGCATGTTGTTACCGCGTTCCCGGAGAATTGCCTGAAGGCAGTGCGGACTCCGCTGCGGTCCCCCAAACCGAACAAAAATCTGAAACACGTGGGCAAGGAGTAATGGCTCTGCCCCGGATCGAACAGGTGATATGTCCTTGCATCTGTGAAATATCCAAAGAGCATTGAGAGGAGATGCGGAAACATTCCCCTACTGAATTACCATTCTGGTACCTTTGTCTGGATTCGACTCTTTTTACAGTAATACTTCCATGCAAAGAAAAGGCACTGCCTCAATGCTTATTGCCAGATAAATTATAATAACTACAGCTGGTTCAATTAAATAAGTAAGTTGCAGCACATGCTACCCTATAATACATTGGACTCAGCTGCTGCTCACTGAAACAGAACAAAAACTCTGGAACAGTGTCATAGCTCAGACCTAAGTTGAACAGCCTGAGGTGATTTTCTCCTTGCAACTATGAAGTCCAGGATTACTATGGGAGGAGGTGCAGGAACATCCCGCTACCAAGCCCCCTTCGATTTATCTGTACTCTCCATACATCCACACCTCAAATTATTGTATACATGTACCTGTACTGCAATTCATAATTCATCGCGAGACTGAGAGAAAATCTCCGCACGGAGTATATTTCTGGTGGACGAGACCCGAACTTCATTCCCTTGATTTTCCACTCGTATACAGTAAATACATTTCTCTTGCTGTAATAAATCCCCGTTGTTCGGTTTGCCAAACAAAAAAACATCTATTTCTTCGAGATTTGAATGGCTCAGACCCGAATCAAACAGCTTTTCTTCTCCTTGAAACACCGTTGATGGTATGCAAACTACCAAAAGGGGACGTAGTACCATTCTGCTACTGAGTGTTAATTTCCACCTTCTCAACTTGTATATGTGATGTTCAACTCGTTCACCTATGCGCATGGCAGAAAAGAATGTTACACTCAATTAGTTGAAGTTCTCCTACCTGTGCCGGAAAACGAAAAACGGATGGAATTCCTGAATTGAATGGGTGACTTTCTCCTCATACCCGCATGCGGTGATACCAAGGAACCGCACCCGCAACCAAACATTATGTCCATTTTTCTCTGCCTTGAAAATGCTCTCATGCAGTCTGCAATGCATTTAAACCAGCTACGGCTTATTTCCAGTTACAAACCTTTGAAAAAAATACAGATCCACCGCTTCCCAAGTTTTATTCAGTCCATTTATCCCTCACTCCAGATCTTCTAGCGTAATCACAAGATTGAATAAATAAGACAAAATAAACATGCTGCTCATACCTCTACTTCGAATGCATAAATATGAAGCACACTGTTGAGTTTGGTGGATATTTCGAATTATTTGAGGCCGTATCAGCGACAACTTGGAGGGAATGGTAGTTAATTTGCCTTCACACACTTAATCACCATTGATCTGGGTAAAATGAATAAATAGGGAGGCTACGTACTGGGCAAAAGGCTATGATCTGGACATGGCATGCTGTGCACACCAAGAACAGGTGGGTATGTATTTGTCCAAATATGGGTGGAGCTGTGGAAAGTTGAAGCAAAAGAACACTTGCACGAGTCGAGGAGGCCAGAGAGGGAGAGGGAGAAGAGCGATGAGGTGCTGGCGGAGGCGCTTTGGGGATCCTACAGGTGTCCATTGGCTTTGCTGCAGCGGAAGAGATCGGCGTCGTCGTCGATGACGAGTGGCGCGAGAACCGCTTGCACGAGTCGAGGAGGCCAGAGAGGGAGAGGGAGAAGAGCGATGGGGTGCTGGCGGAGGCGTTTTGGGGATCCTACAGGTGTCCACTGGCTTTGCTGCAGCGGAAGAGATCGGCGTCGTCGTTGATGACGAGCGGCGTGAGAGTAGTACTAGTGTCACGGCGATCGGCGCGGAATGCCGCACGTCGTCGGCGTAAGCGAAAGGGAAGGGCGGGAAGGATGGAAACGGACGCACGGCGTATTCTCCGGCAGCGTGTCCACGAGCTCGCGCAGCGTCTGGAAGTCCCACATGAGGCGCCACGCGTCCTGGTTCGGCACCACCAGGTCCGCGCTGTTGAGCGAGTTCCAGGGCGTATGGCCATGCAGAGGCACGCGATACGTCGGCGGATGAGACGTTGGCACCGAAGGAAGAGAGGCTTCGGCCCCACTGCGCTGACAAGGTACTTGAAAGACGGAAACTCAGCTGCTGAGACTCAAGATGAAGGACACGGGCTTACCGGGAGCTGGCGTGGAGCACAGTTGTGGGACCGGGCCATCGACGTTAAGGAGATAGACAAGCAATGTGCAGGGTGGTCGCGGTAGAGTAGAGAGAGCAATTGATTTGCACTCGTTTGTGTGGGAAATGATAGTGCAATTGGCGCCGCCATCGTCTCCAGCGCTGTGCTGCTCAAGTGAAAACTCAAGTCCTCCCGCACAGGTAGGCGTTCAATTTACGAGCCTTCTCTTCTAATTCCAAATCAGCCCCCATGCCTCCTGAGCGTACTCAATCAAGCCTACCGCCCAAACGACCATACACGCCGAAGCTGTACGCTCCAGCACGAGTCGAGGAGCCGCAAAACCGACCGCCAGCAAGGCATGACGGGCCAGGAGTTAGTTATATTCTGACCGTCGAGCACAAGGACGGCACGGTGGAGCTCAAGGCGGGTCGTTCCAACAACGAAGAACGGCGGCTGAAGGAGTGGAGGGCCCAGTGTTTTCGGGACAAAATCGAGCTTGTCTTCAGTGTCCCGACGCAACATGCTAAAAAACTAGGTGAGATTTGTCATTTTTTTTATAAAGAAAATTGACGCGCCTTTCAGAGCGCATTGTACACGGGAAATTCAAGAGCTTGGGGACGTGGATAACACCGTACAAATGTCGCTCATGCGGCGTCTTTCACCGTGAAAAATTCACGTTCGAGTTTAAGGGGGGACTGGAGGAAGCCAAAAAACTTATGGTGGAGCTAGCGGCCGAAATGGCGGCTCGCGGCGAGTAGGAAGTAAAGAATTGTAGCAGATGCGTTAACGAGCTTTCAAGCCATTTCGAATCAAGAAAAAAATCGGTCGCAACGCGTCTTGATCGATTACCACTGCCACCGGTCTATTTTGCGGTCTGACAGGTGTCAAAAACGGTCACGTTGTTCAAATGCCGAAATACAAAAAAAAAATCGCGATCTACAACATGAGCAAAGAGTCCTGTTCTATCCGTTAGCGAGCATGGGGAACTCTTGAGGGAAAACGTACCGTGGATAAGTCTAAGCGATGGCCTGAAAATAAACACAAAAAAAAAAAAATCTACATGAAAATCAATCCTGTTTCTACAAGTTAGCGAGTGTCGGAAACTCTGAGGGGAAACACGTACCCGAGATAGGTCCAAAACAACAGCGCGATCATCTGAAAATTCAAAGCGCGCAAAGTGCGAATGCACTTTAGACGGATGAACTCGATCACAGGACCCATTCACCATTTTGGAGGAGTAGGTAGTCGCGGGAAAGTGGGGAAAGCGACTGAAAGGGTCGTACTTGTCGGGAGGGAGCGGTGCTTGGCGCCTGATGTAGAAAAAACGCCTCGTTGTCAACGACCTCGATCTTCTGTATGCTGCCTGGGATTGGGGTTGTGGAATTTGCGGGGTAGTACAGAACGAGGCTGTTTCCGAGATGGGTGGAGGCACGAGAAAAGTTGCGGCCTTTGTAGGTGTGGTGAGCGGATTCACAAGCCTTGCCGGGTTTGGGAGTCTCTTCATCTCGAAAGTTGCGGCGAGTGAAGGCAAGATCAAACAACCGCTTGAATTCGGATATGACAGCGGGGCAGTCCGGCCTGCGTAGCCAGCGCCGCAAATTAGCACCGCGCATCCAAGACTTGAGAATAGTGGCTTCCATTTCGCCTACAGATATGATGGTCATCGATATACATCCATGAGTAGCACGTGGACCGACTTACCGCCTACTTGATCATTTGTATTGATTTTTTGCAAAAGGCCGATAAGCCGCTCAAAAGGAAAGCACCACCAGGACATGATGGGCCCAAACAAGAGTAAAAAGTCGAATATATGGAATGCGGCGTGAGCATTCGGCCTGCGTTTCTGGAGGATTGTTTGTGGATGAAGCTCGTGGAGGTTATCCTGCCAGTACTTCATAAAACCACGATATGCGTCGGCACGCTCACGGGTCATAGCATAGCGACACACAAGCGTCGTGGCTTGAAACATGGCCATGCTGTGCTCCAGCAACCGGAGAAAATGGGCGCCATGAGGACCAGCCATGTTATCGCCCCAGAGTATCACAAGGGCAATGGGGATGTACACGGTAGCCAGGATGCGCCATTCGTCGGCCTTTATTGACCCGGCGTTCGCTTCTCCATAGTTTTTTGGAACGGAGTTGATCCACGCAGGAGTTGCAGTATTTGCAATCACCTCCTGGACAAAGCGAAGATCCGCAGGCGTGATAGTCTTCGGCCGCGGTATGCTGTCTAAAGATCGGAGGGGCTTGGTCAGGCGCTAAAGACAAGAAGGTAAGCTATGATGAACATTGACGACTGAAACGCTTACCCATTGAACCAGTGCCTCAGCAAGCTCTTGCTTAGTGACTTTCTCCTTCTTGGGCACGACTCGGATCCCCAAACTCCAGCAGATGTATCGTAGAGGAGGGAGATTCTTCGGTAAGAGGGTCTTCATCAGTTGCTCCGACGCGGTGGCTGCATCGGTAGGCAGTTCCTTTACCAGAGACAATTGTATCTTGGTAATTTGCTTCACCTCCTTTTCGTTGTTCTGGACTTGAAACTCTGCAGGTACATCTTCTACATTGTATTCATCCCATTCTTGACAAAAGGCGGGCGCCGGGGGCTCCTTCCGCTTCGTTTGCTCGGAATCAAGCCCCAGTACTGAACGGCAGTGATAGTGGACAGCACCCTCGAGAACGCAGTGCATGGCATCGATCACAAGCATCCTGCACGGGTTCCAGTAAGGGAGCCTCCACAGCTCAGACCAACGAACGCCATACTGCGCGTATATCTTTGCCCGTTCCCCGATGGTCTCTGCATCACGCCAGGCCTCCACTTGTCGCCGAAGTTCGTTAACGTCTCGGGGTTGCCAGTCTGGGTGGTCAAAGTCCGTGCGGTACATCGTCGGGATGTCTTTACATTTGCATACGGTGCAGTAGAAGTGCGATCTTTGGCCAGCAGAGCCTGAAACCTTGCGGGCTGCAGGTAAATCGTTGACGGACAAAACGATAGCGAAATCGACGTCACGTCCTGCTTCTCCAGAGGCACCGGTGTTGGTGATGTGCACACCGCGATTCCAGCCGACGACGGCATCGTCGATGATAGGACGGATGTAGGGGTTGATCTCTTCGAGCGAGGGTTCTTGGGGGCCGGTGACGAGCTCTGCATGCATGTATTCCGGCTTGTACCGGATTGTTTCGGGCAGATTTAGCAGCGCAGCCCCGATGAGACCAACTGAGTCATGATTCCCTCGCTTCCGCAGGCCGTTGGGGTTGAAAAAATCGAGCTGCAGCGCGAACGCAAGCCGCATTCGCCGCCCCCGATCCACGAACAGCTGTCCAGAGACGGGCCCCTCGAACTCCCGAATAAAGTCCGCGTCGAACACGTTGGTCACCGACGAAGGAGGAGGTGCATGAAGGGCAGCCATGGCGTCATCGCATGCCTTGTCGCATAATCTCTCAATCTCCGGGTCGGCCAGGAGGCGTGCAATGTGGTCAAGGAAAGACGCTGACAAGAAGGTCTTGATCGGACGCAGCTGGCCATTCCGTAGGACTAATAATTCCGTCGAGCAGATATATGAGGCGGTGTTGCCGGCCAGGCGGTTCACACACTGAGTAGGGTAGACAGATAGGGCGGAGAGCGATTAAGGGGTGCGTGGGTATGATGACATTTGGGGCAGACCGCATACATTGTGGTTCTGCCATCGAGTTTAAACCGCTCAAGGGCGACGTAGAGGCTGGAGGGTAGTTGCTTTAGAACATCCTCTTGTTGAGCATCATGAACTTCGTCGCCATTGGGCAGTCTTTTGGGGTTCAAGGACATGGCCAGCTCGATCAACATTCTCACCGAGGCCAGAATGAAATTACACGGGTCGGTTCCGAGCCCAATGAGGACATGACAAACGATTCCCAGCAGAACCATGACCTGAGCGATCGTATCTAACTCCTGGATGGGGCTTTTGAAAATATGACCTAAGAGCGACGAGGGTAAGCGTCATGTTAATGTGATTGTATGGACACGTCTTACCAGCTTCGTAAACCAAAGGGGTTTTCGGCGGCGGTAGAGCCGCGCCGACCACAGAGATACGAGTATCGAGTAGTTTCATGGCGGAGATCACACGCTCTTTCTCAGCGCTCTCGTCCTGACCACGGAGAGAGGTTTCGGCGGAGGCGCAGATGCGGGAAGCCGCGTCTAACTTCAAGTGCATCTGAGCCGCGTGCTCAGGATCGTGGGGGTCGAAATCGATGGCAATCTCTAAACTTGCCACGGACTCCTCGACCTGTTTTAGTACTTCCATGATCACAGCCCGACTTCTTTGATCGTACCGACTCGCGGGTTTGGCGGGAGTGGTGCGAGGCTGAGCCAGAATGGCGTGGATGCTGCTCTGTGCCTCCGGCAGCGAGACGGGATTGAAGGCGGTGGGGATATGTGGCCGTTGGACGTCTTGGAATTCCTGCCGTGAGGTCCAGAGTTTGGACGGCTGTTGAGCCATGTTCGGCCCCTCGTCAGTGATGGCTAAAGCGGTGGCCATATCAATATTTGCTGCCTTGAGATTCCATTGGGTGAGCCGAGGAAGGGGCATTCATAGACTAAGATCACCTCTTCCCGGATCGCCAACCCCTGCAACGCTTCAGCCAGATCAAACTCCTGTTGGTTTCGATTAGTTGTGACCAACAGAGGGATGACGCAAAGGATACCTCGTTCCTCATACCCAGTCCCTGCATCGCCGCAGTGAGATCCTCGGAAGCATCGAGCTCTGCCGCAGGAGGCTGTGGATGTTCATTGAGTCTTCCCCCCCCAAAAAAAACAGTCCGCGCAAAAATAATACCTCGGGCCCAAGACCGACTCCCAGCGTCGTCGTAGCAGCATTCGACTTCTACGAAGAGGTCAGTAAAAGTTCCATACCCGCCATCGTCACGTACGTTCAATTTTGTCAGCTCGTCTTGGTGTTTTTTCTTGTCGGCGATGAGAACTAGATGCTCTGCCGGACGAAGGGCACAGCGACAGGAGAAGGAGGTTTTTTTAGGCATTACGAGTCGCGCAGGAAGGGAGGTGGCAGCTGGGCGGCGATTATCACCGACAAGCGAGCTGGGGCGGTCGAGGTGGCAGCTGGGGGGCGATGATCACCGACCAGCTGTAGGAATATGGAGCGGAGTGTTAGTCAGCGTAATGTCCGGATCCAGCTGTAAGGAATATGGAGCGGAGGCATAATGTCCAGATCCATCGAGGAGTTGTTACTTATAGAGAGTCGGACGGGCTTTGTGCTCAAACAGTCAATTACGTAGATATCGTCCATTGTCCTCAGGAAGTATCGTATACAAGAATGTACCTAAAAAATACAAGGCAAGATGGGGTAGGGAAACACGCGCTCCAAGATAGGGATCAGATAATAATACAAGGGAGTCGTACGTAGCGCGTGTGGTTGTGGAAGTGGTCGACTCAGAGGAGGCAGACGATGGTGCCGATCACGTAGGGCAGCACCAACTGCTTCCACCCGCCTAGGAAGTATGCCTCCGTCAGGAAGATGACGAAAGGCACCGTGATTGGGATTGCGCGCGGGACGGGCCAACGATGTCCTGCGAGATGTTAATATATCGCTGAACTGCAGAGAAACGAAAAAATCACCATCAACAGGAGACGGCGGCGGAGTGGCCTGGGTGGCGGCTTGAGATGGCGAGGCCTTTGGGGGGGCGAGGCACACGGGACAAGGGTCGCAGTTTTCGCAGAAGTAGGTAACGCCGTCATCCGAATTGGAGTCGTCTGCTATGTGCACGGCTCTAAGCGGCTGGAAGATATGATATGAGCGAAACGCACCGGAATACAGAGAGGGACAACGCACCATTGTATTTTGGGGGGTTATGGGAGCACGGAGAAAGAGTGATAGGTTTGTAGGTGCGACGATGGTATGCAGACTGAGCGAATGGCTGACTTTTATCCGTTCGGTGCAGGAGTTTGAACAATAGTCCAGATGAGGTGATTCCATGGATGATTCCGCGCAAGGGAGACAATAAAGAAGGCGGGGTGCAAGACAAAAACGGTGGCGCTCGTATGATCTGCATTATGTACATATTTCCGAATCGCAGGCAAACTGGGCACCTCGCGGAGAGACCAGGAACATAGGGATGATATCTTCACGACGATATACATCGCAAAGACGAAAGACGAGGACCAACGTGACTTCACGACGACATGCATCGTGAAGTCGAGAGGGCGGACAAAAACGGTGGCGCTCGCATCTGCTTTCGGAATCGCAGGCGAACTGGGGCCCTCGCAGAGAGACCAGGAACATAGGGAGGATATCTTCACGACGATATGCATCGCAAAGACGAAAGACGAGGACCAACGCGACTTCACGACGACATGCATCGCGAAGTCGAGAAGGAATTATTTGAAGAAGTTATTTGGTGCTGCTTGACAGCGGCGGCATCACAAGTCGCACCGCTGTTCCGAAAAAGCCGACTAGCGCTTTACTTACAAGTCTGCGAAATAAATTCAGTGGAGTAAAAGGCTTGTTTGAGGCAAGTTTTGAGGCCGCTTTTGCAAAGTCTCACATTCAGTCGAATTTAATTTGATTATATTATATACATTATCAGCACTTCATCATTTATCTGTGAGGAAACGGTCATCATAGGCCTCAGCTCAATGTCGCGACGAGTCTCACTCTTCCAGTCTGTTATTAGGACGATCAAACATGTTATAGGAGTAGCATTCACAAAGATAGGAGTACAGAATGCCTATTAACTGATTATAACGAGCGGATCGTTCAAAAACGGCTGCTCAGGTCAGTTCTCTACCATGTATTCATCCCAAGGGGGCTCCTTCCGCTTCCCCAGTACTGAACGGCAGTGATAATGGACAGCACCCTCGAGAACGCAGTGCATGGGATCGACCACAAGCATCTGGCACGGGTTCCAGTAAGGGAGCCTCCCCACCTCAGACCAACGAACGCCATACTGGGCGGATATCTTTGCCCGTTCCCCAATGGTCTCTGCATCACGCCAGACCTCCACTTGTCGCCGAAGGTCGTTAACGTCTCGGGATTGCCAGTCTGGGTGGTCAAAGTCCGTGCGGTACATCGTCGGGATTTTACCATCGAGTTTAAACTGCTCGAGGGCGACGTAGAGGCTGGAGGGTGGTTGCTTTAGAACATCCTCTTGTTGAGCATCACGAACTTCGTCGCCATTGGGCAGTCTTTTGGGGTTCAGGGACATGGCCAGCTCGATCAACATTCTCACCGAGGTCAGAATGAAATTACACGGGTCGGTTCCGAGCCCAATGATAACATGACAGACGATTCCCAACAGAACCATGACCTGAGCGATCGTATCTAACTCCTGGATGGGGCTTTTGAAAATATGGCCTAAGAACGACGAGGGTGAGCGTCATGTTAATGTGATTGAATGGACACGTCTTACCAGCCTCGTAAACCAACGGGGTTTTCGACGGCGGTAGAGCCGCGCCGACCACAGAGATACGAGTATCGAGTAGTCTCATGGCGGAGATAACAGCCTCTTTCTCGGCGCTCTCGCCCTGACCACGGAGAGAGGATAATACCTCGGGCCCAAGACCGACTCCCAGTGTCGTCGTAGCGGCATTCGAGTTCTATGAAGAGGTCAGCAATAGTTCCATACCCACCATCGTCACGTACGCTCAATTTTGCCAGCTCGTCTTGGTGTTTTTCCTTCTCAGCGATGAGAACTAGATGCTCTGCCGGACGAAGGGAACAGCGGCAGGAGAAGGAGGTTTTTTTAGGCATTACGAGTCGCGCAGGAAGGAAGGTGGCAGCTGGGCGGCGATTATCACCGACAAGCGAGCTGGGGCGGTCAAGGTGGCAGCTGGGGGGCGATGATCACCGACCAGCTGTAGGAATATGGAGCGGAGTGTTAGGCAGCGTAATGTCCAGATCCATTGAGGAGTTGTTACTTATAGGGAGTCGGACGGGCTTTGTGCTCAAACGGTCAATTACGTAGACATCGTCCATTGTCCTCAGGAAGTATCGTATACAAGAATGTACCTAAAAAAATACAAGGAAAGATGGGGTAGAGGGATTATCGGATGCGGAGAAAGAAAGTAATAGGTTTGTGGTGCGACGGTAGTATGTGGTGATAATGGTGTGCAGACTGAGGGAATTGCTGCCTTTTATCCGTTCGGTGCAGGAGTTGGGAGGATGTCTTCACGACGATATACATCGCAAAGACGAAAGACGAGGACCAACGCGCCTTCACGACGACATACATTGCGCGAAGTCGAGAGGGCGAGGATTTGAAGTTCCATGAAGTTCTTTGAAATTCCTTGCTTCGGCTCGGCAGATTGAGTCGGTCCTATCTTCGCGACGATATACATCGGAAAGACGAAAGACGAGGACCAACGCGACTCCACGATGATATACGTCGCAAAGTCGAGTAGGAAGTTGTTTGAGGAAATTGTTTGGTGCTGCTTGACAGCGGCGGCATCACAAGTCGCACCGCTGTTCCGAATACTTTGCAAAAATAAATTGATGGCGGCCCTACACTCGCAATTCTTGTCGGTCTGCACTCGGAATTGACAGGGAGGTTCATTCCTACTGGAAGATGTCGAATCCAGAGTTATTTGAGCTTTGGGGCCGAATTGAGCCTGCAGTGGAATTGCCGAAGTCAGCGATCAAAAAGGCCCACCTTTGCAAAAAAAAAATTCGCCTTATGCTGAACTCAGTTTGGCTTCATGTACTCTGAGAAAAATAGTGCTCGACTACTGGGAAGCAGGAGAATCCGAACAATCTCTGTTTCAAGTAAATTGAGGCAGTATTCATGTCGCAAAATATTCCAACTTTTTTTTTTTTGCAAAGGTGGGCTGTTTGGCAAAGGTGGGCTAATGATAGTAGCCGACTCGGACTGCGAAATAAATTCAGCGGAGCGGGAGGCTTGTTTGAGGCAAGGTTGAAGGCCGCTTTCGCAAAGTCTCACATTCAGTCAATTTAATTTGATTATCTTATATACGTGGGTGTTTCAATGTCATTCTTCCACAAATTCCAGGCTGCTATTGGGACGATCAAATATGTTGCAAGAGTAGCATTCACAAAGATAAGAATACACGGCATGCCTATTAAGATTATAAAGAGCAGATTGTTCAAAAACGGCTGCTCAGTTCAGTTCGAATGGCGGGCTCGTCAGTGACGTTTGCTGACATTGGCAATTCGAGCGTTGAAAGGTGGATGATCAGCCAAAATAGTAAAACAATTCGATTTCCACAACGTACGGCTCATGTCTCACAGGACTCTCAACCACCACGACGTTTGCATGTCCGGCCAACGCCATGAAATCGGTAGTTGCACCGCCACTTGATCGGTAGTCGGTAGGCACCGCCACAACGGCGGTAGTCGGTAGGCGTTAACAGCTGCAGACGTACCACGCGTGGAGAAGTGAAAACTGGCCTTTCAAGACTTCTAAAGACGGTAATTCAACTCAAGAATGCAGAGGCGACGGCGGTTTTTGACCTGCAGCGTACTTAATAACAGGCCATGGTAAGCAAACTGGGGCCCTCGCAAAGATGAAAGCCTTCCAATGAAGCAGAGAGAACAGAAGCCTTTGCGATGATAGGCATCGCAAAGACGAGGGGCGAGCAATCCGCGTCGATTTCATCACGAAGTCGGCAAGGCGAGGAGTTTTTAGACTCTGCTTGATAGCGACAGGGTGAGAGACCCCAGATAAAACCCTTTTGTGAAGTTCCGAGTCGACTTCACAACGATATGCATTGTGAAGTCGCGGCACGGTGGGGCGGCCATTCCACAACCGAAAAGGAGATACAAAGCGCAACCAATTGATGAACGTAGTGAGAAACGTGAGAAACGCTTTGAGATGGCCCAATTGAGATGAAGAATGAGAATTTGAGTTGGCCAAAGCACACCATTGTCCATTGCCTTGGGACTTATAAAAGCTGAGCGACCTCAATGGCCGCTAACACCCCTCCCTCTGCCAACGAGCCCTCCTACGACACCCGCAGAACCTCGCGAGTCGCGAGCGTGCGTCGGGTCACTCACGTAGCTGAGCTCGGGCAATCCCTCCGTGCACCATACCCCGACAAGTCCCGCTACGACACCCGCAGAACCTCGCGAGTCGCGAGCGAGCGTCGGGTGAATCATGTAGCTGGGCGAGCCACGGCATCAGCGTGCGCCGCCGTCCACCAGACTCCCTAGAACACCTGAAGAACCTCGCGAGTCGCGAGCGTGCGTCGGGTCGCTCTATAGCTGAACATGGACCGGCGTTTGAGGCTCCGCAACGACAAGCATCGCAGAGGCGTCGATATTCGTCCGTCATCATCCACGATGATGATCATCGGGAATGTCAAGCAGTACTCAAGACGAAGTAAGCCGAAATTTTGTGTCCAGGCGCATATTACTTGTAGATTATATTTTGTGGGAAAATAAACACCAGAGCGTCCGCATTGAGATGGTAGATGGGAGGGCAGTAAGTATCTAAGCCTCTACGACGATAATCATCGCAGAAAGCCTTCCCGCCACGCGTCCCAGCCAATTCACGACGATGATCATCGCAGATTGGTGTTGGGCGGAAAAATCGGCCATCAAACTGATGAGCGGTAGCAGCCGGCCATCAATGTCATCATCACATGTCATCACCTGTCATTTCTTTTTTGCGTCTCTTCCAGTCCATCTGCACAGCGTATATCGTTGTGTAGATGTGGGTGTGCGATGCATATCGTCTTGCACCCAGGCCGCCCGACTTCGCGATGATTATCGTCGCGCAGTTATCGTCAAACTCTCTCTTCGCTTCGCGATGATAATCGTCCCGTAGTCGTCTTCCACTCTTACTCTGAGATGGTCATCTTCGCGCAGAAACTGGGCTGTATTCGGCGTACAAAATACACAAGAAAAAGCACTATGCTACCTCACATCCCACGCCCTGACTCGTGGACCTTGAAGGCCACATACTTGCAAAGGAACGCGACGGCGAAGAGGACGACGGCGGCGTTGAGCAACGTCATGACCTTCGCGACCCAGCGGCCGGTTTCCCTCTTCTTGGTGGCAGATTTGCGCCAGACCGTGATGTCGTTACGGCCCCCAACGTCCCGTGATCGTGCGGCGAGAATTATCGCCGTACCATTCAACTCGGCGGCCTAACGTCTCGTAAGTAAGACCATTTATGCACTGGAAAATCGTCTCACCGTCACTGTTTGCGCCCAGTCTTGGTCGTCGACCCGCAGGCGGTCAATAACCTCCCCAGTCCGCCGATCGAAGACATAGATGATGCCATGGTCGCTGCCGCTGACGATCGCGGTGCAGTCGTCCGCGAAGCAGACCTGCCTCGGCCGGCCAAAGGTCTTGGTCATTGTGATCCCGAACGTCTTGACGCGACGACACTCGTCCAGTCGATACAAGGCGGCGCCTTGGAAAGGGTCGTCGATGCAGAAAACACCTTTCCGCTGATTGACGCCGGCGTCGCCGCTGTAAATCTTGTTGGACCACCCATAGAACACAGAACTGCGTACGCACATCATAGAGCCGACTTTATGCGTTTTCAGGACTTCGCCAGTCCCACCCTGGAGCGTGATGCTGGAGGCCATCAGATATATGTCGGAAGAATTGAAGTCAGAGCTTACACCTCGCCGCTGTGGTACCCGAAAACAAGAACGTCGCGTTCCGAGCCCTTGAACTCGCCGAATGCGACCGCCTTCGGGACGAGATTTCGGATTGAAACGGAGAAAAGTGGTCGAGGAGTCAGACTGCTGTCGATCACGTAGGATTGTACGGTGCTCTTGCGATGACAGACAGCGATCCGACTGGAAGATGTGTTGAACGCAAGGCCCGTTATCTCTGCCGCGTCAGCCAGCTGCTGCGCGCTGACCTCCTCGAAGCCCTTTGGGGGATTTGGATCAGCGCCACCCCCGAGAATCAGGACGGAATACTTACCATCGTGCTTCTCTTTTGTCTCCAACAAACCAGGTAGCCCGCTTGCGTACCGAAAAACAATATCTCCCCCGGCTCGTCCTCCCTCCGTACCCAAAGAATGGCCGACGTCGCGCCCCGGTGCCCGCTGCCGTTCGGACGCTGTAAGACCGAGCGTTGTTCGAGGTCCCAGATGTGAACTCCGTCGGTCCCTGCGGGTCGTCAGCGCACGAATATTTCGCATGGATGGGCCTTACCTCCGCTGGCAGCCAGCTTTCCGTCCTCGGTGACGGCAATGCAATGGACCGCACCGACATGAGCCGACAGCGTTCCGTACGGCGCATACTGGTTGAGCTTGGTCGCGTTTTTGGTGGTAAAGAACATGGTGATGGTTTCGATGGAGGGATAGAGTTGTGGTTAGATTCAAAACTCCTGACCGAGCTGGTTTTTGACTTTTCAAGACAATAAAGCCACCCTTTATGGACTTACGTCCGATTACGTCGTCTCTGCACTTGTACCCTTTCTTCCATACCACCACCATGGTGTCCACTCGCACCCCTTCTGTCTTCATGTCGCCGCCGCCCCCGCCTGCCCCTGTCGTGCTTATGTTGTCGGCTACGGACATTATCCCGCCCGAGTTCACCCCGCTTTTATCTCAGGAAGACATCCTCGAAAACCCGGCGGCGTGTTCGGTGAGGAAGGAGACACCCGCCCCGGTCAAGAAGGCGACACCAGTCCCCGTGCGGCAAGCGACGCCTGCTGCCGTTTTTCGGCGCGCCTCCACGAGCCCGCTCACCAGCGACTCCGAAGATTCAGACCCCGAGAACCTGCCGCCCCGTCGCATGCCCTCTTCAACCGCAGTGCGTAACCTCATCCCGCGCCCGACCGGCGTGCAAAAGGGTGTCGAACACCACCTCGACCTTGACCCGAAGACGCTGAAGGATATCAAGGTACGTCATACATCGTTCCCGCGCTTGCGACGCCCGTGCTGATAATGCCTCTTCCAGGAAAAGATCCACAAGATGGTCGCAGTCCATCTCGATCCTATGCAGCCGTGGACACACCAAAGCGACCTGGCACGCCGAAAGTTTACTTCGTCGGTGCGTTTTTCTGTTTAATTCCCCTAGCTGTCATCGCCTCATACTTCAGCAGATCTTTGCCGACTATCCCATTCTCAAGAACTACGAAAATAACTGGGCGATGCAGGGGCTCACAGTCGCCCATCTCAAGTACACCAAGGCCCAGCTCACCAAGACGAGGACTGTTGCCAAGATCTCGGCGGTTAGCGCCGCGGTCCATGTGTAAATTATGGTACGTTCTGCCCCAGTCTTCGTGCTATCCCTTCGCTGATCGCTGGGTAGCTCAATCGTATTTCTTGATATTTCTGCCCGTCGCATACCCTTGTACCAGTAGTAAAAAAAAAAACACGGCGTTTGGCTTTTCTCCAGAGTGAAATGTCTTGGAAGTCTCCGACCTTTGCACGCCTCGATGCGCGCCCGTCCAAGAACAAGAACCAAAAAAAAGGAGTCCTCGTTTCTTCGGCTTCCGACGGCGCTAACGCCACGCCCCACATTGCTCAAGACGGGCCCGCTCCAGAACAAAAGCAAAGGCCTCGTTCCAGTGAAAAACAAGGGCCCTCGGTCTACGGTTGCATGATGTGTCCCCGTGTTGCAACAAAAAAACAATAACCCTCGTTCGGTCAGCCTTCTGCGGCGCTCGATGCTCCGACCCCACGTCCCGCATCGCTCGATGCTTGCCCGCCTTGTAAAACAAAAACAACAATAATCCTTGTTCTTCAGGCTTCTGTGGGCCTCGACGCAAGGTTTTTTGACCAACAACAAAACAATTGCTTGTCTAGCCTTCTTCCGCTTCAATCTTCGCTTCCTCTCGCCGATTTGTTAGTAAGCGTCGTGACTTCTTCTTGGCAACAAAAGAACTCGACGGATGCTCAGGAACTAGGACGTAAAATCCCCGCTTGGACAATGACGGAGTGACACGCGCCATTAATTTCCGAGGCCTGCAAAGCAATGTCGGATCCTCAGGACTCATAGCGAACTATTGTTTGCACTATTCGGCTGGTTCGCTCGCAGAAGTTTCCTGCCCGCCATTATTGTCTGCCGCCCAGACATCCCCGCCCGTGCGCCGGGATCTGCACAGACTCATATACATGCGCATGTGAAGCAGAATTTCGCCCGCCGAAACCATCTCTTTCTTTCCGCCCACTCACGCGATCCATCATGGTCAACAATCGTGTTTACCTCAAACCGACAAAAAACGTACGTCTCTTATTTTATATTCCGAGCCAGAACAAGACGCGCTTTTTTCCAGACTCACGACCGCTTCATCCGTTCGCGCTTATATCCTGCCTCATCACCGTCGACCATCATCCCGGTCCACGTTCGCGCGAACTCGTCCGATCCCCAGGCCGACCGTTTCGCCTGCGTCGAGTCGATCATGGCCAACACCACTCGTCAACCCTATATCCACGACGTCTTCATCCAAGTTCGACATGGCGGATCAGTGTCATGCTTTCGGGCGTTCTTTAAGCGTCATCGACATCTGCCGACCCATCCCGTCCTCCAAATCCAAGGAGATCTACTTCTGATGAGGATGGCTGCTACCAACTGGGATTCCGTCGTCAACCTGCGCGCGTCCGACCGGCACCTCACGGACTGGGTTGTCAAGCAGTGAGTCTACCTTTTTCCAATCTTGTTACGCTCATTATCTTAACACTTATCCTCAATCTCTCCTCAGGATCACTCCCACAATCAAGGATCTGCAGCGTCCCCGGAAGCGCATGCCCAGGGAGATTTTTTTGTATAAAATGCGTCGTTAATTCGCTTGTGCCGCGGCCATTTGTAATTATACATATTTCTTGTCCCTTTCGTTTGTACCGTCGTCGTGTAAATTATACATATTTCTTGTCCCTCGTCTGTAGTATACTCGTGTAATTTAGTTCTGTAATCCATACATTTTCTTGATATCAGACGCTTAAATTCCAACGGAAAATGGCTCAAATATTCAACATTAAAACGTAACATGTAGCGAAAAAATACAACGACTACCAAATGGAAGTATAAGCATGCCGTGAGGATTCCAAAAACGGACGCGATACCTAAAACGGATACAATAAGTAGGTTCGGAATCGGGGAAGCTTGAAAAGACAATAACGCTAGTCTGCTTAAAAGAGTAGGCGCCGTCCCGATACCTCCTTCACCCCCACTTTTTTCGCCATCTCCTACTGCTACTCTGCCCTCAATCTGTCTTTGCCTTCCACTCTGAGCGCGATATCGCCTTGGAGATTCCCAAGTCTCGCCTTCTTGGCGATATCCAGATACCTCGTTCTTGTGCTCGCCCCTTCTTGGTATTTACGACACCTCTTCCTGCCCCATACCCGGCCGCTCGCCTTCTGGAACACACTGCTTGATCTTGTGTGAAGACCCATTCTTTCCCGCCCATTATGAACGAGGACATGCCGATGCTTGGTGCCGTCGTCAGCTACAGCCGAACCCGCGCTGATGGAGAAGATTCAGGGACCCAAGCCAAAAAGCAAGCGATTTCAGGCCCTAGTCGAATCCAATATGATGAGGTGAGTTGCACTACGAGTAAGGCCACTTATTTCTGATTAATTCCGCAGCTAAAGAGCGACGCTCGGCTTCTGAGGGAGGAATTAACGGCCGCACGGCGTCTGCGCAAAGAGGCGGAAGAAGAGATTTCTCACAGAGACAAGCTCTGGACGGCGCATTTGCAGACGTTCGAGAAGGAGGCGGCCACCGCTCACCATCAAGAAATCGCGGGGTGGAAGGCGGCAATGGAACATCAGGACGAGCAGATGCGGGGTATGCAGGCCGCACTGGCTGCCCTTCAGGCGGGCCAGCAGAGCACTGTACGTTGTATATCTTCAAGAAACGATTCGTTTGTTAACTATTCCTTCTGTGGTCAGCTCGCTACACAAGCCGCCTTGCAGGCGGAGCAGCAGAGGGCGGTAAGTTGGCATATTCCCGAGAACCGGCCTGTTTATTGACCGTGTCGTCCAGGATCAGCTTGCTATGCAGCTACAGACCCAACAAGTTAGCCATGAAAAAGTGATGGTAAGCTTGGTGCCAGCGTCATACGGCACAGCTGATTCGCAACCGCTGCACCATTCAGGCGAGCAAGACCAACGAAATTGCGGCGATAATGGAACGTGTCCGTCCATCCCGCCCCCTTGCGCCGCCGCCGCAACCGAGCTTTCCAGCCGGTCCTCCTCACGTTGGTCCGACGTTCCTCAGTAATGAGGTCCGCAACCAAAGGCGTGTGACGCACGTAATGAAAAACTCGAGCACTCGTATTCCAACCCTGCAACTCCAGCTCCCAGCTCCTGTTCCTTCTACACAGCTGCCGGACGACATCCCCATGCTTGGCCCAGTGAGCGAGAGCATGATAGAGGGGCTCGTCAAAAAAATCCTTACGACCATGATGATCGGCGAGGTCGGCGTCAAGCAAAAGAAAAATAGCCAGGCGCCTACTCAGCTCGCTCGCGAGAGGAGAGCTCAGCAAGCGCAAATGTCCCCCGCCGTTGACAAAAAATTCAAGGTATTCTGTCAGCGGGTAGTACAGAAAACGATATCTGACGAGTATTTTATTTTTCAGGAGGCGGTGCGGGAAGTTTGGAAAACCAACTACGACACGCACACGGCTGCCGAATTCATGACATACGTCCCCGCCTCCGTGAACCAGGTTGCGGCATGCCACCACGGAGAGTATACTCCCGCAGATGATGACTTCACTCTCGACTTCGGGCCTGGATTCATGACGTCTCTGTGGAACCGCCACATCTTGAATTCGTACACCGACGCTTTTATAGCAGCGAAAAAAGCGGCGGGCAGTTGGAGCCTCCAGGACGTGAGCCGGAAATACATCCTCAGCCTCTTTACGGGGCAGCTGAAGCGGTCGCAAGAGGAATGGGCTAGGTGGCAGCCCAAATGGATGGAGACGGAAGCGCGATACGAGACCGCCGAGGAAGTCGACGAGCGTGTGGAAGAATGGCGCCAGCGTCGACAGCTGCAGGTCAATGGACGCACTGGAAGGCAGCGAGTGAGTCAAACGGCGTCGAGACTCATAGCTTCAAGGCTGATTCTGCCATGCAGCGTTACGACAAAAGAAGCGGCGCCGTTGCAATGATTCTCGAGATCCAGACCGTTAAAAACGCCCCTGACATCGAGACCTGGGAGTTTTTCAAGCGGTTGGTGGAGCGCCTGGGCATCGACGGTATGTCTTCCGACGACCCCGACACCACCACGCAAGGAGGGCGCACACGGCCCAGTTACCGTGTTCGCGTCTGCCCCTGGAGGGTGTTGCCCATCACCGACTATTTGCGGATCATCGACGATGCCGCCAGCAATTTCAAAAGCAAAACCGGAGCGGAAGCCTTCCCTCGCAATCGCGAAAATGGGCCAGTGAGCAGGCGACCTGCGCCCGCAGGTCTTCCTCGAAAGATGTATGACGAGGCATGGCTCGCTGAGATGGAGAAGAAGCGTCCGGCGTACTTCGAGGATTTGGAGGTTTCGCAGGAGGCGTTTGAGTATCTTGTTGCGGCGACGAGCACCATGGTGGCGTAGATTCGGACTTTGGACATTCGAGCCAGTCGCATACCAGGCAAGATGTAATGTATTTCTTCTTGAAGTGATGTACTTTTTTTCTTGATGTACAATACGACCGTGTTGCGCGATTACGAGGTGACCGCGAACTACCAGGCGATATCGCCCAACAGTGCAAGTACAAGTGAATGAGCTGCCAGGCGATACCGCCTGACAAGCTCAGCTGCTGGGCGATATCGCCCGACAGCATGAAAGTCGAGATGAAGTCTTGAGGACAAACTCGGCTGTTGGGCGATATCGCCCGACAGCATGAAAGTCGAGATGAAGTCTTGAGGTCATGGTACCGCCACTGACGTGAGTGGTTGATCGCTGATCGGCATTTCGCTTTGGCTCCCATCATCAAATTGCTGACACATTTTTTCTCCGCAGTGAGTCACCTCCAACGCGTCGCGTCCCAACTTGAAACTGCTTGACGATCATCGTCTGGTAGTGTCCCAAACCTCTTCCTCATAAAGCTGCCTGACGATCATCGTCTGGTAGTTTGTCCTGGTCCAGACCTGTTTGGCGATAATCGCCTTGTAGCTCTGCTCCCGCTGGTGAATCTGCTTGGTGATCATCGCCTCGCTAGATCTTCTTGCAATCTCAAGCCTTGCTCCAAGTTCGTACAAAAACTTTTGCCTCTGTGCTCTCGGTACTCAAGCCGTGAAACAGAATCCTCACTTTTGACGCGAGTCGGCCCCACGAGAACTAATAAGTCGAGACATACTTCGTACGTGTTTTATCTTTCAGCACCTATTCCATATTGAAGCCTCGCTTTACAGTATCCCCACTCTCATCATGAGCTCCTCCTTCTCCTCTTCCTCCGCAGCCCCCGCCAACCCCACCGTTCCCGTAAGTGGCATGATTCTCACCGTTTTCAGACGACTTTCTAACATCCCATTGACAGCTCAGTGGCGACCTCACAGGTCTCACCATGAACTCCTTTTCCTCTGCAGTCCCCACCAACCCCACCGTTCCTGTAAGTGGCATAATTCTCAACATTTTCAGACGAACTTCTAATATCCCATTGACAGCTCATTGGCGACCTCACAGGACATCTCCGCAATGGCCGAGGTGTATACGGGGTATGGCGTGGGCATGCCCGATTCGCCCTCCACATACCGGCCCTAAACGACGAACCCCCCAACCCACAGTCGGCTTTGGCCAACTTTTACACCCCGAGCGTGGTTTCTGCCGTGACGCCATACATCATGTTCATCCCCGAATCCAACCCATTTCATGGCCCGCTTTTCGGCCGTCTCAACTACAGACGCGCTGAGATCCCAATAGTGTTCCTCAACCGTGGGCTCTTTCGCCTTGATGAGGAAGTCATGGAGTCTTGGAAAAACCTCGAGAGGGGCCTCAAAAATATTATGTTTGCCCTGCTCGACAACAACTGGCTGCCCCGCACAAGGCAGCTGATCCCGTTTGCGTATCCCTACCGCTTCGGGTACGAGCAGACGTACACCTCCGAATATGTCGCCCGCAAAGCCGCCTCGCGCGCAATCAAGGCCTTCCTCCCCCTCATGGGCCATGTTTCTATGCTGCTTTTGCTCACGGAGACAGCCAACAAGCCCGGATGGCGAATTGCGCTCGAGAAATCAAGCCTGTGCCACCCAGAGTGGATAGATCAGCTCCAGCAATCAGTCGTCGGAAACTGGACCATCCCGCGCATCGGCGGGATCATCGACTTCCGTCCTCAGACTCTCAATGGTCGCCCCTCCGAGCTGGAGTTCCTCATTACCACCATCATCGAGCAGAAGGTCCCAGTCCCGTTGTACATCTTATGGGGTGATGCGATGCCTATATATGTGCCCAAGGCTATCGAAAGACTTTCATTTTTCCCGGATGGCTATGAGATTGAGCATCTGAAGGCTCTACCTGGCGCCGTAACGTTCAGTCGGTGGGTGTTCAGCGGCACGGAACCGCGAACGCTGTCGTCTTGTCGCGAGGTCGACATCGTGTACGAGGTGTCGGATAGACCCTACGTCAAGACAACGCCCCGCGTTCCAATCGGGATTGAGCGCCTGCCCCCGATGGAGGTCGATAGCGGCCATCGGAAGGACGAGACCATGGCGCCGCCCCAGGTTCCGATCTTTCAGAAGCGCTTCCCCCCCGTGGAGCCCGAGAGCGGTCAGCGGCCCAACGAAACTATGGACGATTTTTTCACCCGTCGTGCTAAACGAGACGCGGAGACTGAGCAACTTGAATCGGCGAGGGAGAAGCAAACCCGTATGGCCAAGCTCGCCAACAGCACCGCAGACCGTGCGCCGGGCAAAAAAGGCGCACGGGTATATGTATGGAAAGAGGTAGATGGGCATTGGATCCGCCAAGCCGCGGGACGGAATAAGTATGAAGATGTTTGGGAGGAATATGGGGCGGCCCAGCGTCGCTACAACGCGTTCCGCGATGAGTGGGACGTATGCACGCGATTCGGGCCTGCGGACGAGCCGGAGGATGAATACGATTCCGATGTGGATCAAGGGCAGGACCCGTACGCCACGTATGCCATCTCGCCCGGCGATGTCAATCCCTCGTCGTATGCGGATCCCGCTTCACGCCCTACCACCCCAGAACTGCTTCCACCATTGGCGGATGAATCACGTATCCTACAGGACATGACAAGGCACGACCTCGACCTCAGCCATTACCCCGACGCCGAAGCCGAGGTGGAACACGACGACGACATGCCGGAAGCAGAGATGTTCAACGACATGATGCGCCACCGCTTCGGCATGACCACCACCCGTTCTGACATCCCCCCCCCACCCAACCCACCCACGTACAGCGTCCTCTACAAGCTCCTCGGGCTTGTTCAGACTCGCAACACCATCCCCGTCCAGCTTATGAACGTTCCCAAAGGGCAGCTCGATAGCGCCACTAGGTTCATTGGGCACCTTATGGGAGGCGACATCGAAAAGATTCCATGCCTCGACTATGAAGATCACACCTCAGGCCTCTACGCGGCGTGGAGCGTCGACGTCTGGCAAGAGGAGCTCTACCGAAACAGGCGAAATCAACAGATGTACTACGTCGTCGGCGACACGGAACAACGCGCAGGGGCGCTCTACTTGCTCATCGAGAAAGCGGCGATCGTGCTGGAGATTGTGCGGAAGTCGTGGGGTCCCTCGATTAATGCAGTTGTCGACTGTCTTTTAAAACGGGGCATCAAGTTCTCGCTCTGTCGGCGCGGCACCTACATCGCACCCAGCGAACCCGCTGAGCCAGCCGCCGCATTGGCCACCCATTCCGGTCTTGGATTTCGCCAGCTCCACTACAAACCTGATATGCGCGATTACAATGCGTACGTCTGCCGGCGGAACCTGTTCCTGTCGACCCCCCGCGGCAGTCGTGCTGCTTTGATGTACGGAGGGGTCATCGGGCGTATCGCCAGGTCTGTGGCATTCTCGGAGGACGTCATGCGCGGGCCTAGTGAAGATCTTCTCAGTGGGCGGTCCTACTTGCACGACCGAAACGGTGAGGGGTATTACGACGATGTCCTTTCTAGCCGGGAAATCGACCTTATATGCGGCGTCTACCACGTCGAAATGGGTCAGTCTATTCTCCTACCCCCAATTCGTTTTGACTCACACTTTTTTGTTTTCAGGTCAAAGCGATCCTAATGCGCTCGATGAAAAACAAGTCTCGCGCCTCTCTTGGTGGCCGCTGCCGGAGGCTTGGTCAACATCGTCGTTAAACCTGGGATGGTGGTCGCCCTTGTGCGAGGAATGGTACCAGGGAAGGCTGCGCTTCGTCCATGCTGGAACGCCCGAGCTGATGACCCACGCGAAGTGGAAGCACAATCTAAAACTGGAGCGCAAGGTCCCCCCGTACAAAGAAGGCATCGAGAAATGCTCAGTGAAGATTCTAAGTGTCCTTTGCCCATCTCAGCGGTAGCTCGCACGCGGTTTTCGTATATCCTCATCTGTATCTTGCATTTTGCGCGCGGTTTTTTGTATAATATCCTCATCTCGCTATATCTTGGTAGTAACAATCATCTGTATCAATATGTGTAGATACTGCATAATGTATTCTATTCCCATTATTCAAGGGCAAAGATGTCCTCTCCTTCCGCCTTTTCCTCAACTCATCGCTTTGACTCACGGGCTGCTGCAACCCAGGGTAAGCATCAAGCCGCTTTGTCAATAATCTACTAACTCTGCCTGCAGTTCTCACCCATCATTGAGGACCGCGCTCTACATACACCCATTTCCACTCACCTTCACAGATTCCCGCTGTATACGCATACACCGACGCATGGCCACACATGTCGAAGCTGCAACATCGACGAGTCCATTGAAGCGGACGAATGTAGCTGTCTAAAGATTGTTTCAAAACATAGCCCGGTACGTTCGTCAGACCCTTATTTTTCACTGTGAGTTCCTGCTTTGGCTGACGTATGGGACAGAGTCGATTATCTCAGTGTTTGATCCAATCGGCCGTTTCTTTTGAATGAAAAAAGCGACCACCTCCAATATGGGCCTTGCTTTGAATCGGCAAGTCTGCTGACTCACTCTCTCCCTTCGCTGCGGGCTTGCTGATGATCGCCTGTTGCAGCCAGAAATTGCAACCGGACAACCATTTTTTTTTCAAAAAAACCCAAGTTAAGTACGTCGAACCACATGACCGCTTGACGGGCCGGTGGCTGTGCCAATGAAACTTGACGCGATGCGACGCGTTCACCATGGACGACTGGATCCCAAAGCCTCGCGCTGAGCTTCGGTGTCTCTCGATACCTCATTCTCAACATCTTCCTTCCGGTTCGGCTCTACAACAATTTCTTGAAGATTTCCGTTGTATCCAGACTTCAATTCCAACCGGTATGTCTACCAACTCTGAACCTTGGCTCTCAAATCTGACCTTCATTCTCGTTGCAGCCTCTCGTCTCTTCTTGCTCGTTTACTGGACGGTTGTACTCACAAGCCGAACTGGTAAGTTTAAGAACCGTCAACTTTCTTCTCGACTCTCACCGTCGCCTTCATCCAGCTTCTCTGGTTCGTGTTCCTCTTCACCCACATTTTTTGGTAAGTCTTCTTGTTCGCCCCCTCTTTTCGCTCTCATAACTGTTTGGTGCTGACCGTCATTTTTGTTGCAGCTTCTTTTGCTCGTCTTCTGCTGCAACCAACGAAACTGTAGTGTGTTGACGATTCGAAGCGGTAAGCCTTTGAACCGCCATATTTTTTTCTCAAATCTCACCATACAGCTTCTTCTTCACTCACCAACAGGACGTCTCTTTTGAATTGCATTTTTGTTGTGAACTGGTGAGCCACTACCTCTCTCTCTCTCTTGTCTCGCTCTCGAACTGCTTGGCGATTACGCCTCGTAGTTGTTCAAGTTCGGTTCGTTGCTGATCGGATTCATTCATCGCGTTCAGATGAACCGCACCGCGTTGCAACTCAGGATCTCCCTTCGCTTTCCTGCTCATGGGCCCGCATCGTAAGCCTTCTTTATTGTCTCACTGCACTGGAGGACTCTGATGAAATTGTAGAGTGATATATATGGGACGACTACTCGACGGGCTGCTCGGGCTGCCGCGACCAACGGATGGGCGCGCATACATTTACGTTTATGTTTGCGAAAGAGGAGGGGAACTTTTGTTTAAGATTGGGCGCACGGTGGATGTCCAGCGGAGGATGAATGAATGGGCGGCGCAGTGCGTGGGCGAGCGTCAGCTGTGGCTTCTAGCCTTCAGCGTCCCGTATGCCAAGCAATTCGGTAAGTTTTGTTTTCATTTTTTCCGTTCTCTTTGATCTTGATATTCTCTAGAGCGTATCTTGCACCTCCACTTCAAGAGGACCGGGGCGTGGATGGGGATGCTGTTCTGCCCGTACTGTGGGCGTCAGCATATGGAAAAGTTTAGCGCGGCGAGGGTGGGCGGGGTGCGAGGGCTTTTGGATGTGGTTGCATTTTACCTCAGGCTCCTTCGTTGGTCTGTAAATTTACAACTGCTGTAGGAACTATCTTCATCACCCTCTATCCGTCCTACTTAATAACACATCTCTCATGGCCCTGTCATGATCCTGTGCTTAAACAGGTTCAGCCAACTACTCGGTGAGTTCTCTAGATTTCTGCTGAAACTCTTCGCTGACCTTTTCCCTAGTTTTCGACGCATGTTTTCCTCCCGTGGGTCGGCACTCATCCGACGGGAGCGTCGCACTCTATCATCGCAATCCACCAGCTATATTTTGGCGAGTTCTTTGTCTTTTTTCCTTTCAAATTTTGATTTTCTCTTAGTTTCCTGGCGTGTTTCCACGTTCTCGTCGCGCACAAGCTCCACTGGTGTGTTATCTCATGCAAACTCTCCATTTTCGATATGCTCATCGTCGAGCGTGCGCGCAAGTTTGTCGACCGCAGTGAAGCTGTCAGTTTGTATTTTCCAAACCTGTCACTATCTAAGTCTTCCTTTGCAGGCTGTTCCGCTCGCTTTCTTTCCCTGGTGCGCCTTTTATTCATTGCTCTCTATTATAGCATCTCTCTTGTTTAGCTATGTTTTAATAAAATTCTGCGTTGAACCTCGGTTAATGATGTGGTCCGTAAGCGCTACCGCTGATCTGCAGATGATCTACTGCTGATCTGCAGATAAATTTCAGGCGTCTCGAAACCACGAGTTTCGGACGCAGATTCGGGACCGGCCGAAATTCTTCCCGAATCTTATTGTTTCGGGCGCACCGAAGCGTCGCCCGAAATTATTGTTTTCGGCACCCGTTTCGGCGCTCCTGAAACTGGTAGTTTCGGGAACAGCCTACGAGTAACTGAAACTAGTAATTTCAGTCTCAGTTTCGGGCGTACTTAAATTATTAACTTCAGACATGATGAATTTACAACCAAAACATATAATTTAAGGTACAAATTCAATTGTTGAGAAATTGTTGCTTAAATTGTAAGATTCAGACGTCCTGAAGTTGTAACTTAATCTAGTGTATTCAGGTTCAATTTCAGATGTCCTGAAAAAAAATATTTAAGGTACAATTTAAGGCGTACTTAATGTTGTTTCTGAAATAATTAAATTAGGTTACATTTACGGAGCTCCCGAAATGTTGTATTTGGCGGTGTGACTTGCACTGGTTTGAATTTACGGGAAGTGAGTCACTTCGCGTAAGTATCAATACAATTCTCAGACGTCATGCCACACGTTACCACATCCAACCAGGCCGGTCTCGTCTCGACGTGCCCGCTTGCCTTCATGAGCTGTATGACTCGAAATAGCAGAGGAGAATAGACCCCTTCAACTTGAAAGGCGTCGTGAAGCGCTGATAGCCGGATCTAGGTGCGTACGTCTAGGACGCCACATTTCGAGATGCGCCTATCCGGTCCCACGCTACACCCGCCGGAAGAAGCAAGAAAGGCCGAGAAGCGCGCGCGCGCAGCCCACCCAATTCGCTTTCCTCTCCATTGGCACGCCCACCCGCGCAGAGCGCGCGTATTTCGCATACTGCACCGCATGGCAACATCCCTGTGGAGTACGCAGACACGGCGCAGAGCAGCAGCCCCGCCTCCAAGACCAAACACCTCGGCTCGAGGAAGGAGCGCGCGCGACGGGTCGCGAACTCCCCAGCCGCGGGCTCGAGGGCGACTCCAGCCGGTGCGCGAGGCGCGACGAGGAGTGTGACGGAACGCGTTCGAGAGCGGATACCTAAGGAGCGGACGCGTCTGCGCGGACGTTTGACCACCCAGCGCGTACGCCCGCACCGAAAAAAGCGCGCGTGGCGTGTCTCGCACACCCCACACGAAGTGAAGCGGCCGAGAACATCCAATACACACACGAGGAACAATAAAGGGCGGGGACGAAAGCCCTAGGCGGAGTGTGGGTAAATGCCACCCGCCCGACGGATGGGACGTCTGTCTCTCCCTTGCGCGCGGGGGCGAGCGCCCTCCTCTGGTGCTGTCATACTACGTCGCCTGTGAGGTGAAAGGACAGAATGTGGTACGCCGAAGACCCCAAATGAAGAAAAGAAGGAAAAGATGAATGAAGAGCTTGCAAAGGGAGAGGAGCAAGAGACGCGATGAACCGGTGCACACGCGGAGCTATGCATGCGCTCCACACCGTTCACGCGAGCGAGGCCCGGGCGACGCGATCTACTCGAGGTCCAAAGCCGAAGGAAAAAAAGGAGAATGAAAGAAATAAAAAGGAAAATAAAAAGGAGGGAGGGAGACGAAGACGTACCTCCTCCTGGGCCATATAGTCTGAGGCTTGTCCTGTCCGTGCGCTTCGCTGTGCGTCATGCGCTTGGGCTTCGGGCCTCGCTCATCGCGCCGCGTCGAGGTCGCGGCCAGTGCTGACAGGAGCAGCGGTACGAGGGAGGGCCGTATCGTCGTGCGAGGATGAAATGGGTTAGCGAGAGTGTGGTGGTGAACATAAACGCATGGTGGGGAGAGAAGAACATAGGGTTGTGAGCAGTGAGACAGGGAACGTCGGGAGACGCGCGGGGAAGGAAGGAGGAGGGATGCGAAAGAAACAAAAGGAAAGGGGGGGGAAGATAATTATAAGCAGCAGACACGAACGTACGGAGGGTTAGGGTTCTCGACCTAAAGGATCTTGAGCTCCTCGTAGGCAGAATCCAGCCCTCGTCCTCGGACTGGGACGCAGCGCTGAGCCCGCAGTAATGGCAAAAGTAGGGACAGCAGCTCCGTGGGGCGCTGGCCGTAGCAAAAGTAGAAGAGGCCGCAGATTCGGATTACATTAGCATGAATGAACGGTGGACCGTCGGTGGTCAGGGTTTCGTCGTCGAATTGGTGGCAGTAGTATGCGTGTGCACGTATTTGGCAACGGCGTTGATAACGCGGCACGTCCCGCTGATCCGGAAGACGCTTTGACCGGGTAGCCTGCCGGTATTTACACTTGACGTCACGATCCTTGCGCAAAATCCCACCGCTCCACAGCCGCAGTCCCGGAAAGATCCGACTGACAGTGATACGTATCGACGCGTTCTTGACCGTTTGAGCTCCTTTGACGTGTTTCCTTGAGGTATATGGACACTAATGGCCGTGTGCATATGTAGGAAGCTTTCTTCAGTAATTTGCGTGCCAAATTAAAGCCACAGGAGCCGCTAATTATCGAAAAATGCGCTCCAAATACGGATCCTTCGGGAAATAAAATCGCCCGATGGTGAAGATGGGGCTCAAACAATTGTATCGTGGCTATCTATCTATCATGTTTGTAATAGTTTCAAGACCTCAGGCCTCAGGTCTCAGGAGCTCATTTTCAAATTTTATACACAGTACATTAGTACAATGTTTTGGCCTAAAGTTTGTGTCATTCTCCAATGGAGCTGAAGCGGCAGAGACAGGACTCACGGACAGCTCCTGAGGAAATATGCATATTGAATCAGTGTTTGAACATTTTTATCATACTCTCAAGGTCTCTTAAGCTAGCTACTAGTACATCTTTGGCCCAGTAACCTCATGTGCTGAACATGTGCATGAAGTTCCATAGGTTTGCATGAACATTAACTATCGGGATAAACCCTAGGGAATGCAGCCATTGTTTTTAAATGAATTTGACGAGCTATCACACCCTTTTTGGTTGGAGAAACCGTTTGAATAGATTGTGCATGATTCAAAAATAAGGTTGAAGGTGCGGCTGCCCCGATTGAACACAATGATGTTCATTTGACAGTGATTGAAATGGTTCAATCGAGCATTCTTCAGAAATGTAGAGTTGACTCTCAGCATCATGATTCAATCCAACATTCGGATCAATTCAATCCAACATATTCCAGGTACAATTCAGGATTCTTCAATAGAGGTGCACAATGTGTTTGAGTGAAGAGACCAAAAAGGTAATTCTACTCTCAAGAGGTAGGACCTTCAGTGAGGTAACTGGGCTGTATACAGTCCCATCTTTCTGGTGGGTAAAACGGGCCCACGACCAGCGAACTGCAGGTTGTGGATATGTTCATATCCTTGCTGCTTCGTTTCCGAGTGCACATACTGTTATTTTATTGGTACTTCGATTGATAATACTTAAGTTATCATCTCACATTGTTGGTGTCACGTGAAGCTTCGAAAGACATTGATAATATTAACCCCCAGTAATGCCGTCCGTGGGACCTCAGGCTGGCCGCGATAAGTCAACCAAAGGTTGGCGAGAAGCGGTGCGGTGAGAATCTTTGTTATATCATTTTCCTGGCCATGGCAAATATCGGGCACCGACATTCCTGTTTCTGAGTTCATACCGAGACAGCAGTAATAGGCCGCGACGAGCCAGCCAAAGGTTGGTGAGGAGTGGTGCGGTGAGAGTCGGTGTCCACGAACAAATCTTCGGCCTCAAATTCAAAGTTCAGGCATGAATTTTAGCCCATAGCGTAGCATAGGTAACTGCTAGTGAAATATCAAAGTAAGAGACACTTGCAAGCTACGGAAGGAAAGAATGCAAGAATTCGTATGGCACACCCCATATATATGTGTAAAAAATCTCGCTCGCATTTGAGGACTTCAATTCCCTACAACCCCATGCATAGTATGCTGTTTTTACTCTGGTGCCAACAAATTTACATACTATGCATATAGGGACTTGCAGAGCTCAGAGTCATCTCTCCGTAAATCGATTAGATAGCTACGGCATTTATAATGAGCTCGGAAGGTTCAATTTTTCATTTGCACCAGTGCAATTTTCGCTAACACCGTGTTTAATTTCTAGATTCCGAGTGTAGTGAGGTCATACGAGTGAGATGTGAGCGGTCGGCGAGACCAGCAGTCGGGTAAACACGAATATCCGGCACTTCGGGTTATGAGGTTCGATTCCCCGCGACAGCGTATTCCGCTGTCCGCGGTGTCTATTTTTGCCCGAACACGTACGAGGTGCTGTGACACAACATAGCTGGTCCACCGCAACTATATGTAAGTTACATCATATGATTGTGAGCTTCGTGGAGCGTAGCGCCCTTCTCACATCCATTTGTCACCACAATAGAATGCGTGAGGATCGGGGTAGTTAGTTTGTACATGTTGCTTTAGTAACTCCCGTTCGATTCCCCATGAAGGCATCCCATTGATCTTTTTGTCCTTCTCCTTACACTTCAGAAACATCGAATATAATTGAGGGTAGTTGCAATGCTGATAGGCTTCCGTGGAGAATGGCGCTCACCTCAAATCTATAACATATATGGAAAGGTTCGGATTGAAGGCAACGGGTTAGAGCCCCACGAAAGCGTAGGCGCACGTACTAGGAAAACTAAGTCCCGACATATTCATACATTTATTGTTTGGTTGTCACCGGAATTATGGACCTTTGTCCACCTACGAGCGCGTAGAAATACACTTTGGGTGCGCTGGTGGCATAATTAAACGATTTCTGGCTGTTGTGGTCTATATACAGGAGTATATTTTGAAAGAATTGTGTTCAACAGGCTAAAGAAAGTGAGCGATGACCCAGCCTTCTTGGGTACGATATATGAACCCCAGTTGTATGGTGCGAGCTTGAAAAGCCCAGGATCCGGAGTCAATTCACAATGTTGCTCACTGTCGTCTTCACCGGCGACGGGGTTTAACACCTTAATGAGCAAAAAAATATGAAAAATTCGGCAAGTCCGTGAAGCAAAGTGCCTGTACATACATTGGGGCCAGTAAAATCGAGCATATAGTCTGTGGAACGAATAGAATACACACAAGCCGTTTGAAACTTTTGACTGATGCCAAGCCCGCAAACGCGAAATGCCGAGCTTGGGCCTGGCGCTCCATCCAAATCCAAGCCCAAGCCCGAACCATCTCGTTTGCGCAGGCACAAGCCCGTTTTGCAAGCCGAAAACGTCACTCTCCCTCAGTACAGTACTTTAGGACCCATAACCGGAGAATAATCACAAATGTATCGTAATCTGTGACCCCTCCTCACATTTGCGTATACAATAGCCCATGTAACCCTTGCGATACGCGGTCTTTCCCGCGTGTCCAGTACGACCATGGACCTTATTGTGATTTAAGCTACTACATGGGAGTGAGCCCGAATCAAAGATCAGTCCACGCAGACGGAAAACTCACGACAACAAACGGTACGCAGGACTGAGGATTGGGCGCCCAGCAGCCGCAGGGCACCAGAGGCTCCAGGGGCTGTAGGCCACATGGGTTGGTGGTGGTGCGGGAGTAGCAACACGTCTCGGGGAGTCCAACTTGTCGAATAACGACAGCATGGGTGGACGAGACCAAGAGGCTCGCAAGAACAACGACGGTGGGGAGGGAAAAGCGCATGTGGGTTGGGCTGGGCGGTAATAGCTTTGTCGTGGTAGAGCTTGGGCTTTTATAGCTCGGGCGCCAGCAGATGGGAAATATTTGCTCGAGCTCTCTTGAGTGTCGGGGACAAGGCAAACAGCTATTCCCTTCAACCAAACCATTTTGAATGTTCCCCGTGTGCTTCGGCCCAATTGAATGTAACGGATTTTGACTAGCGATGACTCGTCTCCTATAACCACTCTTGGCATCGGTTGTAAGCCTTGTCTAACTTGATAAGAGCAGCTTTCGACCTAAAGCTCACCAGACTCTCGTGTGAGCTCATTGCTTTACACTTCTTATCTCGGGAACGGGGAGAAATCCCCGCCTATGAGATCTCTGTCTCGGAAGAAAGACAGGCTGATATTGTTGGAATTTCGAGTCCAGCGCTCGCTATCTTCGACGCCGCTGACTGGCGTATCAAGGTGCCAGGTATTGTACCTTGCCTCTCCCCACTCATTTACCTTGTTATCTGTCGTGTTTTTCTTCCTTTATTTAAATCTTCCCCAGCTGCCTTAATTAATCCCCTAGGAATATCGGCGACCACTCGTTGGATCTTGAGGCAAATAATGTTTGCACTTGCCATGCCGGCTGTAAAAATCTGTACCCCATACCTACATATATGGCTTGGGCACCCAAATGAACTACACATATAGCTAGGATTTTCCGGTGTCTATCCCAGTGCCTCTGGCTTTCTACGGCATTTCCGACCGTTTGGACCGTAGAGGCTTAAAATAGCGCCAAACGTCGTCTCCGACACTGTGAAAAATAGATGTGGCGAAATTCACTGTACAAGAAAGTGAATTTCATGATTCACGAGCTTTTGAAGTGAACAAAATTTTTCACTGTGTCCAGTGAAAATCTCAGTTCACTCCATTTCATAGTGAATTAATTTTCGCTTCATCGTGAACGGTGAAATTCACGGCATATCATAGCAATCTTATTTTTTCTGTATAACAATGTACATGTCAGCAATTATCCCTCGTCCACCTCGCCGATGACCGACTCCTCAATGAGTTTGAACTTTGCAGTAACTTCTGGTCGGACAATGCAAGCCCATCGTTTCGAGTCCCAAACACGGCCTGCCAAGCAATCGATAGATTCTACATCAATCACTTCGGTTGCGGGCCCAAGATCCGAAGACTTGGCCTCGAAATACACCATTCCCAGTGCATTTTTGCGTACCAGTTTTGCTTCTGTGACAACTGCGAGAACAATGGCTCGTTCCCGACCCGATTGAAGCAGCTCCGCACGCTCCGCTTCTGTAGCACCACATCGAGCTGGGAAATCAGGTGGAACCATGATGACCACGAATTTCCGGACTTGCCCGAAAAATGCCTTGCGTTCGAGCACGACTGGTAAGTTTCTAAAGTTCATGTTCCTGTCGATCTCGAGCGTATACTGCAATTGCAATTATCAGCATTACACAATACATCTCCCAAAAACTGATCTACCTTGATGAATGTTGCATCGCGCACTGAATCCCGGGAGGTATGATATGCAGAGACCAGGTCCCATGCGTGTATAAGGTCCCCTCCGCTGAGCGGCTTCATTTTCCCCCAGAGCGTGAGTTCAGCAGGTAGAGAAGCTAAAGCTTGATCTCGTGATATTTCGTAATTTGTGGCAAGGTATGCGGCAATTTTGTTTCGGAGAGGTACCTCTATGGCCATTGTACGGCGTGGGTGCACCATACGAACATTCAAGTCTATGGGGAATAAATATAGGTATTAAAGTAATGGTGACGAGCAGAAACTCACAATTGTCCAATGCAAACCCAGATTCAGCCATATCCTTCGTCATCCTGAGATCAAGCTCCGCAGTCAAACCGTAAAGGAGCTTTATTTGTGATAGCTGTGCCACGTCCCGAATGCGGTTAGCAAGACTAGCAAAGGGATGTTTGCGACTCTTAACGGCAGGCACGAGGGAGCCGCAGAAGCGCTCCATCACAAATGCCCAAAAGCACCACAAAGGACCTATATTTCGCAGGTCATCGGGAATATGCAATAATGCATGAACAGGAAGTGTGCATGCGCACAATCGCGACTCGTCGTACTGATAGTAGAACCTAAATGATAATTATATTGAATGTGTTGTGAGATCGATCGAAACTGTACGCACTTTTCATATGTTTGCACCCAGACAGCTAATCCGGTTTCAATCTCGTCAATTTCCACCGAAGAAAGCTCAAATTTCAAGCACTTGATGATAATTCCAACCAACTGCACAAAATGATCATAATAGCATTGCCGCGAGAAGCGATTGTGGAGAAGAACAGGGCCGAGGAAAGTCGTAAAAAGGAACCATGTTTCGGCTGTGCATCGGTAACGATCTTTGATGATATTTGGAACCCGAGCACCGAACGAAGATGGTATGGTGGCGCCCGACTTTGCACATGCTTCACCAATGGCATCCGCGACAGAAGGAGGGAAAATGTACTCCTCGGACCCGGAATCGAGACCTTTGAAGTTTCCGGTCCAGTGATTGACGAGCATGGGAATAATATTCTCGATGAGATGCATCAGGTCGTGAGGAAAGGAGTCGGGAAAGGAAAGGCTAGAAAGCTTGGCAAGGAGGGGAACACCATTAATTCCGGATGCTTTGGAACGCCGCTCATGCTCAGCATCAGTCGGTGACTCCTCAACTGCAATCGCTTGGCGAATAAATTCTTCGTGTGATCGTTGTGGGAGATTAAGAGGGTCATAGGACTCCCGGTTTCTCCGGTGAAGGGGGGCGTAATAAGGTGATCGTTCCCGTGTAGTATCCCGGACACCAAGAATCTTGCAGGCACGGCAAGGGGAGAAACCGTTATGTCCCTTCATACGCATGAGCTTTGCAATGGCTGGCATGTCTCCAAAAACGGCGATGAGATAGGCACGCAGGGCAAATTGGCGCATATTGCGATGCTCGAATGCTGACACCCCGCGCATGAGCTGTAAAAGCTCCTCGACCAGCGGCCAGAAGAAGGAATCCATATCCTTCGGCGTACCTGGGATAACACCCACACAGAGCAGGTAAATAAGCCAGGTTCGAATCTCGGGCGGGAGGTTGTAAAGGATTATGATGATTGGCCAACAGTTTTTTTTGCGTCGCTTGAACGGGCCAAACCCATCAGCAGATGCCCCCAACGCAAGATCTGTGGGTGCAGAGAAGAATTTATGAGGTAATGTTTCGCCCTCGATGGTGACATTCGTGCGACGGAGACGCTTGTACCGAGCTCCATCAAAGATGTCGTTGGTTTGGCCCTCGACCGACTCGTAGTTCGCCCTATAATCCAATTTCTCTGCCATTTCATCGTCCTGAAATAGATTCACCAGCCGAGGGATGAGTGGTAGATAACTGAAGGTGTTGCGGGGCCGGCCTGTTGAATCACGACGTAGTTCATGACAAAATGGACAGCGGTCAAGTGCGGCATAATAATCAGGTGCGTAGCAGCAACAGGAGTTTGGACAGCAACCATATTTCACTGGGACGATGCCCGAGAGAAATGTGATTTGGGTGCGAAGCTGCTGTCGCGATGGGAGGTCAGCAAGCTCCGGAAATGCGCGAGGCAGCTTGTCATATGCGCGTGCACCGAGGTCTGTATCCACTTTATAATTATGTGCTCGAATCGACTTCATTTCGTCTGCAGTAAGTTTATGTCCTTTGAGTGCCATTCAGTAAACAAATAAATTTAAAAAGAAAAGTGAACACACCGCGCTGCGCTGCATCAACATTGAATACCTCCTCCAATTTCTCTCGAGCGGACAGACCCTGCAACCACGGAGCGACCCCAAAATCGACCCCTAATTCACCATTTTCCTCCTCATCTGAATCTTCCCAGAAAATCTCATCTGGTCGTCCTTCAAAAGGATCTCCGTCGGGTTCCGAGTCGCTATCAGCACTATCATTGTCCAAGTCACTAGACTCCACATCCAATTCAGAAAACACGAAGTCTACTGGGTCTGACCCCGAGACATCATCAATGAATGTATCTGACTCGTGGTTCAGCTCTGGTGTGCCTCCGGGAGAGGGCTCTCTGATGTGTGAAGCCGTGTTGCTGGTAGTGCTTGCGCCAGCACTAGTATCTGTACTGCGTGGGTTTGGCAGGTCAAGATCCATGACCTGGAGCCGCAGTAGCCGTTGGCGTTGCCTACTGTAGTCGTGCTCTTGAGCGACAAGCACTGATTTTGCTGTGGGGTTTCGGAGATGTCTGCGCATCGTCCTCAAACTAACAGGTGCGCCGCACCCGCAGACACATATTCGTTGATCATCCCGAGGCATTAGCGAGTGGTCAGAGACCAAGACACCAGTTGTATTAGCTGTATGGTATGCGTTACAGGTGTTCGGTGGAATGTTACAGAAAGAACGCGATCATTTAAAAATAGAACAATGGATAAATATAGCGGTGCGTCTTCACCACTCAACCGCCAACCTCCACCAACATCGCCCTCATGTCTCACCGCAAGAAAAACGAAAACTCCGCTCCCACTACCTCGTCGTCTTGCCAGCGCCCGAATCCCCTCCGCCGTGGTGGCCGACTGCACAAACCCACTAAACGGGCCCAAGAAACTCGTGATGCTAAGGCTGCGAAAGAGAAGTCACTGAAGGAGAAGAAGCTCAAGCAGGCTCGTCGCAAGGTTCTCAAGCAACGTCAGCATGAGAGTTCTCTCACTGTCGACCGCCCCGAAGACACTCCTGAGATTCGGGAGCTCCGAGGTGCGTGGTAGTCTCGACTCTCAACTTCCACTTGCTGTTGTCTCACCCATTCACAGCTGCCTTGGCGCGTGCTCAGGGCGAGCGCAATGCTGCAGAGGCAGGAGCAGCCGGTACCCGTCACAGGCAAGGGCCTGCCGACCGCTCTATTGCCCGTCCCCGCAACATGGCAAAGACAACTATCAGAGATATCCGCAGCCAACTCGACCTCACTGGGAACAAGAACGACCAAGCTTGGGCCGACCTTCGAGTATGTATCTATAACACATTTTCAATCATACTCATCTTCTCGCAGGCTGATGTCCGTCGATTCATGGATGCTGGGATGCTCGACCTGAGTATGGGGTGGAAAGAGCAGGATAACCGACGCCTCGCTAAGGTGTATGATGCGGTACGTGGACCTTCTGGTTCTATATATACCATCTCTCACAACCGAACGGATCGAGGACGCCCATCCTGAACTACGTCGATTCCGGGCCCAATGGGCTACAGCATTTCTTGTTCACGAATCGTTCGGAGCGCAGAGGACTTACAAGAACTGCAAGGGGAAGGATGGATCCTATCGCGCAAGGTCACGCGAGGCCCGCCTGACTCGACTGGAACGATTGGAGTACATGATAATCGACTCAGATGACCCAATTCCCGCCCCATCTTTTCTCAGGAGTAATGGTATAGGGCCGCGAGCACCTTGTAAGTCGTCACGGTTATTCCTCCAGATCCAGTGTTATAGTATTAAAAATCCTAGCGCACTCCCCTAACTCCTCTCCCTCGCCACCGCCATCGCAGAATGATAACACCGTCCACAGAATTCGTAAGTTTATCCCTGAATGCTGTACTTGCAGCTAACTGCTTTTAGGGGCTCATCGAGGTCGAGTGTCAGCGCCATCGCGTGACAGCAACAACGGTGAGTTCAGGCCCGGATTGTTTACTCGATGCTTACTGCTTTTAGGAAACCGCCCTGAATCTTATGCATTGTCACTACCCGACCTAACTGATGAAGATTAACCACAAGGAGGACCACTGGCAAGTCAAACAAATCAATTCCGCGTTATAATCCATAATCTGTATGCTGCAATTGTTGTAATTTACTGTACATAACTCACCTCGTGAATTAACCCTGATGTTCATTGAATTTCAAAGTGAAACTGTGGTGAAATATGAGAGTTATCTGAGAGATTTTTTCTTCAGAATAAGGCGCTCTTTGGTCATTGAACGAGTAAAATTTCATCCCAAAACAAGGTGAAATGGTACCGTGAAAACGGACATATTGTACGTGAAAATGTTCACTAGAGCCCACCGTGAATTTCGCCTTTTAACCGTGAATTTCATCCAGTTCAACCATGAACTTCTCTCAAAAGATCCGTGAAAATAGTCGCGAAATTCGCGATTGCCGTGCACCACAGTGCGATCAATCAAAGTTGTTCGGGTGATTTTTCCGGACCGATGCCCTGGGGCTAGCCCCAAAATAAACGGATGGCATCCGAAGAATAAAATACACAGAGCTACGGCATCTCTTGCGGCGGACTATCATAGCTACAGCGGGCTATAGTGCCCGCGCCAAGAGATATCAGAGCAATGCAGGCTATGAGATCACCGCAGCGACTACAGAATTCCGAGTTTCTGACAGAATTCAACAATTGAAGTGGATAAAATGATTTATACTGGCCCAATGGTTGGAGATGAGGGATAAGAAGTCGGCGCAAGTTCTGCACTGCCAGGGTATTCCGAAGAGCTTGGAAAACCCGCCTCGGAAGAAAGAAACCTGTGGCTCTCATAAATTGTATTCCAAGTTTCCAACATGAAAATGTTCCAGTTATGATGGGCTGGGCGGCACAGCCTGAGATAGAATCTCCGACTCGGAGTCTGATATCGATATCGGATCCTTCGGGGCACGCCTTGGGTTGACACAACGGAGAGAGGATACTGCTGGAGGCACTGCGCGCGCAATTGACCGGAAATAAGAACCTATTTTTGTGTCCTTGAGTCCTTTATCCGTACCGTAGGAGGGTTTGAGTTTAAACCACATCTCCAACGATAGCCGGTTTAAACCATATTGGTTCAAACCACTGCCTTAGATGGCTGGGTTTGAACTAATTGTGGTTCAAACCATGTGGTTTGAACCCCTGGCTTAAACCAGTTTGAACCACAACTATGAGATCATTTTTCATCGTTTATTCTTAGTTCCATACCGTAGTCTGTAAAATTGGCCAAGTCAAGCCTTCGACACTCCAGTTTTAGCCTGTTTCGTAGACAGAACAACGAAGTATTGAGCCGGTTCACACTCTCAACTCCGTACTCTCAGCATCAAACTTCGCACCATCAAATCCCAAAATGGAAGGTCGCATGACGTGGTCCGTACTCCGTACTCTCAACATCCAAGTCCCGCATCCCAAAGGCTCGTTGAACTGGACTATGAATTTGCAGCAGCACGTACTTTGGGACGCAGTGGGAAAGGTGTGGGTACACTATAGCATCACCGTGGGTTCCGACTCCCAAAATGGCGACCATGTTCCGAGAAGATTTCCAATCGGCCTGCCGATGCCGCCGTTTCTGTTCGTGTCAACGGGATATGGGCCGTACAAGGCTCGGAACCATTGCACTCACCCCACCTATATATTCTGCGGAAATTCCCGACTTCCACAAAGCGTCCAATCGCCGGCAGCAAACTCCTTTGGCGCTTCTAATAAATTAATTGTGAGTAATCTCTTCGCGGGGAAGGCCAATATTGCTGGATTGGGCTGAGCACGAGTACAAGCTATGGGTAGGTCGTGGTCAAACATGCCCACAGGTCCCCCACAGTTTCAGTTCCATTGAATGGCATTCTGACTGAGATCCCAATCCAATCAATGTGTTGGTCGGTGGTAAGGTGCCGTGGCTGCTGTGAGAATAAATGGAAGCCTTGTTACTTCGGACTTCGGACTGAGACATTCGGACTTCAGAATAAAATGTAAGAATAAACAACGATAAATAATGTCATACACAACGGTTTAAACCGGTTTAAACCAAAAAATTCTCAACTCAGTGGTCACTTTGTGTGTTGAAAGCAGGTAGATTCAAGTTCCGGCAAAGCAATGACTGTTTTAAGTACTACATTGACCAAAGAAAACTCAACTACGAACAGGCAGACTACTTGAATACTATATAAAAGAGGCAGTGTTCAGAAGGTACACGACCCGTTTCCAGATACAAATGGAACACATAAAAGCTTCACCGTTCGGCAATCTGTAGTACTTAGTTGGCGGAATCGGCTTCAAAGTCATCTTCTTATTGCAGCATCTTTTAGACGACACGCAGTGGCTGGAATTTCGATTTCCACCACTGCTACTGCATTACTGGCAGAACTTGAGCTAGACTCCGAGTCCGAGCTCGACGAGCTGTCAGATGGGTCAGGATCCATTCTGGCTCGCTGCGCTTGCTGAATTGCATTGTCAATGAAGCTACCCAGGGAAATCCTGCTGGGAATATGCTTCCTTTTCACCATGGACTTTCTAAGGTCTCAGTAAGTTCTCACTTTCATCTTCAACCTTATTCTTTGCACCATTTCTGTGGTCTTTTTTGTCCAACAGTGCCACCATGCTTTGTTGCTTCATTTCTTCAAGTTCTTTCTGTAACTCGGCAATTCTCTCAATGATAAGTTTGTCTCTGTCATCATACTTGTCCTGGCCAGGATCTTTGACCTTCTTCTTTGAAGACGGACGATTTGCAGCAGTAAATTCGACCTTCGGATTCATATCCTTGGGTTTTGGGGCTCGAATGTATGGAACACCCTCCAGGAAATCAGGTGTCGTGGCCACCTGCTCTTGTTTCTTTACACAGCTGATTTCAGCAAAATTCTTTAGTGCCTCTTTCTGCGCCTCAAGATCAGTTTCATACCCACAAAATGACTTGGATTAATTACTTTTCCTCTATCATTAAAGGTTCCCTCACCAGATGGAATGGCGGGACTAACTAGTTTCTCCTTTGTTTACTTTTCTTACTGTATATAGGCAACATTCTGAATCAATTGAGCAAAAGTTATTTGTTTGTCAAAAAAAAGTTGCAGTAACTTGTTTACCAAAAAAGGTCCAAAAAAGGTTGTAGCATATAGAGGCCATTTCTGCGCAAAAATTTCTTGATGGACTTGACATGAAAAAGGTTGCGGAAACACGTAAATTACACATAAAAAGTTGTGGCAACCCAAAAAATATTACAGTTGATGAAATGTGCAATTCGAGCGCCATAGTCTGTGGGGTGTTTGGGTTCAACTTTTTTGATTCAAGCCATCACATTTGAACTTCGGATTTTTTTGGTTTAAACCATGGTTCAAACCACTCTAAACTAATTACAAGGTCCTTTTATGATAACACTACAGTGGGTTTAAACCAACAGGTTCAAACCACATTTGAACTTCGGATTTTTTTGGTTTAACCATGGTTTAAACCACTCTAAACTAAATACAGGGACCTTTTATGATAACACCACAGTGGGTTTAAACCATGGCCTATCATTGGAGACGATGTGGTTTGAACTTAACCATGCTATTGCTGTTTATCCTTATCTTTCTTTGCCTGCGCTTTTTTGTTTTTGTCACAGGCATATGAGCCCTCATGCGCCTTTAAATTTGCCTGTCCACCAGTCCCGACAAGAATATCCGCCTGGCACTTCTCGCAAAAACATTATAGTAGCATTGGTTGGATAGTCCAAGTGATCATATGAAATTATGACCGCCTCGCCAGTTGCAACCGAGAACTGAAAAGTGAAGAGACCATGACTAAACTCGGATGTATAATATATATCCTCCTCCTCCTCCTAAGAATAAACAGACAACTCACGGTAGATTGACAACGACTGGAGGATCACTCGCCATGACAGGCTTCGAGATGTAAATCAGACGACACGAAAATTTGATTTGTGATATGAAAGACCTCAGATATAACACAAATAAACACTGCCAAGCCGGGCCCCGGTTTACCAGTTGCTTCTCAACAGGAATGAACGCTAAAGAGAGGGGAAAAACTTCACAGGCCTCCATGGCACTCAAATAGGCCCTCAAAACTCCTCTGTATAAACCCCCCAATTTTTTTTTGTCAGCTTCGGGCGGGACCCCCACCCCCCCTCTATATAAGGAAATTCCGTGATCCGGTAGGCCCTTGGCGTGCGCACTGCGCCTATACGGGCATCGTTTCGACATTGGGCCTCGGAGATCTTGACACTTGAGACCACAGGCAGATCTTGGACCATCGGAAATGAATACCTGGAAATCTTCAGAATACTCTGAAATTACACAGGAATACAGCGTTACGAACAATTATCAGCCGATGTCGACATTTAGCGATAATTGTCAAGTAATTACCGATTGGGATTTTTCCTGATGTCATCGAAGTATCTAAATGCGACCTGAACTTGGCAGAGGATTCAGTTCTGGTTAATTATTATTCTGCCTAGACCTTTGGACAAAGATTTTCCGTTTGAATTCATCCGGGACAAGTGACAATCAACTTCGGCTCAGCTAAAGACCACAAGTTGAGTTTCTCGCAGATATCAGAATTCTTCTGTTCAAGCTGTAGATGTATCAAAGAGGTGGCCCTCTTCGAATCGTCACATTTGTACTCATTGTGGAAAAAAGAATCGCCTGTATCATCCTCATTTGCCCAGGTTTACAACATCCGCGCTTCAACGGCAGCGAGTGACCCCAGATCGAGCAGAAATTAATGTCCTGTTGGCGGCCCGTCAATAAAGCCAAATTCGAACCTACATGGGTTCATATAATGACATGAGAGTGGTAATGATATGACATCTGTCAGAGACTACAAAGGGCGCGACAAACAGCTCTGCGCCGATGCGCGGCAATCACAATGGCCAAGGGATAGGTTGTCCTGGCGTACTTATATAAAGGCGTGGCCTGGGGTTGAGGAAGACCACCGAACACTCGCAGAACGATGCTCTCCAAGATTTTCTCCCCTGTCGCTCTCGCTATTTTGCTCCTCGCACATGGGGCCGTATCCGCACCCCAGGTCTCCACTCCCGGCAGCCACGCTCCCTGTACGTTTTCCCAACCCAATATCTTTATTGCAACGCTCATCGTCGTGTTCCGACTTGTGTGCGTAGGCGACACTGCTGAGGCTAGTATTATTCTTATCCGCGTTGAATCGTGATACTGATATTCACATCACAGGACTGTTCGTCTGCCCTGCTTTCTTTGAATTGTGATTGCATATCCTAATCGACCTGGTTTGTGTTCCAGGTCTTAACAAAGGCGAGATCTGCTGCAAGCCCCTTACACTTCCGCAGCTTCCGAAGGGCACGTAAGCCATGATTTCTCTGCCTAATTAAGTGGGCGTTGACATATGTCTATGTGCGGCAGCTGTGTCGTTCTTTGTCCCTTGTAGGTCACACCAGTGGGATACACGATGGGATGGAAACGTTCCGAATGTGTTCTGGATCTCCAGTCTGCATATGTATATAATGTTGAATGTGCTCGTTGGGCAAGCTTTCCCTAAGCAGCCGAGTATCCGTGTCACACCAACATTCAATGAAACAATGTCCAGTCCAGCGCCAAGCGCGAAACGCATGCCGCGGCCTGAAGTGGCCAATCCCTAGCTTAAACTAGCTTCCTTTCAACATACCGCCCGGGAACCCGGGCTGACGTACCATCCACTGCAATTTGAGACTAAAATTTCGGTTTCAGATATGTTTAGCTACTGCCCCGTATTTGACTTAAGCTTTAGGGTACCCCATGCCATTCTCTGTTGGGATAGGACAAGCATTGACATCAACCGGGATCGATGAGGTCACTGGACGTGCGGGGAGAAGACGCTCGGGCATGAGCAAGCATCCCAATGCAAAAACGAAATAAAAGAAGTAATATAGGAAAGAAGGGAAGCACGAAAGTCCTCATTACAAAAATAAAAAGCGAGCGAGGACGCCGCTGAAAGTGGTACGCTACAGAGTAGCGAGACGCGGGAGACCCTCGGGCATGCTCACCTGCGTCTGGAAATGGCGGTGGAGGGGGCATCGTGACGGTGAAGTTGGCTGCCTCTCGTGGACACAATCGGCAGCGTCGACGACCACGCTCCCACTAACGTTAACGCCAACGCAAGCGACGAGAACGCTAGAAAGGCAGAGAAAACAGATCTCTACCTCAAAAATCCTCCCGCACTTTGATCGGCCTCTCGAAGTTTTGCGGGAAACGGCGACGGTGATGGCGGCAAAGTGCGGGGATGCGGCTGTGCGTAAAGGAGACGCTAGAGATTGTAATGAGAAAAACTCAATCAGTTAAAAAAAGACAAAGGAAAAGACGGGAGTGCGAGGCTTACCAACACGCAAGGTCTTGTCATTTGCCACCCCCAAGAGGCCTTTTGGGGGGCAAGCTTCGGCAGCGGAGGCCTTGCTGCTTATTCCGTTGAAAGTCTTGAGCGCCTGGAACGCGCAATTGAGGCGTCGCGGTGGCGGCATTGCGGTGAAAGCAAAGGTGAGCAATGATCAGGGTGTCGTTGTTGGACTCGAAGGACGATATTTGGGCATAGAAAACGGTTGGAAGCATCGATGGGCAAGGTAGATCCCAACTGTAGGGGATTGTCCTAAAAACCCATTCACTAGAGCATTGCGGCAAAACCAACGCGCAAGCTCCTGGGTCGGGTTTGTTGTGCGTTGGCTCTACTGCACTGGTCTAGCGAAGCGTTCCGTCAGTGTAAAACACACTCACTTGTAAAAAAAAACGTTCACTTGGAAATAAACACAGTTAGAGTGGCAACTGTCAAATCCCCGGTCAATGACGGTAACTCAACGCCGTCGTCTAAAATGGGAAGTTCACCCCCAAAATCGTCGCGAACATTAGTGAAAATGGACCGGAAAAATTCCAGCTCATCGCGAGCACTCTTGTTGACCACGAGAACTGAACTGGTCAATATTTACTGGCATGGTCTTTCGACTTCCGCACCATTCTAATAGGGTATTATGTGAGGGGGGTCATGACATATCAAGCATCCCACACCCAAAATTTCAGGCGATACCGAGCAATACCAGGACAGTAAATAGCAATTCAATTTTAGCCATCCGTGAGGAGGACTGTACGGGTCCACAGGCCATTTCGTGCATAAGGACCAGTGTGGCCAACACGGAGTCCAGAAGAGCTTCCAATTGTCAGTGGTAAGTGTCATTAGGTGCTAGGCATGGTATCCCAGGGCTGGTAGGATGGCATGGTGTAGGAGGCACCATAGCGGCAGCATTGGTGGCAAGGTCATGGTGGTAAGAGTGTGAGAACATCCCTCATACTCATTGCCAGACTCTTCTATTGCCCCCTCACATCCTTAGCCACATCAGCCAAAGCCTCCATGAGTACGGCTTCTTGGTCCATTGCCGCAGAAAATTTAGTGACACATTTTTGGACAACATCACAAAAAAGAACCAACTATTTGCAGATTTTCCTCCTCCAGGTGCCTCTGCACCTCAGGCACTGTAGGGCCTTTGCCTCCCACCCAGGGGCCACTAGAAGATACCAAACTGGAAGTCTCCCTCATCCAGCACCCTAGCTAAGGTAATCATATATAGGTGGGAAATAAACACCCTAACTAGGCTGGTATTATAAAGATGGAAGGCAGCTTGGGGAACATTGGGACAAGATTAATTGGTTACCTCAGGTGGACCAAAAGTGGTTACATATAGTGGTCGCTTGGTCTAGTGGTTAATGATGCTTCTTTTTCAGAAGTGGGGAAAGCAGGTTAGGGTTATTAGGGACAACTCTTGGGGTTCAAGGGGCAGCCGTAACCCTAACCCTGACCTAACCCTAAGCCAGGGTTCAGGGTTCAGGCTGGGGCAGGGACTAGGGTTAACCCTAGGGCTAACTTTTGTGGACAATGACCATAGTGGGACTTCAAGATGCAATATTCCACTACGATGTTGTGCTGGGGGGGGGGCAGTGGGAGTGACCGGCGCAGCGAATGACATGTTGCATGGGAGAGAAAGTTAGTCAATGCTGCTCCAAGTAAAACTGCTAGTCCTGAGTTGTCGCAACCATTGCGACAGGCACACAGGACAGCTAGAGTCACCACCACTGGAAAAAAGAAAAAGTGAGAGTGCCAGTCCTGAGCTGTCGAAACCATTGCGACACAGACACAGGACAGCTAGAGTTTACAAAAAAAACTGAAACTGCCAGTCTAGCTGTCCTGTGTGCCTGTCACAATGGTTGCGACAGCTCACTACTGGCACTTTCACTTTTTTTTTTTTCAGTGGTGGTGACTCTAGCTGTCCTGTGTGCCTGTCGCATGGTTGCGACAGCTCAGGACTGACACTCTCACTTTTTTTTTTTCAGTGGCGGTCACTCTACCTGTACTGTGTGCGTGTCGCAATGGTTGCGACAGCTCAGGACTGGCACTTTCACTTTTTTTTTTCAGTGGATGTGACTCTAGCTGTCCTGCGTGCGTGTCGCAATGGTTACGACAGCTCAGGCCCGGCACTTTCACTTTTTTTTTTTTTTCAGTGGCGGTGACTCTAGCTGTCCTGTGTGCCTGTCGCAATGGTTGCGACAGCTCAGGACTGGCACTCTCAGTTTTTTTTTTTGAGTGGTGGTGACTCTAGCTGTCCTGTGTGCCTGTTGCAATGGTTGCGACAGCTCAGGACTAGCACTTTCACTCTGTTCTTTTTTTTTTTCAGTGGTGGTGACTCTAGCTGTCCTGCGTGCCTGTCGCAACCATTGCGACATGCACGCAGTACAGGCAGAGTGACCGCCACTGAAAAAGAAAAAGAACAGAGTGAAAGTGCTAGTCCTGAGCTGTCGCAACCATTGCGACAGGCACGCAGGACAGCTAGAGTCACCGCCACTGAAAAAAAAAAAAGAGAAAGTGCCAGTCCTGAGCTGTCGCAACCATTGCGACATGCACGCAGTACAGGTAGAGTGACCGCCACTGAAAAAAAAAAAAAAAGTGAAAGTGCCGGGCCTGAGCTGTCGCAACCATTGCGACATGCACGCAGGACAGCTAGAGTCACATCCACTGAAAAAGAAAAGTGAAAGTGCCAGTCCTGAGCTGTCGCAACCATTGCGACACGCACGCAGTACAGGTAGAGTCACCGCCACTGAAAAAAACAAAGTGAAAGTGCCAGGCCTGAGCTGTCGCAACCATTGTGACACGCACACAGGACAGGTAGAGTGACGCCACTGAAAAAAAAAAAACAGAGTGAAAGTACGGGGCCTGAGCTGTCGCAACCATTGCGACACGCACGCAGTACAGCTAGAGTCACATCCACTGAAAAAAAAAAGTGAAAGTGCCAGTCCTGAGCTGTCGCAACCATTGCGACACGCACGCAGTACAGGTAGAGTGACCGCCACTGAAAAAAAAAAGTGAAAGTGCCAGGCCTGAGCTGTCACAACTATTGCAACACGCACGCAGGACAGCTGGAGTCACCGCCACTGAAGAAAAAAAAAGTGAAAGTGCCAGTCCTGAGCTGTCGCAACCATTGCAATACGGACACAGGACAACTAGAGTTTACAAAAAAAACTGAAACTGCCAGTCTAGCTGTCCTGTGTGCCTGTCGCAATGGTTGCGACAGCTCAGGACTGGCACTTTCACTCTTTTTTTTTTCAGTGGTGGTCACTCTACCTGTCCTGTGTGCCTGTCGCAATGGTTGCGACAGCTCAGGACTGGCACTGTCTCTTTTTTTTTCTTCAGTGGCGGTGACTCTAGCTGTCCTGCGTGCGTGTCGCAATGGTTGCGACAGCTCAGGCCTGGCACTTTCACTCTTTTTTTTTTCAGTGGCGGTCACTCTACCTGTCCTGTGTGCCTGTCACAATGGTTGCGACAGCTCAGGACTGGCACTTTCACTCTGTTTCTTTTTTTTCAGTGGCGGTCACTCTACCTGTACTGCATGCGTGTCGCAATGGTTGCGACAGCTCAGGACTGGCACTTTCTCTCTTTTTTTTTTTCAGTGGTGGTCACTCTACCTGTACTGCGTGCGTGTCGCAACCGTTGCGACAGGGTAAGCAGGCAATAAGTTCAAGTCCAGCTACTCCGTGCACACCGTGTCGCAACCGGTGTGACACGGTAAACAGGCAATAAGTTGAACGCATTGAGAGCCCATCCACTCCGTGCACACCGTGTCGCAACCGTTGCGACATGGTAAACAGGCAATAAGTTGAACGCATTGAGAGCCCATCCACTGGGTGCACACCGTGTCGCAACCGTTGCGACACGGTAAACAGGCAATAAGTTCAAGGCTTTGAGAGTCCAGCTACTCCGTGCACACCGTGTCGCAACCGTTGCGACAAGGTAAACAGGCAATAAGTTGAAGGCTTTGAGAGTCCAGCTACTCCGTGCACACCGTGTCGCAACCGTTGCGACACGGTAAACAGGCAATAAGTTGAATGCATTGAGAGCCCATCCACTCAGTGTACGCTGTGTCGCACCGTTGCGATGCTGTAAACAGGCAACATGTAATGAGGGCTGCGGCTTTGGTTTCAAGCTTGAAGACCCATTATGAAATTTTTGTAGTGGCTCTTAGCAGATGCAGCCTTTTTAACCAAAAAACCGCCACCTTTTCGGATAGTGTCCCGAATTTTGTCACTCAACTCAGGGGCCATACTAGAATTGTAAGTACATCTAGCAATGAGTACTGCAGCTTTGCCTTCCAGGTTGAAAAGCCAGCAAAAAATTTTGATGGTGTCCCTAGCAGAATGCGGCCCTTTCAGCGATTTTGGGGGCAGATTTCTCCGATAGGCTTGGCTAAATGGTTTGCCCCTCTTACCAAACGAGCACTATATGGCCAGTAACTGTATGCGCGGGAGTATATTAAAACCTGGGACTCCAGGAACACTTCTGGCAGCACCGTCATCTGCATTCAGGCTAGTAGAATCCCTGGAATGATTCAGTATTATTGAACCGTTACACATAGTTTGAAAACCCAGGGGGAAAACTGAACAGAAACAAAAACGGTTTAAAACCATGTAGAAATGTTTGGAAATGGAAACGGTTAGAGCCTTAAGGTATATGGACACATGGACACAAGACATTACTCACATCAAAGACAAGCCACGCCCTAGTCATATCCGGGCGCGAAAAACTGATTGTTCAATCTATCTGTTCACTACAATCCAAACAACTAGGTAGAATGGCTTGTGGCCAACATGTCGCAGAATAGCCACAAGCCAGTCACTTGAACCTGACAACAAGTCACCCATGTGTCCAAGTACAGTACGGGAGTCATGGGCGCTAACCTGCGTCCCCCGGAAAAACTGGGCTTGGGAAGAATCAATCAAAGATTGCAATTGGCAATTAATTTCGCGGCTCATGCAATGGGCCACACAAGTAGGGATAACTAGCTCGGATTTGGTGTACAATTGAACACAGCTGCTCTCCCTTACCGGGAATCTACACAGTAGACCTTATTGGGAGATTTTAACTGAGGCTCTCTAAATTCTCTGATTGGCTGAAATTTGTGGAGCAGCCAATGGGAAGTCGATAAATTTCTCAGTTAAAATCTCCCAATAACCTCTAACCTCTAGTGTTACAGAAGCTAGGGCTGACCTGCGCTGTCTGAACATGGTATTTAAATCTGATATTATATTTTATTCCGCCCGGAAAAGAAGAAAAAAAGTACAACTTTAAGGTATCTTCATTTCTATTCAGACATTCAATCTGTATCACACGTCTCTGTCACCAAAAAGGGAGTTGTGGAAAGGTGCAGAGGAGTATCCCCCATGACTCCGGTTAAACCTCCCAGATCTTTGACCATTGACTTAAGGGCATAGCTTTAATCCAACATTGGTGGCCCATGCTTTGCAGATTTCAATTTGCAGTACTCCTGCGAGGATTGAAAAGGCATTGATTAACCGTTCTATACTATCATTGAAAGTATTCCTCATGGCTTAAGATTAAGGTTAGCTCCCACTCTCGTTGGCAGATATTCAACAAAGAATTCTCCACCAATAACTCCACTTGGATGCAGGGAGGCGGCGGAGAGTTCCCTCTACAGCGGAGATTCGATAGGTGTATACGACACACATCAAGTCCTCTGTAGATTTTTTAAAGAGGAATTTGCACCGATGGAAGACACGTTGATGTCCAGCAATCTTAGATGTAATCGGCTGCGCAAAATTCGAGCAGTGTCTTTAGGACTCATGTTGAACTGACAGGTCACGCAGGAATAAGGAGCAAGCAGATCAGATACGGAGCGTACATCGGGGTCCAAGAATCCACAGAAGTACGGAATGGAGCATATATATAGCGTGCAGATGGTGCGAGCTAGCAAGGGATACACGAAGCGAGGTGCGGAGATGTGAGACCGCAGCAAGACGGCGCGTGACGGTCACCGCCTTTCAACAACTCACATAAGCTAGAGGGGTGTTTCAATGACCAGAAAATGTCATGGGTTCCGAGTATGCTTGAACCATGAACAAAATAGTGACTTGTAACCGGATTTCAGCCCCAAAAAATGTAGTTACCTCTCGCAACAGCTCTAAAAGGCTCTCTGGGAACTTTTAAAAAGCAGGGGAAGTAAGCGGCGGCGGCGCCACAATACGCTGGGGTGTGAACCACAGGCCAAACAAGCATCGCCAATTCTCTCTAAATAATATTCAGCAGCAGCATGCGAAGCTCAAAGACAAACTGCGTTCAAAGCCTAGCTAGCTGAGCTATTTCGAGACGCCGCGAGGCGTGACGAGGTGACTAGATGGGTAACTAGCCAGGCCTCACCGGTGATTTTTTGCGCCTAGATTTCGCTTCGGCTGCATGGAGGCTGAACGCAGTGAAAGGGTGTGTATGCGCGCCTGAAGTTTAATTCAAACATTTTCAGGCTTTCCCCTGTGGACTTTCCGTCTGCTTACATCACTTATTACCTGAGTTCGTCATATGCAACTGCCTGCTGTACAGCACACCGCTCCCAAGTTCTAACGGAGCTGGGGCAGCTGCTACACAGGAAGAACGTGGGGGCAGTCTGCTGTACAGCAGATGGCTGCATACAACGAACCCTTCGGATCTCAAGACTCAACACCAAAAAAAAAAGGGAGAAAAAAACAGAAAAAAAAAGTCACTCGGAGAAAAAAGAAACGGCGCTGTCTGTCAGCAGATTATCGAGGGCGGAGCGCTGAGGGCCCCGAAGGAACGGTTCCGCGGGGTACGCCGTCCTCAGTATGCATCGGGAAGAGGGCACCGCGGAGAATCTGGAATGCAATGAGCACAGGAAAATGGGCGCGGAGCTAATGGTCAATACCGTAGAAGGGGGGGGGGGGGGGGGGGGGCATCTGCCACCGACGCAGACGTGTCGTACCCGCAGCGCAGCGAGCGCGTCCGCATTCGCCGGCCCTACTCCGCCGTCTTGCATCCCATCTACGACATCTCCGTCGCAGCTCTCGGCAGCCGCCATCACGCCGCGTTCTTCAAAGCCGCGATTGAAGTCCCTCCCATGTTTGAGCACCAAACCACCGCCTGCGAAGTGATTACGTGAGAGCGCAAGCAGGCGGCGGGCAGCACCACCATGATGCTGCCCGCGAAGACCGGGATACGGGACATCTGGAGCGGCGCTCGACATGCGCAGGCTCCGACACCGCGGGCCATTCACGACGCAGCGGAGAAGTGGCTGCGGGTGCACGGGGGATCGGTGGGTGAGCCGGGGGAGCCGCGAGATATCGAGGTCGAAGGTGTTGCCATGGCGCCAGCATGAGGAGGGTCGTGCGCGAGCGGAAGGCGAGAGAGTGGCGAGGAAGGAGGGCGTCGGAGGGTGCGGGCTCCGTTCTCTGCGCGCATGAACTTTGAATCGAGAAATCTATGATATTGAAGATTAGACACCATAGAGCACCGTAACACGCAGCGTCACCATCATGTGCAGGGTCACCTTCATGCGCAGCGTCACCGCCAGCGATCGCGCGCGCAACGTTAGGGGAACATGTCGAGATACGTAGGTAACTGCGACGCCGCGGGCACTGGAACGAGGAGCCCGCGGCGTATCTGCGAGATGATGAGCAGGACGCAATATGATGAGGGATAATACCTCACGCGCTGGAGCCGCGTCGTTTGTCGACCATCCTCCTGGTATCCGGAGTGTCAACACGAGGACGACCGCACTCCTCCCGTACAGGCGCCTCGTCCCTCCATCGTACTTACCATGCTCGCGAGCTAGGCTGCCGCCCGCGAAATGTCGTAGTAACGCGAATGCGGAGGGAGCAGACCGCGTGCGCGGGTGGAGCTACGGTAGCACCGGAGGCAGTCAACACAGGCGGGTGTCGATGCCACCGAAGGCATGGAGGTAAGAACACAACAGAAATGCGGAACGCCGAGCCTCGGGGAATGAGACTAGAGGAAAGGGTCTCAGGACGAGACTGGTAGGCCGGGGACAGACAGGGTGTACCATCCACCATGATCGTCGCGGTGAATCCAGCGCTGCACAGGAGCATTGTTAGCGCGTAAGTCCTAGTGGCGCGAGCGTCTACGTCACGCATAATACTATGAGTACGGTGAAGGGAGACGAAGTAGCGTGCCAGGTACCTAGGGTTGCACAGATTCAGGTGCGGCGTATTCACGGCACAGAACATTCCACCAGCGAGCGCCTGAAGCATAGTATCGACCGGCCGATACTAGATAGCATCGTTTTGGCTCGTACGCCCGCGCTGGTTGCGAGATGCGAGGGTAGGGGAACGGAGCTTTGCGGAGAGACTTCTGCGTGCGTGTGACGTCGAGGATGACGGGTAGTGCCAGTGGAGGACACTGCAAGCGCGCGCTGGGAACAATGTCAGCGCCTATAATAAGATGTAGAAACCTCGAAATACGTATCTGGTAGTCATGGCCGTGATGGGCTTGCCCGACGCCCGCCGTAAGAAAAACTGGCAGCCTTGAGCGGCGATAGTCAGTAGGGAAAACATGGTGCGAGTTTTAGTACGTACCAGGCACGTGCCGCTTCTATAGCAGTACCACGGCAGCGCCGTAGGCCTGTGAGCGGCGAAGACGACCTTCTTTCAACCGTACATCTCGAAAGCGCTGGTGGTGGGCGACGCGGATGGCTGTGGCCGACCTAGGGCCTTGCGGGGTTTATGGACGATTATGAGTATGAGAAAGCAGAGAAATCACGTAGCCACGTACCTTGGATGAGACACGTAGTACCGTCCATCCTGAGAATTGGCCGTGGGGTTCAACCCATATTTTGACAAGACAGGCAGCGTGCTGGTACTTGAGGTGGATAAATCGACGGTTCGTGGTGAAAAAAGTCTAGGCTTGCCCGGATTACTCGTCAAAAAAAGAAGCGGGGAGGAGAAAGCAGCATAAAGTGTGCGTACAATGTCGGTGCAGCATCTGTATTTAATGAGAATTGGGCAGAAATTGGGCTGAATGAGTGTGTATTTGAACGCCGAAATGTCCTCTAGTCTCCTGCAAGGTTCGCGCCAGAGTGTGAACGGATGGGTCGAAGATTTGGCACTACGGGGGGCAAGGGAAGTTCTCTTGAATTGAGAATTGGGCCCAGCATTGAGGAATGGCGATAGATATCAATATTGGATGTGAATAGCGTCCCGAGCCAGAGCAATGTTCAAAAGCGCGAAGTTGGCGTGGTCGTCTTGTGGTCGTCGTAACAAAGAGAGTTGTGTGGCCTTGTTGTTCACAGGCTTCCGGTTGGCGCTTCACGGAGTGACGCGGCGTGGCTGTGTCATCGACACGGCAGAGCGCGCTGCCTCTGAGTCTCTAACCAATGCTTCCTGTACACTGGGATATGTTCGCACAACGTTTTCTAATGCCAATGCATTAATTTGGACCAAAAATCAGCTCCAAATGTTTCAGGACTTCGGCAAAATTCCCCGTTCGCTCGTGAAGACCACAGCCTACCCTCCAAGATTTTGAGGTTGCTCAGACAAGATCTTGCCCTGGTAGAACCTGTCAAGCGCAAATTGGGCTGCCTCTGTCAGATCATCGAAATAAATATGTATTCGCAATTCTATCTGTATCGCTAATTGCAGTGTAATTATTCCGGAAGAATGGTGTAGGTTTCAAGGTAATCCGAGCGAAATTGACTGAGATCTGAGGGATTCGGTCGCCCAGATCAAACAGTGTCAAAATGAGGAGTGTTTTGTTCGCGCCTTCGCTTCTGACATTAGCTTTAAATTGATCGCGAACCGCGAGAACAGCGGGAAGTAGTGACAGAACCGCGAGCATGCATGATGTAGAATTGAAAGAAATTTGCGCTCCACAGTTGAGTTGGACACTTTGGGTGTGCTTGAGGTGCAGAGGAAATTGAATTGAGACAATATTATGAAGCTTTGATGAAAAAATGCTCGCGAAGCCGAGAAAACGCGGCCGATTGTGACAGAGTGACTTTTGAGGAATGTTGCATAAAACCAGGCAACGAAAGGAGCCGGTGTAAGGAATAATACTCAGATGGGCACAATATGAGTGAACGGCTGTATTATATACCTGTAAGGAATAATACTACAACACTGGTAAGTAAGAAGAATATAAAAGTAGATATAAAGGACAAACCTCAGACGGGCACAATATGAGTGAACGGCTGTATTATATACCTGTAAGGAATAATACTACAACACTGGTAAGTAAGAAGAATATAAAAGTAGATATAAGGGACAAACCTCAGACGGGCACAATATGAGTGAACGGCTGAGGAATGTCCCTAGGTACGTAGCAGTATAAGTAATACGGCGAAAAGTGGCCGTGTAGAGATGGTACAGTATTACAGGGCGAGGTCTACGCACGCACTCGCTAGCGAGCGCGTGCCGACTTTATGGCGCGTCGAGCCTCTACTTCAACACTCCCCCTGGCGAGAACAAGCCAAAGTATCAGTATAGTAAGAGAAAATATCAATGAAAGTGACCGTATTGAGGGGGAACAGAAACTCCCCCTGGAATTGAGCATCTCCGCTCCGCTCCCATCCGCTCTCCTACTTGGTCAGGCCTAGCGCACGAACGATGGCAAGGTGCGCGTCGCGAGGTAAAACCTTGGTAAAAATGTCTGCGAGGTTTTCAGCAGACGCGACGTGCTGGATGTCGATGTCTCCAGCGGCAACGCGCTCGCGAATATAGTGCTCGCGAATATCGATGTGCTTGACGCGTGCATGGCCCTTCGCGTCCCTCGCAAGCGCTGCTGCTCCCATGTTATCCCCATATAAAATAGCGGGCCGCTCCTGCGGCATACGCAGCTCGTCAAGGAAGCTGTTCATCCACATCGCTTGCTTCGAGCTGCGCGTCATCGCAACATACTCCGCCTCCGTCGTCGACAGCGCTACCGTGGCCTGTTTCTTCGACGACCAGGACACCGGGCCGCCCGACATCATGAAGACTTCACCAGATGTCGATCGACGGGTGTCCAAATCCGCCGCGTAGTCTGCGTCGACCCAACCGAGAGGACGAATCCCGTCTGCAGCGCCCCGACGATATGTGATTTTATAATCGAGGGTACCCTTGAGATAGGCAAGCAGGTGCTGCACGGCTTTCCAGTGAGCAGGGCCGGGTTTCTAGAGGAAAGCGGCTAGACGATTGACCGAGTAGGCAATATCGGGACGAGTGGTATTTGCGGCGTGCTGGGTCGACCCCACAGCCTCGCGATACGGCTTGTCCGCCATGAATGCGTGGTCTTCGCGTGTGGCAGGGCTTTGCGACGACGAGAGCTCGAGACCGACAGGGAGAGGCGTGGACTTGGGATTGCAGTCGGACATGCCGTAGCGTGCAAGAATACGTTCAAGATAAGGGCGCGAGGAGATTGATATGGTCCCTGCGGCCTCGTCGAACTCGATGGTCATGCCGAGGGAAGTCGCGGTGCGGGGCACGTCCGTTACATCGTAGATGGACTTGATCCCAGCTTGGGCTTCAGCCGCAGCTGCCGGGGTGGAAGATATTCCGTCCAAGTCGTCTGTGTAAACACCAACAATCGATGTCCCGGCGTCAGAAGATCTAATGCGGATGGAGGGATCAGCGCGCGAACGAATCCATCCAAGAGCAGCAAGAGACGTCTCCAAGTGCTCAGCCCAATTGCGGCCCGACTGCATCATGCCGTAGAGCGACCGCTTCATCAAGCAGACCTTCGCCTCCTGCCCCCGCACGACAAACCCCTCTGGCTGCTGCATGTACACCACCTCCTTCATCTCGCTATTGAGGTAGGCGCTCACCACGTCCATAGCCCACATCACCCACCCCGGCTCATTCACGCAGATTGCCCAGAGCATTCTGAGAGACTCGTAGCGCACCACACCTGCGTACGTCTCAAAGAAATCGACCCCTTCGATCTGCTGAAAGCCCTTCGCAACCAGGCGAGCCTTCCACTTGATAATCTCGCCCTCAATGTCATATTTGACTGCGTACACCCACTTGCAGCCAATGACATTTGCACCAGGAGGTAAGTCGACAAGGACCCAAACCTCCCGGCCCACAAGCGACCCGTACTCCTTCTCCATCGGTCCCATCCAGACTTCCGGCTGCTGCATAGCCTCACGGAAGGTCTTCGGGACCGGTGAGGTCGAAATGCAGTCATATATGGTGAATTGATACATCATGACATGGTGGGTGAGGGATGGGCTCTGATGTAACGCTGCCGGTAGTTAGCTAGTGGTCCTGATACATCACACTAGAGACTCACCCATTTTGGACGATTTTTGACCGCGCGTACTCGCGCACTATGGCGGCGTCGTCAACCGGGTTTTTGATGGCGCGTTGGCGCTTTCCCGCGTTGCCAAATGCGGCTCAAGATTGCACGTGATGTGATTGCATCATGGCATTCTCCCCACCGCAAATGGCTCGTATCCACGCTGCTAGCTGCCCACCCCCGCTCACTCTTGGTCTTGTCTCATGAGAACAGTCCCACCTACCCATTGCCGCTGGTCCCTTCTGTTTCTGCGCTCTCCTCGTCTTGCTATATCGTTCTCAATTCACCCACCATTTAGCCCAATCCGTGCGCACCACGCCGCCGCGCCTCGGGACCGCTCCAAAAAAAATATGATGCTTTGTATCATAACTAGGAAGTACAGCGCGCCATGTATGAAGCCAGCGCCGACATTTCTAGCCGTCCTATTTCGTCCACACGCAGCCCGCCGCCCCCGCGCTTGGGGCACCCCGGCTCGGCCCTTCCTGGCTAAATGCACTCTGTGCCCTTCGTCTTGCTCACAAGAGTCGTCCTCAGCATTCCCAATGCACTCTTGGCCTTCGTGCGCTTCTGGTTCCCAAATTTCTCTCTGGGCCCGAAATACCTGCTGCCCCCTTCTGGTCGGTTCTCAGTACTTACACCTCCGTTAGTATCAAGATAAGTTGCGTATTCACTCTACCTGTATATCCCGGGCCGATCCCGTCCATTCCGTGCGCTCCAGATCTTTATTATCCATTTTTCGCTAAAAAAGGATTCACGCTCTTTTCCGGTCCGCCCGGCTGAAGACGGTAATAATATGCCTATGTATTGTCCTTTTATGCTATCTGGTCATCACACACGGGCTTTGTGCTCTCCCGGTTCACGGATTCGCAAATTTACTGCCTGGCCCAAAATAGCCGCTGCTCCCCTTCAATCGGTGCCCAGCACTTGGAATTTTCTTCGCCAGGAGGGCGACTTACGCTTGTGCACTGCCTAGCCCTCTCTTGTCTATCCTGGTCTCCCTGCGATTTAATTATGCGCTTTTTCTTAAAAATGGATTTACGCTCATTGCTGGTGCGCTCGCTTCTTCATGCGTTAGTGAACGTCATATATATGTCTATTTATTTCATCTACTTCCGTTTTCCCATGCCACTGAACCTCTGCAGTCCCCCGCCGTGCGAAATACCCCGGCACCCAAAAAAAATGTCACCATTATTGCCACCGCCTCCCGTTTGATCCATCGCCACCTCCCGATCACTATCTTCCTTTATTACAGCTTTTCCAAATACCTCCCGCTACCCGCTCTTTGAATCTTGCCTAATTCCGCCGAATTTGCGCCTTCCCGCCCTCTTTTCTTTTACCCCTCCATCCAGGTAGTTCTAGGCCAGTACAAACTTAGTTTACTATGTCACCTCCATTATAGTCACCTCCTCCATCCCCTCAACTTCGAAATAACTGCCCAGTTTCATTTTTATTTTCATTTTTTTATGCAATCCACTCAAGACTCCATGTCAGTAAGTCCTCCCCGAAATATCATCAGGTGTGTAGTCTTTGGCGAAGTGGTCTAAGGCTTTACCGAAAGCGGTGTCTTAATTGAGTGTCTTATGTTCGAACCTCGCTGTTAGCTTTTTTTTTCCGGTCCGCAATTTTTTTTCTTTGACAAGTTCGAAACTTCGATACATCAGTGCCATCTATCGCCGTCTCATATCACCCAATTTCCTCGCCACCGTTTTTGATAACGCACGTAGCTACTATATATATCGAGACAACGCTACTTGGAGAAAGAAAAACACGCTGGTTGAGCAGCAAAATACGAAAGCTGGTGGAGCAGCCCTCGTTAAGCAGTCCCTGGCGTTGAAGCCCTATTCAAAATACAAAAAAAAAGAAAGAAAGAAAGCTGGTTGAGCAGCCGCAGTAACCAGTCGATGGCGTTGAAGCCTTATGTACTGTCCCAAATCAAATCAACGCACCTTGCGCCTGCAAAGTACGTTAGCTCGTATGCATCATAATTCTGAGAAGAACTTACTTGGCCGCTGCTGCGCTGGACTTGATCTGCGCAGACTTCTTCGTCGTTGCAGCCTTTGCCCTCCCAGCAGCCTTCGCCTTCTCTCCTTGACCCGCTCCCTCCTCCCCTGCCTTCTTCTCAGCAAGCTCCTTGCGCGTCCGTTTGACCGGCAACTCTATCTCCGCCCCATTCGCATCCAGCTTGCGTTTTCGCGGTCGACGACCAGAATCCCCCGCATCCACTGCGGTATCCTCGACCGCCGCGGGGTTTTGTACTGCCACTGGGGTTCCCGCCGCCGCCTCGCTTTTCTTCGAACTGGGCCGCTTCTCCGCCGGCTCCTGCTGCTGCTTCGCTGCAGCCTTTCTCTTCGGCTTCGGCGGCGGCGGTGGAGCTGCAAGTGATGTGGCAGCAGGGGGTGGAGTGGGCGACACAGTAGTGGTTGGTACAGTGGAAACCGCCGCACCATTCGCCAGCACCGCCAGGACAATCTCTTTGCCCGCAAGTCGTGGGCGTGGCCTCGGTGGGCGTTGTATAACGGCAGTCGTGGTGGGGGGCGTCGTCGTCGTCGTCGCCGTGGTCAAGAGGGGTGTTGTCACGGTCGTGGTGGTGTCGACAGTGGTAGCGGTCGCCTGCCTCAAAGCCTCCGCCGCCTTCCACTTTTCGTACGGCGACAGCCTGGCTGTGTGCGCCGTGGTAGCCGTGGTCGCGGGGATGTCCGTCGTAGAGGTGGTAGTGGGCGTGGTATCCGTGGTGAAGGGGGGAATCGTCGCCGTCGTCGTAGTCAAGGAGGGTGTGGTGGTCGCGGACGCCCCTAACACCTCTGTGGCCGCAGGCTGCAGCGACGCGGGAAGGGGCAGGGTTGCGCTGCTCTTGAACGCCTCGAAAAGTAACGGGCGCCCGTACAGCGTCGCACCGGATGAGCCTGTAGAAGGCAAGGCAGCGCCAGGATGTGTCACCGAGTTTTCGCTCGGCCAACGTGCTGGTGAGAAGGCGAAGGAAGGAGCTTTGGACAAGAGCTCGTTGTCGTTGTCGTCGTCCACTGTGGATGGCAGGGCAAGATGGGGGAAGTTGTAGCTGTAGAGTCTGTCTCCTTCCCCCCGTGGATTAGGCCTCGTTCTATCGCGAGGTGGGGTGGTGTAGTTGGATATATTCGCCAATGCGGGGTCAAAATACTGCGCCCAAGACGGTGTACTCGGCGGGTCAGAGTCATCGGCGGAAGCTCCTGGGGGTGTGAGATCGCCAGCATCGAAGGGTGCAGTGTCGACGATGCTCAATGGGTCGTAGTCCGGGGTGTGGGAAATGGGGTTTGCTGGGCGATATGCGAGGCCGTACATGCCATAGTCAGTTCCCATCGCCAGGGGCCCCAGTCCGAATGGACCGAATACGTCGGCCTGGGTGGTGCCGACATGACCCATAAGCGGATGTGGAACCACGGGGGGGAGCCCAGGAGAAGGTTCAGCAGTACCAGAGTGGGTCACCGGGGAAGAGGAGGAAGGAAGAGGCTGCTCGACCGTCGAGGTACTGGCGAGTGCAGATGGAGCAGTTGGTGTGTGCAGACTCTGCGCAGTCGCCTTCTTCTTCGATTTCTGCCTACGCCTGCGACGCGCACCCCGCGACCCCGAAGGCTCCGCGCCGTCATGGTCCGACTCCACGTCTTCGGCGATCGTTTCCAGCGCTCGAGCTCTTCGCACTGCCGGTGCTAAAGTGTTCCGAAATAAATCAGTTTAAAGCAATGAAGGAAGCTCCAGGGACTCACGAAAGCAGCGTCTAAGCCATGTTTGGTACGGGATCACCACTGCGTTGGGGAAGTCTGGATGCGAGTCTTCGAAATTGTTGCCTGCAGGCGAGACACCAAAACAGATACTGTCACAGGCAGTCACGTAAACATATGTATTAATAACTTGGACGAATATTATAACGCACACTTTCATGCTCAGCTCGCCATTCAGTCTGGGCTGTGGGCCACCGACTACAGTGAAACCTGACCACCCGGCTTTCTTCGAGACCTCTTTGTGAACGCGCTCGAAGACCTCGCTCAATTGATCAATATTCCTGGTAAAAACGGCATCAGCTCTAGTATTAGTTCCCCGATGACAAGAAACTTACTCCTGGTACTGCGCCGGCGTCTGCTCCTCCTTCTCTCCAGCTTCTTCGGCCTCTTTCCGCCTGCGAACCTCTGTCTCCGCCTGCAGCTTGCAGGCATCCCTCTCCTCCTCCGAAGCGCTCTGGAACATGCGATTTACGACGGCGGTACGCAGTTGCATGCGTAAGGTCTGGAAAGCCTTGAGGCGTTTGGCCTGCGCATCGCCCCCGTCTCCCTCATCCACCCCCTCCATCGCGGCGTACTCGTTTTGATCCCATCGAACCCCGCCTCCGTCAGCTCCACCTTAATCTCGTCTGCTTTGCGAAGCTGGAAGACCTCGATGGCTTGGTGCTTCCGCAGGCGTTTCTTCTCCTTCTTGAACAAGACCGTCGCAATCGAATTCACCGATTGGTGAGGGGGTAGACACTGCGCCGGCCTTGCGCACTTTGACGCGCTGGTGGCGGAACCAATTTTGGAGTTGCTGAGAAACAGGTCAGCCAAATAACTCACACTGCACCTCAGCTAGTACTTGCATCCTTTCGCTTCATCACAGCAGCACCGAGCGCAGTCATCTGCTCAGCAGATAATGGCGCCGCATCACCGAGGGAGTTTGGCAGAGGAAACTTGAGCGCGGCCTCTTCAGGGAATTCGTGGAACCAAGCCTCATTTAGCCCAGGCCAGAATTTCGATAGCTTCCCCTCGGCTTGACGCTCCAGATACGCCGGCAACTTCGACTTCAAGAAAATTAACTGCAGTGCGTTCGCCCAGCCCCCAGGAGCCATGTGTGAACAGGAGAATTGCGCATGCAGGGAGGTGATGTATCGAACAACGCTGAGTTTGGCCCTTGCGGGTTTTTTTTTGGTATATCAGCCTTCGCTAACTTTGCGAATAATACATATAAGCTCCGAAATATGGATACCCGGCGCACACATGCTCGACTGGATCCGCGTGTTTCCGTTGGAACATCAGACTCCCTTATCGGATCTGTTGGCGAGCTGTTGCGCCATTCGGGGCTCAATCGATTGTGAATTCCATATAATCTTACTTGCGCTCTCACTGCCCTCCAGATCCCCGCCATGACCGATTTGACCCCTCCTGCTTCCAACACATCCAGCCCTGACTATGAGCTAGATGTTTTGGTTTCAAGAGTCGCAACGCTTGTCCAGCTTACGCTGGACATGGCGCGGATCGTTGTGGATGTCCAGCGTGTGTTTTTTTATTTTTATTCTTCGCTCTTTCAAAATACCTAAAATCCTTGTAGACCGCCTTCCTATTGTAGTTCAACACCGCGTTGATGCCGCCGTCGAAGCCGCCGTTGATGCGGCCTTGCAAGCCCAAGTCGCGGACCAAGATTTCGGTGTGTTTTCCCCCTCCCCTTATCTCCCTCCGAGTCCCTCGCTCATCCGTTTTTGCCAGGGTCGTCTTTTATTCCGGGCATTCCCATCACCCCGGATGCGCTCGCACTCCTGCACCCCCCTGGTGTCGGAGACGACACGCCCTGGCATGTCGTTCTCGTTGGCCGTGAGCCTGGCATGTATCAGAGCGTGTGAGTCCCAACAAAGCTATTCTACAATTTTTCTGACTCTGTTACAGTGGCACTGCAACCGACTTGGTTCTCGGTGTCCCTAACGCCTCCCGCAAGAAGAAAGCCGACCGCGTTGAGGCACTCACTTACTATCGCAACAACTACAATGCCCAGAAGGTTCAGAAGTTGACGGAGGCCCCCCTCGCTCCCCCCCCCCACAGTGGGGACGTCCTCCTGAATAACTGTATGTCATTTTTAACCATACTACACTTTTTTTTTACACCTTTTCCAGTGTCTTCCCGTCGAATAATTTACGTAGTTGTCCCCGACCAAATAAATATTTTGACCCAGAAATTCGAACGCGGCCAATCAACCAAGCACATGGAGATATTCTCGGTTACCAACTACTCGCGTGTTTATGGCGTGTTCTGGCGTCGCTTGTCGGCTATTGGTTTATGAGAGGATCTACAACAGAGACATCGGTTGCTGTCGCTTAATGTAGTTGATTCTTTTCTGATTGATTCTTTAAATAATTTTATTATCCTCGCAATCCAGCATCAGAGCGAGGTCGAAACTGATTCATTTGACTACTCCTCAGTATGAGTGATAAGACTATTCGCCACCCTCTCCCTCCGGATATGCATGCAGACCTTGTTCGACCATGCCAGCACCGTCACATATTTGTAGTGTGATAAAAACTTGGGATCGTCCAAAAAATGCCTCAGCTGGGGCCGATTCCAGCTCGCTCGCTCGCTGGCGGTCGGAGCGGTCAATGCGGCCGAGTTCAGTTCGGCAATGCGGATCTGAGAAGCCTGAACCCGCTCACCCACACAACCGGATCGCTCCAAGTTAACCTCGTGCATAGATACTGAGGCTATACCTGAAGAAAGCGGTGTGTCCTCAATCGGCCCCAATGTCTTGTGTTCCACGCAGTCCTCCCTGCCAAATAATGATGAGCCCTGGTTTGGTGGAATCACTGAGAAATACCTCGGGTGCGCCAATGTGTTCTGCACATCGGCCAATATGTGTGGCTCGTGAATGGCGTTTCTAGCAAAAGCATTCACATAAATTGAGTGAACTTGCGACACAATTGACGAAATACCACGCACCGTTCTAATTCTCTTACTTCATCAGCATCATTCGCAGAATTCCTACCAAACCGTTAGTACGAGGAATGCATGGTAGATTACAAGCACATACCCATCCAAAAGCAAGGCCATTGCAAGCACCGAATCCGAGTTCCCATTCAAAGAAAGCGTGGGTTTTGATTTGTTCCCCAGAAAATCGGGTTGCGCCAGTGCAATAAGCGCGTTACTGACCGCAAGTTCTTCGGAGGTCGGAGACGCCACAGTATTAGGTGCAGCATCAACACCAGAAGTCGTGTCCGCATCGCCAGGATCTGCATGTCGGCTGCCACCAATACTGGGTGTGCACAAGTCAAGGAGGTCCGCAGAACTATGTGCATCGCCATTGCTGGGATAAGACTCGATCGGTGGTTTTGATTTCTTAGGTGGGTCCCATTGACGGCGTCTTCGTTGCTTTTCCGCTCTGGCAGCCTTCGTTAGCGCTATAATCTCACAGGGGCATGCGAACGTACTTCTTCTCTGCCATCTGAATGCGACGCTTCTCCCGGATGCGGGTAAGATTCCTGGGAGGAACAAGTTTAGCCAACTTCTTTAGTATACGAACAATAAATTACCTGACATAGTATTCGTGTACCGAATGACGATGGTTGTATTCGAGTTGAGTTTTTGAAAGTCTGTTTAATTAAGAAGCATTCAGAGTTCCTTGAATTACACAGCTCACTTTGGGTTGTAACCCCGCAAGCCCAAGACCTCGCGTTTTTTGCGGCCAGGATGTGCTGACATGGTGGTACGAACACAAGAGACCATTTGATGATGGTTGTTTGATGCCCATCAATGCTTCCGCTACGACTTCATTTTGTCCCCGCAAGTTCCGAGATTTTTGCAGTCTCTGAAAAACACTGTAGAAAAAAAGGGCTCAACTTTATATTTGCCTTTTATTGAGGAATTGACCTCAAGAAGGCTCGGTATTGATCCCGTTGAGATATTTTTGCAGCTTCCTGATTTTGGGCCGATTTTCACATTGTGTAGCTTTCAACTTTCATCGAAGGCTGTGGAAACCAGGTCAGTATGAAAGGGTAAAACCTAATGTTACCTTTTATTGAGGGATTGACCCCCATGAACATTAAGAATTGATTCCACTAAGGTCAATTTCCAGTTTCCTGATTTTGGACCGATATTTATATTGTGTAGCTCATCGGAGGCTATGGAAACCAGTCTAATATGCCTCAGCGCAACTTCACATACTTCCTTGGATCCAGTTGTTCACTAATATTTTTTGGGGGGATGTAAACGGTGCAGGGAACTTCAACATCGTTCACATATACTGGACTTTGTTTATACTTGTGAGCAAGCACATAATTCGCAACTTTTTTTCCCCGTTCTACAAGACCGTATGAATCCATGTGGGTAGAACCGGCTTGAGATCCTCTGCCCTTTATTAACCTGGCTAGGGCCAAAGCCACCCTTTCTGCGCACATTCTAACAGGTTTTTTGATTTCCTCATTTCTCAGCATGCTAAAAATCCTTGTGCATCGGTGTTAAAGTTGAATTTGAATGCCGCCTAACACATTTGTCCACTCCGTTTTGGTTTGAGAGCCCCCAGTGAAGTGTGTGCGGTCAAAAAAGAGTACTGTATTTGAGGTGTGACCACGTTAACGCGTGACAATCACCGCTCTATTTATGACGCGAAGCGAGAGGTTAATTCTCTCGTCTTTCCTCACGCCACTCAAGACAAAGAAAAACGGTGAGCACCTCCTTGTTTGCCCTCCTTCCTCTGTGGGCCAAAGCTTGCTGCGCCATACGTTGGGTCTGACCATAGTGCCCTATGATGGCGTGGCAGGTGGAGGTCCACACTGTGGGAGCGGTGCTATTCTCGTCTCCCTTTTTCCCAAAAAACTGACGCATATTCGCAGGTTTTACCTCGTGAACTATACACCTCCAGGTGAGCGACACGTCCAGTCCCTGCTCCAAACCCCCTAACTCAAACCTACAGGACCCGCATGGCGGCGCGCCAAACCCGCAGTGGCACGCAGTTCTCGCCCTATGAAGGCTTTACCGTGCCACCTATAGACAGGCGACCCGTCGAAGTTATACGGCTGGATGTGTCGATAGAGGAACTGATCGAAGCCTCGATGGCAGAGGCTGAAGAACGTGCCGCATACCTTGAATCCTTGCACGCCGAATTCCGCGACCATCTTGGGCACTCCTCAGGAGACGACAACATCGCCGATGCCACCCACGACCAATGGAACGACGAGGAATGGGAGGATATGCCTCTAGTCTCATCGCGACCTCCCTCTCCCCTGACACCGCTCTCACCATCTCCCCCATCTTCACTGGCGTCTTCACCAGCATCGTCGCCAACCTCTTCCCCTGCAGTATCTCGTTCTCCCTCCCCAGCCATGATGTTCGCGCCTGCAGCTTCGATCTCCGCCGTGCCCGCAGCTTCGACCTCCACTGTGCCTGCAGCTTCGACCTCTGCCGCCGCTTATGACGACGAAGATGATCCGGAGATGCCAGCGCTCAGCAGCGCCCACATTCACCGCTATCGACAGAAGGTCGCGTGCGCCAAGCGCCGCAAGGGCCGAAGGCGCAGGATTGCAGAGAACTCCTCCCCTTACGAGTACCGGCCCAAGGAGCGCCATTCTCAGAAGCACCGCGAGCTTACGCCGGAGCGTACCGCCTTCGATGCTGCGGAGCTCCCTGCGGCCACTGGGGGCTTCACTGGCAAGCCGACCCGCGACAAGACGAGGCGCTTCCCGACGCGCGAGGAACTTTTGAAGTTGGGCTGTACCCGGGTCGGATGGGAGGGCAAGTAAGTCGAAGCTCCGTTCCAGCGCTACCCTCACAACTTAACCCTATGCCTCAGGAACCCCAAGCTCGTTCTGGACGTCCATGACCGCATCGTCACGGTCCTCGTCGGCACCCCCGAGGATCCGGAGTGGCCCAAGGTTGTTGAGAAGGCAATGCGAGCAATGCGAAGGGCGCGCCGCTCCGGTTTCAAGCGCAGGGTATTCCGGAAGAAAGATTTGCATCACCGATGTGGAGAGTACTTAGCACTTACTACCGGCGTGTCATTTGGCGGAGGGCGACAGGTAGCCTAGAAATATTCGTACAACTTTTTTCCCCCCTTTACTAATCCATGTCGTTTTCATTGCTTAGAGACCGGGGAACCTGGTTGCTCCGAGGAAAGTTCGACGTATCATTGGACGACTACTACGAAATAAGTACGTTCGTCGCGTAGCGGGATTCCAGTCCAGTAAGTGCGTAACCTTCGAGTACAGGGACCTAGTCTCATGAGTTACAGGTGCTCTTGCTACCTATGCCCCAAAACTTTTTAGATATTACTGCGATACCATGCGTGAAATATTTCGACGTCAGCCTGGACTCCGCCACAATTTTTCGAACTCAGTCTTCCCCGCGGCAACGTTCAACTGCGGGCCGGAAGCGCTCACATACGATCATCGGGACTACGGCAATTGGGCAGCGGGCTTCTGCACCGTTACTTCTGGTGGAAAATTTGACCACACCAAAGGCGCAGATTTGTATCTCAAACAATTACGACTCATCATTGAGAGTCCCAGTTACTCCACGCTGCTCATTCCATCTGGTTGCATGGACCATGGCAACACACCGTTGCAGCCCGGGGAGACACGATGTTCCATGACGCAATATGCGGCCGGCGGACTTTTTCAATGGGTAACATATGGTCATCAGACGGTTTAAAGCACTGCTTTCGCAGCCCGGTGGTGCAGAGAAGAAGGCGGAGATTGACGGACCACCCGGATCGCGATGGAAATGGGCCCTGAATTTGTTATCAAAGTATGATGAACTAGAAGCGGACCGCGCCGCCGTCTTTGGCCACCGTACCTCTGCTCCCTCCACATCTACATCTACTAATACATCTCCTACGTAGAAGAGTGTCTACATGCCCTTGTAGTCAATGCTATAGCTGCGTACTCCTTGGCTTTTGTTGAAATGATGAGATAAGATCCGGATTTGGTTCTGTCAGATGGTTGGTCGGGGATAAGTCGACAACTGGCATGCCTTACGACCTCTTACGACAGGATTTATTGCCCATCTTCTCTCACGTCGGGCAAGGCTAAATCCAACAGATGATCATTGATAACAGGATATAAGCATGCATGCCAAAGATTTCCTTCAGAATGGCCAAACCAAGTGCCAAACGCAGCAAGGAGCTCAAGCATTGTAAGCCTGTAATGCCTCTTTTCTCTGTATCTCTTCACTTATTCTGTCTCCAGCTGCTATCTTGGGTGTACGGACACCTCAGATCCAAGGCTGGCGGGCTGCCACTTCTGCACCCGATAGTTACGCGAGGGAGCGAATGAGGCAGCGAGTGCTGATGGCCGAGGCCCGTTGGCAGCGCGTGGAAGCACGGAAGAAGCGTGTGGAAGCACTGGAAAAGGCACGCTTCACTCCGAGTCGTAGCATCAATTATTTTGGGACACCCATGTGGCACATACAGCACAAGAAAAAAGTCGCTGAAGCCGCTGAAAAAGAGGCTGTGGAGAAAGTCCAGGCAGAGGAATGTGCGGTGAGGAAGGCGAAGGTGGAGCAGTTGGAACGCTTGCGCAATAGTCAGGCAACCAAGCGGTTTGGTATTTACTACTTGCCTCGTAAATTACCGATTTAGTTTTACGACTGTGCCCAAAGTTGGCCTTGTTTGTTTCTGGATCCCAATGCGGCCTTCACTCAAATACTTGTGTTTTTTCGAATCTATGTTGCCCCCATGTCTTGCTCCCCACCGCTTCTTCCTGCAGACCTTGTTGGCGAAGTCGCGTCGCACTGTGATTGTGAAACCTTATTGCAGCTATTCTATCTGTCACGCGTCAACAAATCTGCCGTTCGCAGATACCTGTATTGACATGTTGTCGTGAGCCACAGGGGCTCGAGTCTTGTTCGTACTTTGGCCTCAGATCGGACGCTGCCCCCACTGGTAGATCTCATTCATCATCTGTAAATTTATTTGAAGCTGATTCAACAACTACTTAGGTTCATGGACTCGAATTTGCACCACCAATAGAATACCGAGGAAAAGTGTGCGGGCCTGATTGGGATCGTGTTCTCATTGAGATGGCCAACCTCACGTCACTCTCCATCTCCATTCACGTTGATATCTCGAACGCCGCCCTGCATGGCATCACATTCCGCCTCACTTTCTTCCGTTCTTTCTCACAGTTGACGCGCCGATGGACCCAGTTTTTGGAAAACCAGCCAAACTTGGCCTTCCTAGAGCTCTATGAGCCTCTTCTTTCCCATGTCCCCCAACTTCCAGCATTGAAGAACTTGATCGCCACTGCCCCACTTGCAGCGCAGATCCTCGAGGTCAATGTTGTGCCAAGCATCATCTTATACCAGCGTACCAACGGTATTCGCCACATCGACAGTGTCTCACTGGAGAAGTTCGCCCGGGCGAAGCCTGGCCTAGTGAAACTTCGCTTACGCTGCGCTCAATTGATCGCGTTGGCTGACGAAGCGCCGGTGGTGCTACTTGGGATCCTTGATCTAACATTGGACAGTGACCGGAGCTGGGAGACAGATAAGACGGTACTCATCTATCCTCATAGACACCATCCATACTGACCGTTTCTCTGCTAGGTTCTATCGTTGCGTGCAGCTGCGAGACATTTGACGGCGACAAACTTCCCCGCCATTCGGACACTCCGCATTGTCTCTCACCTCCACAAACCCAGCTCCAAGTGTATGACCAACGCGCTTGGATCGTAGTCGTCGATGAAGTCATTGCGCAATGTACACTACTGCACCCCTCGTGGATGTCACAACTGGGCGAGGTCGGAAGAGGAGCTGGGCAGCGGCATCCAATGTGATTTTTTTGACGGTGATTTTCTTGAAAGTGCGGGCCAAGTGGAGAGCTGGTCGTCATCAGAGGAGGCTGAGGACGAAGTCGAATAATGTTATTACTGTATTTTAAAACTGAGCGACCGGCCACAAAAATAATCAGTACTTAGGAATATTCTGAAATTTATCCATGCTTTCAGAGAATACTCGTTGATCATCACTAAGCTTGCCTCCTGCCATGAGGAATCTCCCATTTGATCCTTCAGCCACTCAAGTGCGTAGAAAGAACCCTGCTCCAGGTCAACGTTGGTTAAATGATTTGGAGGATGCTGGGAAACTGACATGCTGTATAGATCGCTTATGGCCACGAGCGTCGTGGGTGACTGAGGCCCCAGTACAACAGGTTACAATTGAGTCTGCAGCACGTCGCCATCGTTTGCGCAAGGCGGAGCATCCCATCGTCGAAGAGGAGACCATTTCAGTTTACAATGGAACTGCCCCTGAGACAGAAATCGAAACGGAGTGGCGCCTGTCAATGCAAGCAGTTGCCGACATGGCGGAGGAGTGGGTCGCTGTGGGTGAGGCGAAATGGCAAGAGGATTTCCAGTCCATTGCGGACTGGGCTATGTAAGTCGTCAGGCTGGTATTTGAGGCACTGTTAATATCATATTAGGCTGGAGTATGGGTTATTCCCGATGCCACTTCCTGGTACACAGGTGCACTGGGAGTATGTGAATTTTCACCAGTTGCAGGGACCATTGGTTCTGGACCATCGACGCTTGGATGCACACAGTGCATAGAGCTTCACAGCGTTGAAGACAATCGTATTTTGTAGTCTACCAACAATGTAGAGCCTAAAGTTTACTGCGAAGAATCATGGATGTGAACGAGAATTGGCAAGTAATATCATAAATTATACAATAATTGCAGAAAAGTTGGCCATCTGGACAAGAGCTATTGGCAGGCTGACAGCTCTTCGCTTCGTGAATTAGGAACTCCGCAGGTGTGAGAAGGGGCGGGGGATCGTTGCCATGATTATCCTCGATGAATTCGCAATTGGCACCACTGATCGCTGAAGAAAACCTAATAAATGTCAGTTTCAAAGGAGACTTCCGCATGGTAGCATGTACATGAATTCCATATTGGCGAAAGGCTCCCCAGTTTGAAGCTTTGTCAGCATGCCAGTAGTCAAAGATTTGAATTTTTGAATTTCAAGAGAGCGGCTGGTGTTGGGAGAAGCTCAATTGTGGGGATTGAATTTGAGTGTATGGATTCCTTACCAGTTCGGAGCGCTGAGACCAGGGGGGTAGGAGTTGAAGAGAATAGGAGGATATTGTTGACATGTGTCGTGTGACTCTGTGACTGTTGACGCGCTCCTTTCAGTCTCATCTGGACTGAGAGGAGTGTGTCGCTGGCGACGACACCCTCTTGTTGCAATAAATCAGTCTGTTGCCATGTACTGGGTTCATAAGCTGCAGGCTTGCGCAGTTTCTACTCACCAACTTAACATTTTTCACCACCCTACTCGAGCTCTCAACTTCAATCGAATCTGTGCTTTCTCTTGAATCCATTCTCTATTCTACTGCGATGGCCAAACGGAAGAACGAATCCCATTACGACTTGGCGCCCGAATCCGACGACGGAATGGACAGCCTTTCTGATGACGAAGGCGGCCCTGCTGTGATGCTCACTGGCCAAATCCTACAGGAGACCTTCACTTCGCTTGAAGGTCGATCTACTCAGCATATCGCCAAGATGGTTCCAGTGCCTGCTTCTCCATCCAAGGCGCCTCGTACACGCGCCGCAGATCTATTGCCAGATGAGGACTGGGGAGACGAGGCACCGCCCCACTACGAGCCGAGGGAGCCAGGTGCGGAGTATGACGCAAGCGACAGCGACAGCGACGACTCCGGCGATGAGGGAGGACGGGAGCTGCGTGAGTCGGTGAGTCACGTTTTTAAAACTCTTCTTTTGAGCAAAGACCTGACAATTGTCAGGATCACCCCCTCAAGCAGTGGGTATTAGACCACAGGGACGAATTCCTTGATGAACTCCTGCGATGGGAAGGGCGTGGTGATCATCGCATCTTCGATATCTGCCCAGCTTGCACCGTTGGCAACAAAGCGGACCACCGCTGCACCAACTGTGTCAGTGGTGGTCAGTTGGTTTGCCTGAGGTGCGTTGTTGAGCGCCATAGGCAGCTGCCACTGCATCGCGTGCAGGTAAGCCTCAATTTAGCCATATATTCCATATTATTGACGACGGGGGCAGCGCTGGACAGGCGACTTCTTTGAACGCAAGACACTTCGTGATTTAGGCCTGCGCATACAGCTCGGGCACTGGGACGGCCGCGAGCACCGATGCGCAGTACCCACCAAGTCTCGTGAGGACATCTTTGTCATCGTCGATGATCACGGTGTGCACGAGGTCTCCTTGGACTTTTGTGGCTGTGGCAGGGGCGGGTCGCACACAAGACAGCTCCTCCGCGCTGGACTCTATCCCGCAACAACGACAAACCCGCGCACAGCGGCGACTTTTTCCGTACTACGCCGCTTCCACCTTCTCTCCTTCGAATCAAAGTGTTCCAGCTACGAGTTTTACCACAGTCTCGCACGTGAAAAGGACAACACTGGGCTGCAGCCTCCCAGGGTGAGTGCTATAAATCTTTCCATGAACTGCGTTGGTCTGACTATATCTGTAGAATCGCTATCATGAGTGGAGACGAATGACTCGTGAATGGCGCAATCTACAGATGCTAAAGCGGTCTGGACGAGGGCACGATCCTACGGGACCGGCTGGTACAAAGCCAGGAGCGTGTGCGCTGCTTTGCCCCGCATGCCCACAGCCGGGGAAGAACCTGCCAGATATCAGAAAATATACCGAGGTGGCTAGAAGCCAGTGGAGCTCACAGAGGACAAGGAGCTACTCGAGTGCAGGTGCAGGAGCACAGAGAGGGCACAAACGATGTGGGGGAAGAGGATAATCGATGAATTGAGGCTATGCTACCATACAGCTGATAGATATACATAGATCAAGTATCAAAGATGTCCAAAGATAACAGTGTACTCGGAATGATGCAAACAGCCATATACTGACACCAGAGGACTGGCAGTCGAAGTCAGAAGATCAGAGGTAAGCTAATGTTATTACTTTTAATGACGAAGTTGGCTAATTGCCATGCAGGTTCTTGTACGCCTTATTTCTCGCGATGGATGCGAACTTTCGCCTCAAGCGCAAAGACGTGTCCAGCGAGGAGAAGGACCCCGGGTTGGGACCGGGGTGGGCTTTCTTTTGCGAGGTGAACGGCTATATGGCCCACGTGGAAGAGCACCGGAAGATACCCCAGGAGGTACGCTTATTCCTTTTCTTTTTTGAGAAACATTAGCTTACGATGGAGCAGCGGAGCCGTTGTGTCGCGCATGACGCTGTTGATAGGCCCGATAAGGAGTCGCGCGGTACCGTGTCTTCGGGGATATGCGCCGTGGATTGTGCCCGGCACAACATGAAGCACCCAAGCGCTGTGGGGGACCTTCAGCAGGGGGAAAGGTATCGGATCATACATATTTTGTTGTTAGGAGCGCCGGGGATCTGATTGTAACGCAGATATATTAATGTGGATTACATGTTCTTCGGAAGTATCGAGGGCACCGAACTGCAACGTTTCTATGTCTCATACAACATTGCCTGCCAATGGCACATCAACCTCTGGGCTCGAATGGTGAAATACAAGCCTGAGATCCACTTCACACGCGAAGGGAAGTTCATGGTCTTCCTCGTGCCCAAATTCCACCTGCCGGCGCACATCGAGTCGTGCAACGTCCGATTTTCATTCAATCTGACGAGATATGTTGGCCAGACCGACGGCGAGGCTCCCGAACGCGGCTGGGCAAATGCAAACCCTCTCGCCGGTAGCACTAAAGAGATGGGGCCGGGATCCAGACGTGACCATCTCGACGATCATTTCAATGACTGGAATTACAAAAAGATTGTGGCCTTTGGTGAGTCGTCGTGTTTGTGAGGGGGATCAGTAGCTTACCTTCCTCCAGGACGGATGATGCTGAGAAAAATGCAGGAGGCGCTCCCCGAGATGGTGGAGAGTCGGCTGGCACTGAGGGAGATGGAGGCAACGCTAGGCAACGGGGTCGTGGTGGAGTGGACTGGGATGGCGGAGGCCTGGGAGCAGAATGCTGCGGCGACACCAAACCTCAAGCCCAACCCGTTCGAGACCGTAACGAAGGACACGCACCTATCGAAGGTCCGCTTGGACTTAGCACAGGAAGCAGCAGACAGAGAGGCAGCGGGGACGGAGGACGAGGGCGCTGTACGGGCGGACATGCACATCACAGAGTGGATCGCCATGGGTGTGCAGCTCGAAGAGCAGCAGTAAGTGGATAACCTGTATCAACGACTGGGTGCTTACCAGACGCCTCAAGGCGCCTTCTGGGATTCGACGTTGCGAGCACGGGCCTGCATCCTACAGACACTCAACGCAGGGTGATGATCGAGCGCACGAGCAAGCTGCGGCGGAAGATATTGGCCTGGATGGTTATCCAGACGCAGTTCTTCCCTGCTGTCACCCGGATCCGCGAGCTCGAGGACCTGGCTCGCATGCGTGCGGCGGAGACGCAGGTCATTCCCGGGATACTCGTCCACAACATGGCACTTTGGCTGCCTTCCGCGTTGATGGGACGCCCGGGTGCGACGATGGACGAAGCTGGCTGCAGGTTCACTGTCCTCGAGGCGGAGTATCGCCTGCGAGTGGGCGAGGCTCACGAGGCGCTGCACGACATCCGACGGTACCTCCTCGTGCGCACCCATCTCTACAAATTCAAGGACGGACAGGTGCGAGGGGTGAGAGATAATATGCGCTCGCAAGATAAAATCGATGCGCTCAATGAGCAGGTCCGCCGAGCCGCTGCACGATATCGGAGCGCACGCCGCGCGCTGGTGGTACTGGGACGGGTGCTGGAGCGGAGGGAGTGGGAGGTGGTGCTGAGGCCTCTGGCGGCGGAGGACGTGAGGGGCATGCCACGCGCGCACTTCGGGGATGAGCAAAGGCAGGCGGGGAAGACGAAGGCGAAGGACTCACGGACGAGCGCGAAGCGGCGCAAGGTCGCGCACGTTGCCCTGTCGTGGATTTGGCTGGTGCAGAAGAAGTCGGCGGAGCAGGAGGATGAGATGTCGGAGGCAGCGCAGCAGCCCGCCATGGACGAAGGTACGCACTGCTTATTGAAATTGGAGCTTTTCAATAATTTGTCTCCCTGCTGTAGCGCTTCGCATCGAATGGGCCAAGACGCGTGCGAGATCGATGCGCTGGCTTGAGGAAGTGCAGCTCCTTCAAGAGGAGATGCGCCGAATCAAGCAATTTTTGCTGTGGCATTCGTCCTGGTGGGCAGAGCAAGTCGGTCGGCAGGCGGAGCTCGTAGACGTGCTGCAGGCAGAAGGGGATCGCGCATACGCGCTAAGGCAGGCGGCGCTGAAGGCGGGTCTGTCCGCCAGCTTTGCGAGGCGCTGGGAGCATCTTACGAAGCTCGTGGAGCAGGCGCAGGCTGGGGCAGACATTGACATGGATGAATTGGGGGGCCAGAGGATCGAGGAGGCGGAGGAGGAGGATGTGCAGAGCGAGGAGGGATTGGAGGACGATCCGGTGCCTGCAAGTGCACGGCGGGCAGCGAGACCCATTCTCCTCGATATGTAATTTGTGCGCTTGACAGTCACTAAGCCCCATTTTTATCGCATTTAATTCATTTTCTTTTGAGCTCATCGTGGCCGACAACGTCGACAGACCTCTTGACGTCGTCTTCCAAATGCGGCTATTTTCGGAAGTCTCAGCCAAACACTGAATCACACCTGCTCGTTGTTGCCTTCAACGATGGCGCTGTGCTCATGGCCGGCCTCACTGTCTAATGGATTGGGAATGGCTTCTAAGGGGATGTATCATGGCCAGTATCTAATTAGCGGTATTGTTACATCACGGTCTGATAGCTAATTAGCAGGGCTGATGTATTACTCTGCCATACTGTGGTCCGAAATGTTGAAGGCAGCAGCTGCCTGGGTCCGTGGGTTCGGAGTCTTCCGAGCGGTCGCCCAATCTGCACCAGCAGCTTTCGCCACAGCTTCCATCGCCTCAGAAGCGCGAGTATTCTGGATTGCCTTCGTCGGCACGGGGTTACGGGTGGAGCGACGCAGAACAGGTGCAGGAGGAGGGGCAGCAGGAGGGGCAACGGGAGCGGCAGGTGCGTTCACTGCAGGTGCAGGAGCATTGTCAGTTTCAGGTTCTGCAATAGGAATAGGAACATGCGGCGCGTCATCTCCGTCCTCTCCTCCAGCTATCACCACATCTCCCCCTGCTGGAGGAAGAGTCCGATGCCCAGCCCCTTCCTCAAAGACGACGTCGCGAGCGTTAAAGAGTTTGCGCTCAGCAGGGTTCCAGAGACGGTAGCCAGCGGTCCCGTTATAGCCAACTAACACAGCCTTGATGGAGCGCGGATTGAGCTTGCCGCCAGCTGCCTCAATAGGCACAATCTTCGCATACGCCGTGGACCCGTACGCACGGAGGTGAGAAATGTCCGGTTTCTTGTGATGATACATCTCATGCGGGGTCTTGCCACCTGCGCGGCGTCTCGGATGGAACCACTGGAGGTAGATTGCCGCTGCAAATGCCGTTGGCCACATGCTCTTTGGGAGTCCAGCATCGAAAAGCAAGCAACGCCCAAACTCGACTGTAGTACGAATTCCGCGCTCGCCAGGGCCGTTCTGCGAGGATGAATGGGGAGTGGTAACCTCGATAATAATCCCTGCAGCACCACAGAAATTTCTCCAAAGTTCGTTAATCCATTCCCGCCCTCCATCAACCCTGACTCGCTTCAGAGGTTTGCCCGTTTGCGTCTCAAGCTCCGCCTTAAAGAGCTTGAAGGCTTCCAGCGTCTCCACGGCCGTTTTACGAGCAAGGTAATATGCCCAAACGCCTGCCGTATGACCCTCGACAAGATGCATTAACCAATTTTTACCTCCGACAGAAGTAACCTGCGCTGGGCCCCACAAATCCATGTACACCCGCTCCCCGATCTCGCTCTCAACTTCGTGAACCCCATCAAATGGGCGACGTGCATGCTTACCAAGGATGCAGTCTTCACATAAGCCATCCATGCCTCCTTCGAGCACACGGAGGCCGTTGACGTGCTCCCCGGAGATCAGCGCATCCAGCCCCGCATTGCCGATGTGACCGAGACGTCGATGCCACGTCCCTTTACTGGCTGGTATATCGCGAGATCTCGCAACCCATGCAGCAGTCACACCGGCGCTCTCAAAATCCACCACGTACATGCCATTGCACAGTGCCCCCTCCATGAACGGTGAACCATCGGGCCGTTTGAAGATCGCTTTCCCGCGGGCAAACTCCACCGCATATCCCTTCGCGTCAAGCTTCGAGATGGAAATCAGGTTCGCGGTGATATCAGGAGTATGGATGGCGTCGAAAGATATCTCCTTCTTCTGCCCCAGGTACGTGATAGTTTTATGCACCACCCCTGTTGCGAGGATACGAAATTTTGACCCTTCTGCAGCATTCCCTTCACGCGACTCAACTGGATGGTACTCGGAAAAATCCTCGCGCCTCCAGAAACAGTGCTCAGTCGCTCCGGAGTCCACGACAACGATATACTTGCGTGCAGGATCACTGGACTCGGCCATGAACGCAGTAGTACCATCGTAAAAACCTTCCGAGCTGTTTTCGTGCTTGCTGTCCGAGTCGTCGGATGGCGCATCGGAAGTCTCGTCGTCCTCAGGCTCGGGCAGGCCTAGTACACGTCGGCGATGCACTGCATACCATGCAGCAATGTCGAATGCGGGATTGATAATCAACGGAGTTGCGATAAGTACGTCCTCGTTGATCATATTGTCCATAATGACATGCTCAGTGGCTGACGTCTGGTAGACCGTGAACCGTTGCTCCTCCTGAATATGGTCGTCTCCAGGGTAGAGCTGTCCATGTTGTAGCGACACCTCAAGCGAAGTTTGTACCGCTCCACGCGCCTCAGGGAACGGTGGTAAGTGATGATTCGGATCGAAGGGCTCCAAACCAGGCATGTCGTCGTCGGTCTCGACATTGTCAACAAGCTCAAATTCTGATGTTGCAGCAGAGTCAACAGCATCGATGATGTCGAAGGAGTCCGACGAGTCAGGCACAAGGTACGCATTCGACGACATCTCCGCAGGAATGCCGGTAGGCATACTGACAGGAATAGTGGCATCAGCCGCTTCATCCCACGCCATGAACGACTCCGGCGAAGCAAGGACTTCTTCCCCACGGAACTGTACAGCCTGGATACCAGTGCCATCGTAGACATTGACAATCGCCTCCGGCACTGTCCACGCGGTAAAAGCGTAAGTCTCGACAGTATTTGCCGATGCAGCTGCAGGTTTCTTCCCTTTCCACCACGATGGGAACTGACCCTCTTTACCTCCCCCAGGCCAAAAACAATCGGGAATTGTATGGCCTTTCTTGCCCGTAGCCCCGCACTGAGTGTTGGAGCACACGAGATTCTTGCGTGCTGCACGGCGGGCATCGCGGTCATTGTAGGTGTTGGTAGCGAGGGCTTGAGTCGGATTGGAAGACGAGGAGGGAAGTGCACGATTGCTTAAGCGCTCCGCATGCATCGTAACGAAGCTGATAACCTCCGCAGATGTCTTGAATGTGTGGAGGACAGGTACGACTGCATCCCACTCTTCTCCGAGGAGTGAGATGAAGATCGTCCGGAAGCCAGCGTCTTTGATGTCGGCGCCCATGTCGTTCGCAATCTGCCAGAGGCTGCGAAGCCGAGAGACGTGGTCGGAAAGGGGTGTTCCGGGGACAAGGTAGGCATTATGGAGATCACGCAATGCATTTACTAACCCCATCTCGGTGACCTGGTTATGATTTTCCTCGAGCGATTTCATGGCTTCGGCGGCGGTGCCATCAACCTTCAATCCCAAACCAACCGGATTTTTCACGTTGAGTATGAGAAGCGCAGTCGCAATCGCGTCGCGGTGGCGCCATTCATCATAGGATGGAGCAAGGGAGTAGATGCTGGTGGGTTCGGGGGGAAGGCTGGTACTCTGGGGAACTCCGGTGCCGATCGTCGGAGCAACGGGGCATGTTATCTTGCCGTCAATATAGCCGTCCAAGCCACGGGCTTTGGCTAGTGCTACGATCTTGGTTTTAAAACCACTGTAACCAGTGCCGTCGAACTTCTCCCCGTCTGGGAGGAGCGGTACACCAGTAGAGTTCGAAGTCATGGTAGAGGGTAAGACAACGGTAGCAACAATATATTGCGTGTCAAGTCAGAATCTTGAGTCGTAGATGATTTAGTGTGCCAATGAGATTTAATCGAAGCAAGTTAGACACGGAGGCCCATAACCTGTAAGGAATAATACTCAGACGGGCACAATATGAGTGAACGGCTGTATTATATACCTGTAAGGAATAATACTACAAACACTGGTAAGTAAGAAGAATATAAAAGTAGATATAAGGGACAAACCTCAGACGGGCACAATATGAGTGAACGGCTGAGGAATGTCCCTAGGTACGTAGCAGTATAAGTAATACGGCGAAAAGTGGCCGTGTAGAGATGGTACAGTATTACAGGGCGAGGTCTACGCACGCGCTCGCTAGCGAGCGCGTGCCGACTTTATGGCGCGTCGAGCCTCTATTTCAACAGCCGGAATAAGTGGCACTGAGGAAAGAGCACTGGAAGGCATATGAGATCAAATGAAGAGACCGTTCATGATCGTCTCTTCGTACAGCACTTGTGTCCAACGGTTGTAAATGGGATCCCGGCAAGGTGGGAACAAAAATTCGGCTGTGTAGGGAAGCTGTTGACTAGTGGATGAGACCAGCCTGTTGACCGTGGAGACTTAAAATGGATTACTTAGAATTAGCAGCTTACAGTGGGAAGGTAGTTAATTTCGGGCATCGGGAGAGTGCTAAAACCAAGCTAAAACCGAGCCGGTAATCCAAATAAGAAGATGATGTGTGTACTGCGGCACAAATGTAGCGCGGAGGAAACGTCCGATAATTACCGGAAAGGAAAGGCAAGCCCAGACATGCACATGATTGCGAGACTCGGCATCATGAACGCGGGTGTGAATCTAAATCGGAGGCTCAAAGTTGCCCCTGAGGCGGGTCTGGGGGAAGGCGTAGGATCGTCGTTGCCCGAGGAATTATCCGCTACTTGAACGCTGGTGAACGACCCAGGTAATCAGCATCGATCTGCAGAAGGTAGATCTAGAATAGCCTTACACGAAACCGTTCACATCCAGGTGCCACTGCCCGCCGACATCCGCTCTCTCGTCCACAACATGGGCCGCGGGAATCGACCGCCTGTCGCCTGATGTTGACGCCCCCCAGATATCGACTTGCACAGAAATTGACTGCGCCTCGCTGACTGCGACCTGGTACACGACGTCGTAAGTACAATTGGATGCCATGCCGTCGAGCCCCCCGGCGGTCCCGGAGAACGACCAAGACTTTTCGTTGATCAGGACGCTGTACGCGAGGTTACTGGATGCGAAGGTCATGGCGATAGAGTGCCCTGTTTGTGCACACGGAAAAGAAATATACGTGGTGAGCATGACAGAAACCGATGTACATCCACGGAGGTAAGGAGGGAAGGAGCCAGCCACTCACCAGTGAACGTATACTTCATCGTACATAAACCAATAGCATCGAGGCTGTTCTCGCCGCTGCAACGCTTTGCTTTCGACGTGACGTTGCAGGTGGAGTACACCGAGACCCATTCGCCCATCCATGTTATTTCGGTGGAGTCAACACTTTTCCAGACGTTCTGTTTTCCGGGGCCCGCGGGCGGAGGGGTAGATGAGCTGGAGGGGGTGGGAGTAGGAGCAGTGAAATTGTCCGAGTCGGTGAGCTCGGAGGTGGTTGTTGTCTTGTGTGTAGCTGCTTATATTGATGAAAATAAACTAAAGGAGGCACATTTCAACGAAGGTTTCTTACTGGTGGGCGGAGGCGGTGTAGTCGGTTCATGGGTAGCTGCTTCGCTCGTAAATACGCGAATCGAGGGTGATTTCAATGGAAGTTTCTCACGGGTGGGTGGTGGTCTGTCGGTGGTGGCTTTGTGTGTAGTCGTCGTCCTGCGTGTAGTCGTTGTGGGTGGTGATTCATTCCCGCCTTCGTCTTCGCCGCCGCCTCCAATGGTGACAGAACCCCCTGCGCCAGAACAAACTTCTCCATTGGGACAGCAGCCTGAAGGTGCCACACAATACCACCCTGACGGACAACATCCACCACCTATGCAATGTCATACAGTCAGAAAATCTTCGAGGACAAGGTTATTACTATCTCACCGCCACAGCACGATCCCGTGGTCCCGTAAGGACAACAAGAATTCGGGCAGCATGCATAATTTTCAGGACAGCATTCTGAAATTAATACATTTGGATGAGGGACTTAAGGCTAGAGAGTGCCGCTTCCATACCACCGGTATTATCACACACTCCGTAACCGCTTGGGCACGCACGTTGCCGAGCAGTAAGACCCACTAGGCCCTCGATGCGTTTCCCAGGTATCAATGCTGTCCCTGCTCTGGGTAAGAGTTGATGGTGCGCAGCTGCGTGTGTGTCTGGAAGAAGAGCGATGAGTGGAGGGAATTTCAGAAGGACCAGCATTCTGAGAGATATAAAGCAAGCACGATGGTCAGACAGGAGGGACCTACCATTGTAATTATACCACCTCTTTCAAAAAGGAAAAAATTATTGAGAGTACGCATCTGACGGATGGCTGACATCTAGCCCTGACAGATACATGCGACTGGAAGGAATTGCTGGCGCAACTCAGATTCTTACCACTGTATCTCAGTTTTTGTCTTGGCTTCTGTTTGGCTTTTGTTAGCTGGTAATCGCCCGCGATCGTCCGCCCTTCCCTGCGTCCGCCACTTTTCACCGCGACAATCAACCCACCTTCAGCAAACTTCATCACCCTGAAAGTTGTTGGAATGCATTTGTTACCTGGCTTCAGTCCCCCAATTTCTTTCCGAGCGCTTTTTCCTGCGAGACGTTTCTAACTCTGGCCGATCGTCAAGGACCGTGATTGATGGGAAGATGGAAACAAAGATGGTTTAACGGTTAAACAATGTGATATTCGTCTACGTATGGAATATTTAGGTATAGGTACCTCGACGAACCAATAAGCCAAAATGTAACAAAGGAGTAACATAGATCGTGCGGTACCGGTGACTTAACAGGCGCGGACTGGCGCGGACATCCCCAGGACATGGAAAACGGCGATACATTTGACTATTCAGAGTGTTCTGCGGCTTCTAATTAGCACTCTTGTGGCTTTGACATCCACAATGTTTACAAACCATCGGCATTGATAGAACAACTACATTCACGCAACATAACCTTTGATGCAGACACTGATGCGGGCACACGTGCAGACAAGTAAACCGATGCAGACCAAGGGCCTTTAGGTTATTTGGGGGAAAATGTGCGTTCAAGGGAGGGAACAATAGTTTCCAAATCGGCCATGGGAAAATCTGATATCTAACCCCATTGACGCAGCAACGAATTCAAAAGCCCGAGTTCTTTCAAGAATAAGCTAGTCTGCGTCGGTTTGATTTGAACCCAGGAAAACGTCTACAATCCGCTCTTCTCCGCCGGGTACTCCAGGTATACAAATGGTGACGAGGCCTCGGGCCACAGGGCACCAGCACCGTGTTCCACGCCCTGATCCCAAGCGCCGTAGCAATAGCTGCACACAACTCTTGTTGTAAAGCCACTCTCCTCATACTAGCGGTTTTCTGGGCATGGAGAATTCTTGCTCCCTCTATTCCTGTGCTGTGTGGGCCGCCCTCGACGTATGCACTCCGGCGCGTCGACATATGTGGTACATACGTACGAGGTATGTACTAGAATAAATGAAGTATTTACAGTAAACGAGTGAAGGACACCTATTAATATTAAGGATAGAAACGGAACAGACTTTGTGGTGCCATAAGCGAGGGAAGAGGTGGACTCTAGGCCATCCGGTCGATAGAGTCGTCGCTATTGTTTCCAGACTGATTCTGATTCTTCTCATTCCACCCACGGGATGTGGGGCTGTCGTGGTACTCCTCGTACTTTTGAAGAACCTCGTCGCGAAGTTCATCCCCGCCCCAGCCCAAGGCCTTCTTGGCTTCCGACAGAAAGTGCTTGATAGGCGAGACCAGGGACGTCGCTGAGAGGAAGATGGAGAAGAGCTATAGGCAAAGAACGCGTTAATGAATGAGAGTCATGTCGAAATGACAGTGGCATTAACTAGCCTGAGACGGTGTGATTTTGTCGACCAAGTCCTTGTTGAGGATCGTGACGGTGGAGATGTTCATATACGAGCGGATTAAAAGGACCACCAGGAGAATCCAGACCAGGTCGATGATGACAATGAACAACGACCACAGGATACGGGCTTTGACCACCGCTCTGTGGCTAGAAAATTTTCTCTCAAGTCAACATCTATATATCGGATTAACTGAAGACAGACGTACCCGAACGAGGGCATCTTGCCAACCAGTCTGGCAAACAGGGTCATCTTGGAGCAGATAACGCTTATGAGACAGATAGTAGTGAGGAAAGCGAGAGGTATGTAGAAGAGTTTGTTGAATGTGAAGGTGCATGCAGGCTGAGAGCCTCGAACACCTTTCAACTCTTGACCCACCAAAGCCGCGGCCTTGACAGCCTCATTTTGGATCCAATTGTGATTAGGACTGGCGAGTGTGGCGAGGACAATGACAAGGATTATGCTAAACAAGGGCTTCAGCACGCCGAGATGGTATAGATATTCGACGATATGGAGAAGGGATGCCGCGCCAACAAATGCTAATGCGCTCACATGAGATAGACCTCAGTCGGTGGTAAGGGGAGGACGTGCCTATGGTCTCAGATCCGAGGACAAGTAAAACAATGAGGTAGACATCGTACGTGTTGATCTTCCGCTGGACAAGGAACACAAAAGCCGAGGTGATACGAGAGAAACTCTGGATGTAGTGCAAATAAAATTGGTGGCGGCGGTCAGTCGGATTGGGGAGCCAGACCATCGCGAGGCCTACACATATCCTAAGTTAATTTGCTTATTAAACACTTTTAATTCCGTACCAGTAACAACCGAAGCCGCAATGAACGAAATGACAGCTGGATATCCGCTAACATCTTTACGAAGACATATTCGCTCAGACTCGAAACATCCACGACGATGGCACCCTCACCAGGGTTAACGCAAATCCCAGGACATTGATCGAGAGGAAGGATCGAGGTGTCGAGACAGTACAATTGAGTGTTAAAGCTCAAGGGCACACTGCTGAGATTCGGCGTCATGACAGGGAAAAGAGCGTGGGACTACTAGACAGCAGTAGGAAAGAAACTGGAGGATCAAATGAAAATTTCTAGATTATATATTGTACGCCGATTCGAAACATTCGATGTAGCGTCTGTTGGGAGCCTAGGGTTCCCCGGAGATCAATCTGTCACGGGATTCTTGATTCTGTCATGACTTGTGGCTAGCGCCCGGTGAGAAGATGTGGATAGCCCTCTCCAACGCCGCGCTTTATAATAAATCCCATTCAGCACTTGAAACGTTGGAGGTACCTGGAAATCTTCTACAGCTTTTAAGGCCCCAGTGGAAACACGGTCGGGCCGAATCAACCAAAAACGGGCAAAAGCAGGAAAATCTGCAGAAGTCGACCATTTCCTACATTTCTTCTGCCATGATGTCATCCTCGGCTCTACTTGTCCTCTGTCCTTAGCATACGACTCGCAGCTCTCGTTCGGATGTGGACTCGAAAACGAGGCCTGTCTGAGTTGACGTCATTTATTCCGGACTTCGGAGCGGAGTTTGAATGTTACTCTCTCTCGTACCACCACTTGCGGCCCTAGCTTGAGCATTTCGTCTTACCTTCCTGGCGCCGTATCACCTGGGGTCTTCCCTACCCTTCATTGACATCTTACTAGCACTTCCTTGGCTTGTTCAACTCTGGGTGGCGCGCAGTCTTTTACAGACTTTAACCCCAATTCTGGGCTCAGCTTATCCATCTCACCTGCAGCAGGATTGGCTAGACTGCAGGATCGCGTGGTGATACCAAGTTTGGCTTTCTGGGCGCCCGGAGCTTCCACAACGTGCACATCTTCCTCTTACATCGACTGCCCACATCCTTTGTGAACCGAAAGCAATTTCAGAAGAGGTGCGGCTCAAATACCTAGTGCTTCTTCCAGATGTAATGAAACCCTGATTCAGCGACACAAGCGTGCGCCTGCTGTGCCTCTCGTTGAAATGTGAGTAACATCTTTTCTTTCTGCCAACCAGTACACCGACCAGTGCCAGCAGTGCATTGTCGTAGGTCCGCTCAGAGGAGGCGGACTGGATTTTGGCCAGGAGGCGACAGGTCTTGCGCGCTCCTCTCGCTTCTCATCGGCACATCGTTGTTGTCGCCGATATGCATAGCGTGCGTCGCTGTCGCTGCGAGGTCAAGCTAACTGATTCCCTCATTGTCTCTAGATGCGGAGTCAAGCATGGGATGGCTTGTCGAAAGCCGCGCCCAAGCGAAGGGAATAAATGAGTCAATTCATTAGTTTTCGCCCACCCTGTTTACTTACTGACTTTTGTGCAGGTGTAGAGGACGCCGACGCCCACGAATTTGCACGCTGCCCTGAAGGTGCTCAGCGGCATGCACCAGCCCCGCCGCGAATCCCAACCTCGACCGTAACAAGTCAGCGTAGGCGGGACACTGTAGCAGTATGTGTGCTATTGCATCTATGATGCGTGATGTACTCCCTACCCAAGGCTGGATCGCAACGCGCTGCGCACAGGCAATCTCGGCAACCTGTCCGCGAAGCGCACCAGAAAAAACCCGCTTGCTCGTCGAGCTCTACGCCTTCTTCCACGGCGCGCCGCTTGACGCACGGGGAGTTAGCATGGTGCGTCTTCGTTTTGATCGTGTTATTGCATCGTATAACCTCCGCACAGAAATCCCCGACCTCATACACACCCCACTCCCGCCCTGTTCCGCAAATGGGTGTCTGCAGGGTGCACCGATGCGTAACGCCAAACCTACTGGGAGCCGCCGCCTCAGCGAGCCATTCAGATTCAGAAGGTGCGTGTGCTGTGCGGGCCCAAGCATTGACCAAGCTCTCTGACTGGGACGACGACGACGACGTGATGGACGCGGGATCGAGCGCACTGGAAAAGGAGGAGAAGGTGAGCGAGCGGACTGCGCGGAGGGAGGAGCGGGATGCGGAGGAGGAGGAGAGGAGAAGGAGGGGAGATGGCGGCGTGAGCCTAGTGAGCGGGGGGGCGGCGGTAGCCGCGAGATAAGCGCGGCGGCGGAGGAGCAGCGCTGGGGTGGCGAGCAGGGCGGGGCGGGGAGCCGGTAGCCGCATACAGAATGTAAATTAGTATGTAGCTACAAATATAACCGATTTTTCCCGTTTTTGGCATGAAAAAATCGGCCCAGTCTCAAATAATCGTCAAAAACGGTCAAAATCGTCAGAGCTGACAATGGTCAACTTCTGCCGATTTTGGCAGATTTTTGACGTTTTTTTGACTACTTTGACCGACCGTGTTTCCACTGGGTTTAAGGACCGATCCTTAGGCAACACAGGAGTTGAAAGAAGCGGCACACAAAAAAAGCTTGATTAAGTAGGCCAGAATGTAGCGCTTAAGGTCTTATTTGAAGTTGCCGTTAACGACCGTCAGAATTCCACTCAAATTGAGCACCAAATTACCACGCACCTGAAAAAATAAAGACCTATGGGCCCGGAAGTTCTGGTTGAAGAAAAAGAGACCGACTTTGAGACACGCGTGGAGTGCAGTGAGTACATCAGTTGGTTCAGCGAGATCTCATAACTAAGTTTGTCGGATAGTTGGTTCCCCGGTCCATTAATACCACTCTCCGAGACGTGCGGCATGGTTGCCGTTTCCCTTCGACCAACTTATCAGATGTTGGAGTAGGAAGTAGGAAGTTGTCGGCTCCAATCTCTGGACGGAGTAAACTCGCAATAAACGGGGAGACTTTCCCTCTCCACCATATCGGACAAGCCACATTCGATCCCCGTAGCTGCCGCTATTCTCCTCAAGCCAACAAAATACCTTCAACAAGATATCCAAGAAACCCAGAACTACGGTCGTGTGGCGCAGCTGCTGTGCGAGCGGCATTATAGGGGATTAATTCTGGCCATCCCACATGGTCCGCGCAATCCAGCGCTATTAGCCAGAAATACCGACCATCATATATGTGAACGAGCAAGGGTATCCGTTGCCATGGGGCCAGCTATCACAACAGCGGCGACACTAGACCGCCCAGCTATCAAGGTCACCAAGAGAGCGACACGATTGGGCTTGAGATCGAGGAAGATGACACAAAAGGTAGGAATCACTATCGCAAGCGCCCAGAATGCGGTGGCTGATAGATGATCAGGATGATCAAGAACCCGGTGTAGATATCTGAGAAGAATGTCATGCCTGACGCTGAAGCAGATGCAGATACGCCACAGGGCTGTGCCTCTAGAGCTAAGGGAGCGACGTGTCAAGTGCGAGTCTCTCACTGACACATTCGCGGTTTCTTCCTTGAACCCCACGTCTAACCGCGATGATGCGCAGTTTGCTAACTCGAGCTCTAACCCCGAACACCTAGTAGGTTGCCGTTCCGTTCTGTACCGCAAAACGGGTGGCTGTATCCTGGAATAGCCGCAGGTGAGTGGCACAGAACGGAGCGGCAACATTGCCGTCGCGCGCACCGGATCCCGATTTTTGATTGGGAATTTGGCAGGCGATCACTTCATCAAAATTTTGCAGAAAAACAGGATTCGATTTTATGGTGGCTGCAAATCTTTTTGGGATGCTCTACAAACTCGGAAACATTATTTCTACTATCAGGAGAGTAACCCTCTTTTTTTCATAGACGCTTTGAGCTCATATTCCACCTGCCACATCGAAATCTTACATAGGTGGGCCGGATTGCATAAGTGGGCCAAAGATAGTAGTAATTAAAGAAACGCACATGCAGTATTCTAGAACAGTCTGATTTCGCCCTCATTTCGCTTATTAAACTTTGCATTTTGTTACTGTCCGCGTGCAAGCCTGCTGACGATCACATAGTCCGCAGAAATTTTGGGAGGCGCTCAGTCAAGTTCGAGTTGATGAAAATGGGAATCAGGACGGGATGAAGCGCCCTTCGGATTGGAAGGATTGTCGAGGAATACACCACCGCCGTTGGTGTGCAATAAATATGCATACAACTTGAAAGAACATTTCCAACATTACACTGTCAAAAAGTGAAACAGAAATCCGCATATACACGAGTTACGAGTCCTAAATTTATTTAGGTAATCGTTCTTTATAAGCACTTCCAGTGCAGAATTTTGTACATGGTTCAGACTCAAAACTTTGACTAGCCGTGGGAATACCATTGCCCTGGTGTGATGGCGGGAAGTCGGTGCGCTCTATTATAACTTTTGCTTTTATGATGCCAAGTGTTTTTACGTGTGATGGATGACATTCGAAAGTTCTTGTAAACTTGTTTTAGTCATTATTTTGCTGGGCCTTCGCTTGGCTTAGCTTCCTTTTGGTCATATAGGTGTCTGTTGGCCATGGCTTCAGCGCGACTCGACACAATTTCGAGGTGAGTGTACGGTGTCACTGGTGTATAATTCTTGATTTTTTTGGGGGGGGCCCTAGATATCGTCGGCTCCGCTTTCTGACGCATAGGTTTGGTATGACTCCTTGCGTCGATCTGCGATCCATTAATATCAGCAGAAGCCATGAAGGAAGGTGAGTGTCTGCATCATTTTATTGATTGGTTTTTTTACAAATATTCACAGGGGTCACGATCCATTGTCTACCGTATGAGATCGTGCTTCTTATCTGTCGTTTCATGTTGATGCAGAGCGGCGAATTTGAGTGGATTTTTTTATTGGATCGACATTGGCTTGCCCAAGTGTGTTTCAAATGGAAGCATTGTATTGGATAATGTCAAGTTTTGGCAGCATATTCAGGTTCATGTGGCTGTTCCTCTGGCTTTCCTGCGCTCCTGTTTGCTTCATAGCAAGCAGGCTTCCCTGTTCGTCCGACTTCATCTTATCGGTGTGAAGAGGTTGGTGGATGTCGCTACGGGTGTACACATGAACGGTTCGAGTTCCGTTGGAATCCTCCGCGCTGTACAACCCTTCCTCTCCAAGTTCGAGGTTCTCTGTGCTGTCTTCCGTGGCTGTCACGTCCCAGAGGAACTGCGCTACTTGTTCGAAACATATAATTTCAGCAGGCTCCGCGCTCTGAGCATGGACTTTTAAACCTTATCTTCCTCGTGGACCGTACCGACTAACCGAGGACGCCATGCTTGGGTTCCCGCTTGATATGCGTGGGCTTACTGCGCTTCGCTTGCGCGGAGCCCCTTCCATCACCTGTCCATCTTGGTTCTCCGGGACATGGGCCATCGCGTCCCTTTTACTTGGGCGGATTTTCACGACTTATTGGGGGGCGCTCCGCGGTTGCAAAAACTGGCAGTCTCCGTTGTTCGAACGTGCCAGTCGCGCTGTGCGTTCTTATGCCTCGCCTCAAAGCTGGTTCTGGCGATCGAGCCGTCGCGTCTGGTCGTACCTGTGATTTCGATATGCGGGCCCGCATTTCGAACGGTGGTCGCAGCTGCTTTGACTTTACGCGGGGCAACTTCGATGGAATTTAATGCGATCATCTACGGTATTCCGAGCCTCTGCCATTTAGATTACAGGAGATCGGGGAGTGGAACTGCCGAGAGTCTTCTCGAAATCGGGAGTGGCGTGTATGGCCGGTTTCCTCTCCTATCGCTTGTAGTTGCGGACTCTCGTACGCAGAATAGCGGATCGGAATTGGCCGGGTTGCTGCTTGGTGGCGGCGTCTTTGCGTCGTCCTTTGAAGTCGTCTTGCGCATTGGTGGACTAGATGGTGGCACATTCGTCAAATATTGCTTGGAGGAATCGGCTACGGTCGAAACTGTTGTAGATTCATCTCAGTACGGGCTTGATTAAATGCAGCATGTGTATATATGTATGGATAGTTAGCTGATCGAAGCATGTTATGTTTTACACCCGCTACACACGAATCCACTCGAACTCTCAGTCGATTAAGCTGATTTGCGGCGTATGATGATACGGTGTAGGCTCAATCCTTTCTACAGGCGATTGACCTGTACACTCGAGGAGGAACGGATACTTTGCCTATTCCGAAATGATCAGGTCGTAATTATATATGTCTGTGGAGCCTACCTGGTGGGCTGGAATGGATAGTGATATGGTGCCATGAATCATTCCACTCCCCCCGCAACCCGGTCCACCAATACTCCAGATGGAAGTGTGGTCCTCATCGTAAACAGAGGCCGAGTGGTCGGTGTTATATATCTCCAAAGAAATAAATAACCCGAACCCATCGTACAAGGTCCGTATTGTTTGTGGTCCCGGAAACATATGTGGACCGGCGGGCCATCAGGCCCGTCACCCCAACGGCTGGTTCCGAGACTAGGAAAAACCAGGAAAAACTAAGCACTGTCGTCGAAGTCCAGCCTCGAGCTCACTCCTCTCGGTCCGGCGAGGGCGAGGTGATTTGCATCGGATGATATGGATGACGTGATTCTGATGACCCATACGGAGGCACATAAGGCGAAAATTATGCATTTGAGACCTGGTACCGATACCAAGCGCCCTCTGGGCAGACTTGGTTTCTCCATGCAAACATGTCACGGTAGCATCCTTCACATTTATACCACTCAGCCTCACAGCCGCCATCAAGATTTTTAATCCTACATGCCAGTGTTTGTATTTACAGCAGTGAGCGCCCAGTTCTAAGGAGAAGTGATAGTTTATTTTTTTACACCAACGTGTAAAGATAATGGTGCATTAGGGACAGTCAGAGTAGGGGTTTCAGAAAGGTTTCACAAAAGCGCTTCAGAAGGGTTTCTCGATGAATTCTTTCCAAAGCATTTCCAAAATCATTTCTGAAGCGCCTCTGGAGGCGCTTCGATGTTTCAGATGTGCTTCCCCCACCCTTCAGAAATAGCTTATTCGTTGAGAAACCTTTTGTTGAGTCTCCCCAACTACAGCCATTGGAGCTCGTACCTCGCATGTTGTACCCTGTGGCCGACCACTGAAGTGACTGAACTTATTTTTATTTGTTTTCAATACCCTGTGCTCTCGCTGCTCAAGTTCAATGTTTATGGAGAATAACGGTTTATTTCTTCCACAATTCAGATGAATGTGCCTCTGGCTGACCACTGGACTGCGCGCAAAAGTTAAAACACAATTGCTTCCAACTCACTTCGGTTTGACTGCGAACTTAATGATCGAAATGACGGTAGTATATTCTGTCAACTAGGTTTCAGTATTTAAATATGGTTTATCTATATAAGAAAGCACAACGGTTTGTCTTTGACCACACAACCTGATTGGTTGCTGAGCTCCAATGACGTCACTATCCTTGCGCAAAATCCCACTGGCCCCACTGTTCTGGAAAGATCCGACCAAGTCGCGTCGACGCGTTCTCGACCGTTTGAGCTCATTCAGCAAGTTTACTTGAACTGTATGGACACCGATGGCTGTGTGCATATGTAGGAAGCTTTTTTCAGTAATTTGTATGCCAAATGGAAGCCTCAAAAACAGTCAAATATCGAAAAATGCGCCCCAAATTCGGATCCTTTGGGAAACAAAATCGCCAGAGGGCTCATATGGGGCTCAAACAATTTTATTGTGTCTACCTATCATGTTTGTAACAGTTTCAAGACATCAGGCCTCAGGAGCTCATTTTCAATTTTTACAAAGTACATTAGTACAATGTTTTGGCCTAAGGTTTGTGTCATATTCAAGTGAAACTACAGTGGCAGACACAGGACTCATGGACAGCTCCTGAGTAGATATGCATATTGAATCAGTGTTTGAACATTTTTACCATATTCTCAAGGTCTCTCAAGCGATATTAGTACATCTTTGGCCCGGTATCCTCAGGTACTGAACATGAAATTCCGTAGGTTTTCAGGAATATTTAATATCGGGATAAACCTTAGGGAACGCAGTCATCGTTGCTAAATGAATTTGACGAGCTATCACAACCTTTTTGTTGGAGAAACTGCTTGAATAGATTGTGCATGATTGAACATAATGATACTCATTTGACGATGATTGAAATGGTTCAATCAAGTACCTTTCAGAAATGCACAATTGACTCTCAGTGACATGATTCAATTGAACATTCAAATAACAGAATCGGTCATATTTTCGGTTATGTTCAACCCAGGATTGGTGCATGTTCCAGGTGCAATTGAGGTGCACAGTGTGTTCGAGTGAAGAGACTAAAAAATAATTAATTCTACTCAAGAGGTAGGACCTCCAACGAGGTAACCAGGCTGTATATGATCCCATCTTTTTGGTGTGTAAGACGGCCCCGTGACCAGCCAACTGAAGGCTTGTAATTGAGCGGCGGGTTGTGGTTGTGTTCATATCTTTACTGCTTCGTTTTCCGAGTTTCAGCGAGTGCACATTCTGTTATTTTTATGGATACTTTGATTGATAATACTTATCATCTCGCTTTGTTCGCATCACGCAATGCCTCGAAAGACATTGATAATTTTAACCCCCAGTTATGCTGCCTGTGGGACCTCAGGCTTGCCACAATGAGCCAACCAAAGGTTGGTGAGGAGTGGTCCAGTGAGAATCTTTATTATCTCATTTTCCTGGCCACGACAAATATCAGGCACCGAAATTCCTGTTTCCGAGTTTATGCTGAGACAGCAGTAATAGGCCGCGACGAGCCAACCAAAGTTTGGCGAGGAGTGGCACAGTAAGAGTCGGTCTCCAGGAAACAAATATTCAAGCTTCAATTTTGGCGTAGCGTAGCACGGGTAACTTCTAGTTATGCATTTAAATTACCATAATTATGTTCCTATGAAGTCTCTTAATTTTATGAGCCCATCTGCATGTGGTTTGACTCTTCCAAAGACAGGACCTAGCAGAGTTTTGATCGCATCAGAGGAATTACTTTTCCTTATTTCCTGTGTTGAGCTGCAACCCAATACCTCGATAAGCAGACAGGGGTCCTTTGAAATATGTGTGGGTCACATCCTTTTTTTCCAGAGGGATAGAATCAGAAATCAATTGGCTACAGTCCAATGAGCCCTTCTCCGCACTGAATCTGTCAAAGGTGCTGAAGTTGATGGCCTTTTCTACTCCTCCCGATTCAAAACTTTTGGAGCAGACATATAATGCAATTTCTAAAGCAGGATGACTTCTGTGTCCTCAAAAATTACTTAGGTTAAAAAGAACGTAGCCTGGGTTAAAATTCAAACTCCGTTGATTGATTGATCCAAGTTGTACCAAGAGTTGTCGTATCATGCGCTGAGTCGTACGTGATTCGAACGAGAAACCAGTTGTTTCTTTTTTTTACTCTCCAGTACTAGAAACCTCACATTATTGGAGAAGACTTGGAGAACCTTGGGAGAACTTAGCCGGATTACAAAATCACGGCATGATGCCAATTACGTTAGAGTACGGTTGGACGGACATACGATAGCGTTTTTGAGACTTGGTCCGGAATTCCGGAACCAAGAATTCGCGGAACCAGGAATAAGACGTGGTTGAACAGCCTGCCGCCTTACGCATCATGCGGCAGGAGAGCTGGACGCGGATCATCAGAGCAGATCTCTCTGCGTTGCCATACTGCAGAAGAATCGTTGCAGTGACTCAACATGTCGGAAGTTAGTGTCGTCAGTAATTTCAATGCATCGGGGCCTAAAGAGAGGCCGACGCGTCCTCACGGCACCTCTTCATGCTGGAGTATAAATGCCTTCTGCTTTCTCTGTCTGCTGCAACATACAATCGCCTCTCGTCCGCACTCAATAACAACAATGCCATCTTTCTGGGACGAACCTAAACCCGCGAGCGAACTCGGCAACTACAGAGTCCCTTCTCCCCTGGCTGGGATCCATGTCTCGCCCATCCAGCTCGGTGCCATGAGCATCGGGGACAAGTGGGTGAACCTGGGCATGGGCGCCATGGACAAGGAGTCTAGCTTCAAGCTGCTCGACGCGTACTTTGACAACAGCGGCAACTTTATCGACACCGCCAATAACTAGTAAGTCGTGCAGCATATTTCTCATCGCGCTGCTCATCCTCCACGTAGCCAGGACGAAAGCTCCGAGGCGTTTATCGGAGAATGGGCCGAGAAGCGCAACATCCGCAACCAGCTCATCATTGCCACCAAGTACAGCACTGACTACAAGCGCGGAAACGACATCGCGCAAAGGGTGTTCTATGTCGGAAACAGCGTAAAGTCAATGCACATCAGCGTCGAAGCCAGCCTGAAGAAGCTGCGCACGACCTACATCGACATTTTCTACCTCCACTGGTGGGACTGGGCGACCGGGGTCGAGGAGGTGATGAATGGGCTGCAGAATCTCGTCGTGCAGGGGAAGGTCCTGTACCTTTTAGGTCCGCGATTCTGCCTTGTAACCAGTGGGCTCATTTCGTCCAGGGCGTCTCGGACACCCCCGCATGAGTTGTCGCGAAGGCCAATCAGTATGCTCAGGATCACGGAAAGACACCCTTCGTCATCTACCAAGGCATGTGGAACATCCTGGACCGTTCATTCGAACGTGAAATTATCCCGATGGCTCGGCCCCATGGTGGGAATATAACATATTGTCGCTATTTCCTCGCTGAACGCCGTCTATGCAGGCTTGGCACTTGCTCCCTGGGCCGTGCTGGCGGGCGGGAAAACCCGGACCGATCAAGAGGAGGAGGAGCGCCGCAAGACTGGTAGTATGGGTAAATGGTTTTGGGATCATTTGCTGCATAAAATGGGTCCCTGTCGTCGATGCTTGAATGATCGGGTATCTCATCCAATGTACAGGAAGACCACGCTTACATCCGTCCCTGCCGTTTGTGTTTGTCTATCACTACTAAGCAGGTCTGCTTGGATCCGGTGTTACAAATACTTAATTAGCTCCACTTAAGTTCTAGGCGGTTGAGACCGTTTTTGGCACTTAAGTCATATTACATCTTAAGTTCTGCAAATTAATATTTGTACCCTACCTAGATATAATATATTATGGGGGTCTTCCTGAACTTAAGTTTCCTCAGGTCTTGAGTTTTTTATCACTCAAGTTCTGGTCATAAACTTAAGATCGCATAGGAGTATAAACTGGACATAATCAATCAACTACTTAAGTTGCAGAAGAGGGTGAGAAGAGGAGTTCAGTTCTGCCCGTGGACTTGAGTTTGTGCAGAACTTAATTTCTACTGTAAGACATGTATCAAATTTAAACAGTCAAAGAATTAATGGAATACTTAAGTTTTGACCGAACTGAATTCTGTCTTCAGTTCGCAGCGAACTTAAGTTCCGGAAGGTGGCATGAATCCCTGAAATGGCTGATGACATTAATATTGAGGGAAGATGAAGAAAGCCACATGGAACCCACCTCTGGCATGGATAATCAATACTGTGGACCTATTGGGTTGCATCATTAGTTCCTGACTTTATAAAGGCGAAGAGTGGCATACCGGAATGTCACTAGACAGCAGCAACCCATTGGTCAATACAACTGCTTGCACAAAGCAAATAATGGGATCAAGTGTCAAGGAGAAGAGAGAAGAGGTCATGGAAGTTAGAGCAAAGTCGAAGTGATATGTCGTGGCGTGTTTGGCGATCTCAGCCACCCTTTGTGATTCAGTAACGTCACGCGTTACTCATTCACTTCTCTCTTCTGACCACTACCCACCAATGCACCGAACGTGCCGTGACCGACCAGCTACCTGGCCCGGGACAGGGCACCACTTATGCCTGCCTCCGCGGGCCGATGACACCTTTGTTGGCAGTTGGAAACTTGTGCCACCCGCTGACATCATCAGCCCGACACTGAATGAGCGAGATGAATGAGAAGGGAAACAGAATGGAACAACAGGTGAGCGATGTCTTGTCTCTTGCCTGGGTTATTTCAACTGACTTGCTCCGCAGCTCCGTCGTGCACACCTCGTCAACGGCCCACCCATGTATGTGTTATTTCCATGTCGCACATCATGCACGTCGATGCTAAAGTTGTATGGGACTTGAGTAGCACGGAGTGATGGACGAACTTAAGTTGTGCTGAATTAAGTGGAGCGGGACTCTCAAGTCAAGCAGAACTTAAGTACAATAAATATATCTTCTTAAGTTGTTGACTACACTTAAGTCCACACCGTGCAACTTAAGTTCTATAAAGGGGGAGGGGGAAGAGGAGCTGGTTTGTGGGGGTAGTACAGTGTGAGGTATGCGGAACTTAAGTTCTCCCACAACTTAAGTTCAAAATACGGTCTGAACCACCAAAACTTAAGTAAAGCTAATTTTATTTCGTGGTGTTACGCTTCGATTGTAATGGTCGTAGTGTCGTCACCAAGTTGCATGGAATGATATATCATGGAGACGCGCATTTTTTCAGTCGCATGTTCATTCCTGATGGCGATATATGGTTTCATGACGGGATAACGACGCGGTCTTCGACTAGATTCGAGGGCAACTTGAAAATGGTTGATCTGGCATCTCTTCATGCGTATCGCGGTAAAGACGCCATGCTCGCCGTTTATGCTGTGAGCATTTGATGAAAATGAAGGTGCCGTCCTGAAATTAGAGCATATTTACTTGTATGACATGTGCGGGAAGAATAAACGAACTGAGGCTGGGTAGATTAATACGATAATTGTATTGCATAATAAAGGCTTTGCTCTTAATTGTATACCTGGGATTGGACTCGTATTGCCATGCGAAGCAATGGCCCACATGCCAAGTTATTCCTAGTATATTATCGACCGCCTCGTGGCTGAGCGCGTTGGGATATTTGGTTCATGTGAACCCCGTGACCAGATGTCCCCAAAAAAATCAGAGTGTGTGGGGGGCCACAAAAAGACTATATGCCTAATTGGGTTGTGCCCATCCCCCACCTCCTCCCTGCGCTATAGGTAAAAACCCTGATCGTCAAAACTTAAGTTTCGGTCATTTTCGGGTGCAAAACAGTCGGACCGTGACCGAAAAAACAACACTTGCCCGTCGACCTAGCTCAAACCTGAGTAGATAGATCTGTCCGTATACCTCGTACATAGTTCCCCCTATCAAGTCTTCCATAGCTCACAAGTATTCCTCGAGATATGAGTATTTTACCGTGGAAGTCTGAAAAGTCGAAAAATCTATAAAGATCCTCCGCACCCCGATACCTAAAATTTCGATGTATACATACCAAGGGTACCGTCGAAGACCGCTCATTCGGGGCTACATAATGATATAGCAATCATATTTTTACCGCCAGGATTGAGCTAGCAGCAAACCCCTAGATGCCGAATGTGGCTGAAGATTTTGCGCTTGGACCGGTGATCTGCCAAAAATAGCTTCAAAAACCTTTGACGCTACCCATATTGCTCACCTCGCACATCCTCAGGCATCTCGTCTACCCAGCAACCTGCCGAAACCGCATAACCACCCGCCCCGAAAACCTGTCACACCCCGCTGGCACCCTGCAGGTTTCGTTGGCAGGTGCCGAAAAACCTCGAAAAACCCAGGGCAGGTTTCCGCACGTGCCACAGCTGGCCAACACCGAAACAGGAACCCGCAAACCCCGCGAAAAAAACCTTTCTAAACCGCCACGAAACCTGCCACCACCCGGTCCTACCTCGCCGGGCTTTCACTACAGATGCCAAGGAAGCTGCCAGTTTCTACCTATATAGTCGTGTCATTTGGGTACCCAATTGCAATGCTATCAATCCGACTTGGTTTTTTTTGGCACCCTTTAGGGCTCGCAAAGATGACTTTGTCCCCCCGTATCGGCCCCTCCCATTCCATTTTTCCATGCTTGCTAGGGCTCCCAAACCCTACTTTGGCCCCCCATACCGGACCTAAATTAATGCCCTTAATAGCACCCCCCCTGTCTTCAATTGGCACATTTCTCATTCAAAACGGCTTTGTTTTCTGAAATCTAGATGGGGGAAGAGCACTCTTGTGGCCTTGACATCCACAATGTGTACAAGCCATCGGCATTGATAAAACAAATCTACATTCATGCAAAATAACCTTTTGATGCAGACACTGATGCGGGCATAGGTGCAGACATGCAGACACTTTTGATGCAGACAGAGTAAACCGATGCAGATCGAGGGCCTTTAGGTTATTTGGGGGGAAATGTGCGTTCAAGGGAGGGAAACAATAATTTCCAAATCGGCCATGGGAGAATCTGATGTCTAATCCCGTTGACGCAGCAATGAATTCAAAGCCAGAGTTCTTTCAAGAATAAGCTAGTATGTGCAAAAATTATTTTACACAAGCTCCAAATTTCGATTGCCGATTACGAGTACTTATATAATAAGATCGTCCCTTTCATATCTCGGGGGACACTGCGACAGTTGCGTTTCTTTTCCTTCATCCTTCTCATTTCCTTACTTCATTCTTAACCCTCTGCTTCGCATTCCTTTCATCGCCCCACTTTATCCTCCAACTTTCATCGCTTCCTCTTCCTTTCTGCAAATTCCACTCCCTACTCTCCCTCCCTATGCTAACACCCCACCTAGTTCTCCGCCCATGTCCCGTGCACGCTCTTTCTCCTCAATGGCCGCGACGCGCCGCGCTTCGCCTTCAACTAACGCCCCCCCCCCCCCCCTTCAAGCCGCGTTCGTTAATGAACTCGCGGTGTGTCCCTGTTCTTCTTCCACCGTTCCTCAGCCTCCATCCTGCTTTCACTTCTCAACCTCCTCCAACACACCCTCCCCAAATGCACACGATTCACCTACCGGCTCTACCCTTTCACCCCTCGATGACCTGCCCCCACAGACATTCAACGGCGTCTCCGGATGCGGTGGGGCATTTGCGCACGCGTTCGAGAAGGGCAATACGCTCGCGTTTTTTGCGGCGAACTTGGATAACAAAAACATACCGTGACGGTGAAGAAGATTCCGAAAATGCAAAATGATTGGCTGCGGCAATTACATGCGGCAAAACCTGAATGGCTGCGGCAAACTCATGCACGGCTGCGGCAGTGTGGTATGTTGCCGCAGCCACTCTGCATCAGTCTGCGGGAGACCTCACTAAGTTACTTATGAAAATTGACTTGGCCCTGTGCATTCTATTCTTCGGATGGGGGGGGGCTATCCGTTTATTTTTGGGGCTAGGGTCCCGTGCATGCCGGTACTCCCGCTGTATGTGAACGAGTGCGATGTCAGCCAGATCGTGTTCTCAACGTATACGGGCACGGCATATGCGACGCTGAAGCAGACGTACAACAAGTACGACCCGTCTCGGTTAGTGACTAAGCACATACCATTTTCGCCATCTCACACATACCACATAGATTCAACGTGAGGCACACCGTTGGGCCGATAGGTTTGTAAGTTTTCATGGGGAAGAAATAAATCAAAGAATTGATGGCGAACGCGTCGGTGGATGCCGTCACACACACAATATATACTATATATAACTTGCAGATATTATCTGCTGTAGATATTTAGATAAATGCTTATCGGGGAATGTAGACTCATTATTCCAAGGCTACGAGATAAATCAACGTCGCGTGTGTAATGAAATGTTCAACATAATGCCATTCGCCCGAATGTGATCGATGATTCGAATTCCGTTGCCTTCTTACGCATGGTTGAAAAAAATGGTGTTAGGCGGCTGATGGTGGAATGAGGCAAAAACTCCGAAAAAGGGTAATTCCTGGAAACCGGCGTTTGTTATTCGGACCGTGCCGTGTAAAATTATACAGGCTACCGGTAGTATTTACTTACCTACCAAATGTGAGGACACACTTGGTCGCCCGAGAGGTAGGCGCTAAACCTAAAAAGCCTTGAACCTCTGAACCAGGGCTTCGACAACTGCGAAAAACGCCTGAAATCCTCATAGATCATATTTCGGCGCCGACTGGCCGCAAAATGTTGAGATTTTGTATTTGTTTCTGGACGTACCCTATTTTCCGAGCTGGCTTGTCCGTTCAGATTCGTGTAGCATGACGCGGATTTTTCTTGTATAAAATCAGGAAACATGGCGCGGTCCCGCTCAGTAAGAATGCTGAGTATATTGAAAGGTTCTTGTAATATCTTGAATTTTGCCGGTGCAGTCTTATGTTCAGCTTTACTGGAAACGCATGGAGGCAATCCAAATTGAGTGAAACAACGTAGAATACACAGAACCCGAACGAAATGCCAACCATCAGATGTCTCGCATTCAGGCTCAGCTGATTTCGGCCGTTTGACAATGGTAACGTTGACTGGGAGGACTCATTGTGTGCCGACTTATCCTGGTTTTAGACTCATTGAGACTTGGGGTGCTAGCCACAGAACATACTGAACTGGTTTAGGTGGTTCATTGCAAGTTTGGACATCGTGCAGGGAGAATGGAGTGATGTCTGCAGAGTAACAGACTTCACTGAGTTCGAGTGGCGCCGCGGCCCCACCGCGTCAATTTTGGTAGGCACCGCGCCGAGTGTGGGATCGCCGCGTCGAGTAGAGGAACCGCCGCGTCATATTTTTGACACGCCGCGTCCAGCTGCTGCGACCGCCGCATACCGCCGAGTCACGCGGCGGTATCGCCGCGTCCGACTGGTGGGACGCGGCGAAATTACCATGCACTTCGCCGCGTCCCGCCGCAGACCGCCGCGTCCAAGCCGCGTCACTGCTGCGTTCAGGTTATTTTGCGTGATACCAAACACAGTGTACACGAAGTCACCAAGGTCCATTCCATCAGCCTTTTGACAAATTTCTTGCGATTTTTTCGGCCTTGTGAGCTTGTCGACAAGTTGACAAGGTGAAAAGTATGAAAAATGAAAAATTGCCCCACTACAACTGTCCAATGGAATCCCGAATATTTTTGAAAAAAAAAATTTAAGGGGGAAATTTTTAACTTGTGGAAATGTCGACAAGACTTGTGACTTGTGAGCTTGCTGGACTTGTGGCCACTTTTTGGCACTTTTTTGGCCTTTTTTGGCCTTGTACAAGGTCACAAGTAAAACGTCAAAAGTCTGATGTCCCTCGCCACCCATAACGTATAATTGTTGAGTACATCTTCTAGTTAGCTGCTCCCTCCAGAACGCGTGATCGGCCCTCATTAATTTTCGACCACCGCGTCACCCACCGCGGTACCGCCGCGTTACCGCCGCGCCCATCCTGACGCGGCGAAGTATTTTTGCCCCTGTATATAACATATATTATCGTTTTCATTTCTTGTAAGGTAGCCGCCATCCACCCTCGACAAACGTCACGTGGAATTTCCATATTCAGCGACACCGAAGAAAGTCAACCGATATTGGGATAAAAAATGAAGCTGGGCAAAATTCCTCCGACCATACTCTGTATATACATACAATGAAGCTACAAACCAAAATTTGAAGCTCCCCAGCATCTCTGGACCCAGTAATTTCGATAGCAAGTGAGCTGTGTTGGGACCTGTCAAAAGCCATCATTTTGTGATCTGGGCCAATGTCTTTGATGGATCAGTAATTCCAACACATGTTGGGACCCGGGCTCCCTACTGTTGGTTCTATGCATTAGGTATGCTTCTTGTCTAAAAACTGGTCGGGGGATTTGAGCCAATTAGAGGTGTACATTATTCTACACATTTATTCTTTGCAGTGCCGAATATGGAAATTTCACGTGACGTTTGTCGAGGGTGGATGGCGGCTACCTTATATATTCCCTCTCTTGATACGGGGGTTCATACCCTTCATTCAACGCTGCTCCAGCGCAGACTCGTTGTAAATGGCCCAACAAATTAAGCGCAGATTGCCGGAAGAAAATCACGATTCCTGCTCGTCCCGGCTCAATCCCATCCAGGATTTTGTTGTCGTTCTCACGAGAGATTTTGGCTGTTTTATTCTCTTCAAGTTTTGTTCTGGAATTCCAAGGGACGATCGAGCAGCTGTGTAGCATCAAAACTTCCAAATCAGACTTCAAGGCTGTAAGGATCATAATTTGGCGCGCGAAGGAAGCTGTGTATCCTGACAGCTTGCATGTTCCTTCTTAATGCCACTGTGATGGTAATACGTATGGGTTGTACGTCGAGCGCTTGCGTATATTATCTTCCTCCTCTCCTCACCAGCAATGGGCGATGAACCTAGTAATATGCTACATACGACACGCCCCCGTGTCTTAGTATGCTTAGCCAGCCCAGAAGCACTTTATTTGAGCATGCTAGACCCTAACTATGACACGCGGGGGTGTCATAACAATTATATTACTAGGGTACAACATATGTCGCTTTCCCATAATTTCACTCCCCATAGCTGGCGAAATCAGCGTGTCCGACTTGTCGCTTTACCCCAACCTCAAGACAGTGATCATCTCCGATTCCCATTGGCGCATCAACATGGATTCCCTTTTCGACCGGTTGGTCGATTTAATACCAGGCTGGTTGCACCCTCGTTGGAGCACCTTACTCTGCAAGTTTTTGAACCTGGCACGATTTCCACATTTGCGAATAGTGGCAGCCAGGTGCCAGCATGATGTGGATTTCCAGCTTCTGCAGAGGGTGCTGCCTTTGGTCGTTGCTTGGAGCGTGCTTGAAATGATACTGTAGACGCGGGATGGGAAGAGGAAAAGCAGAGAGGGAGAGGGAGAGGAAAGACTTGAGATCAATGGCTTAATCGCTACGGCAAAAACTAGGTGTTTGCTTCACAAAAATAATATACAACTTGATGACCTTAATCACCTGCCTCCTCGTACGCTACGACCTAAGTAAGATTCTGTCAACAAAAATCACTGACGCATTTAGACGAACGGGACCGACCTGCTCCTCATCCAAGGCGCTCAGCGTCCTCACGCGCAAATCCTTCCCCTCCGCAAAGTCCGAAAAGAGGCTCGCACCGAGTTTACCGTGGGGAATGTTGACGTCATCCTTGGGCTCGCCGTCGTCTGTGAGGAGGTTAAGAATCGGGCCGTCGATGTTGAGCTGTGTGTGTTCCACTCAAGTCGGGCACATGGGAGGAGGAAGGAGGGAGAGGGGGAGCGCACAAGTGTATATTGAGCCTCCACCAGAATAGGGGCATCGATGAAGTCTTTGACTCGGCTGATGTCTTCCTGTGGTTCGAGGCGCCGTTGAACAGATAATTAATATTCGACGCAGAGAAGGGCACCCACCCATTTTTTATGGGTGAAGATCTATCGGCAGAGTCAGTGAAAATAATACAATGGACCTTTGTACGAAGGACAACACGCACATCAAGCGCGACGACATGTATTTTGGCCCCCCAATGGCAGGCGTACTTCGAGATGGAGAGATCGATGATGCGCGCGGGGCGGCCTTTGATCACGACGTGGTGGTCCTGGCGAAGGCGCAGCGCCGCGGCATGCACAGAGAACGTCTTTGCGGATGGGTTGGCTTTTAGTGCATTGACTTTAGCCTGCGGTGCGTGGGGGGCGTTCAGCATGCTAGTCGCAGTGTAAGAGACGCAGTACGCAAAACGGTGCTCACATCCTCGTAGCCCCCGACATCCTCCGCGTCGACGCCATGGTTCTTCATGGTGAAATATGGCATGTACATCGTTGTTCAGAGAAGAGAAACTGCAAACCCCTATCTTGCGGAACCACCGTCATCATTGGAAATTTGAACTTGAAACTGGTGATTGCCGGCTTGAACTGACTTGAGGAGTATTATTCCGGAACCGTGAAGGGTATGGTAAAACCGCAACTGCAAGGACTGATTGGACAGGTTCTTCACGGTAGGACGGACACGGCGGACAACTCACTTGCACTGTCACTGAACTGTCATTTGCAGGGCTTTCTTTGTTTCTTTGTTCCAGCTTTGCGCCATTTGTCCTGTCGGCCAATAATTGTTTTCATGCTCAAGTGTAGTCCGAAGAAAAGAATACAGATGATGCGTGCAAAAGAAGTCAAGGTGAAGCCATGTGTCCATGTACCTATACGTTGGGTGCTGTCACGCACAATAAGCGGCGCATTGCTTCAAAATTTGAAGATATAGTACTGTCCCCTTGACAGAGTCAATTGGGCAGTAGTAAGTGAGAGAAGATATTAACGAGCGTACCGCGTTCCGACTTGTGTGACCTCCATGTAATCACAGGCGCGTCCAGCACGGCATCGCCGACGAACAGCCTGATCACGAAGAGGGCTACGGCGGCCCCAAATGTGTGTTGGCCGAGAGCTTCAAAGAAGTTGGTGCGGCCGTGCGAGGCGTCCACACATATGGTTCGTTGATTTGGGCACCCAAATAAAACACACATATAGCTAGGAGTCGGGGTAACATGTGGGTATGGGATTCAGATTTTTCCAGCTGGTATAGCACGTGCAAACATTATTTGCCTCAAGTTCCAATGGGTGGGTACCGATATTACTAGGCACTCTCGTTCGGTGCAAAGGAATGATGAATGGGCTTGTGGAATTGGAGGAGCTTATATTCAAAGAAGACGGATACACTTTTGTACGCGCAGCGGATCATCGGCGAGAGGGGAGAGTTGACATTCATACCGAGCGATATTAGACTAAAGTAAAACAAGTTCTAAACTCGATCAATTCCATGCAAAGGCAACAATCAACTAGATTCGTGCCATATTCTCTTAGGCAGATATATCACCACATTGGGTGCAGAGCTGGGAAATAGATAGTAAGACAGAGGGCAGAATATGCAAAAAAAGTCATCTCACCGCCTGCGTACTCCTCGAAACGCCACGCACACTCCGTCGAGGGCCACGTTGTCTCACCAGGGTATTTGATGCGCAAATTCAGCCCACTCCTGATGAGCGCTTGGAGCTGCCGCCGCACGGTGGGGTACTCACGCACGGGATTTACGTTAACCATCATATTGAAGGTAGTATCCAACCGCGTCCGCTCCAGCTCGCTTTTCGGAGGCTGGCGCGCCAGGTCCAGCTCGAAGACGTTGAGCTGAATTGCGGGAGTGCATGATCCCTGTCGTGTGGTGAGCATGTGCGTCATGGGCACGTAGTCGTAGGTTTCCTCCGGTTTCTCGCACATGTAAAGCTCCCGGAGGTTAGGGAGCAGTGTCCCCGCTGCGAGTTCTCGGTAGAAACGTTGCGCGATGACGGCGGCGGTGAATCTGAGCGTCGTCAAGGAAGGCACGGCATGTAGACATTGCATAAGGGAGTTCTCGGATAGGTCGATACGATATGTGTGGGGGGAAGTGGCGCACAGGACGAGGTGCTGCAACACGCAGAAGGAGCGGGAGATGAACGACAGGAAGGTGGGGACGGTGGCGGAGTGGTCGGATTCGTAAACTCTGTACTCGAAGCGTTGGAGACCAGGAATAGTCACATGCGCAAGGAACGCGTCGTCGTAGTTGAGACACAAGGTCTGCAACGATGCGGGCGGATCCAGGGGATTGATTGGGTACCACCGGTTCGCGATCGAGGATGAAAAGCGGATAAGATGTGGAAATGATCGAAGAAGGTCGGCACATTCGAGGAAAACGATGCCGGCGGGATCGTGGATTTCAAGAGTCGTTAAGTGCTGTAGCTCGGCGGGAATATCCTTGATGTTGACGCCCCTCCCCAAAAAAAGCTCCCGTAGCTGAGGGGCATCGCGGAGAGCGCTGAGCTTGTACGGGGTGCCCAAAGCTGCATGGAAGTCCGAGACGTGAATTGAACAGCTGTGAAGAAGCGGAAACGGGCCGCAGATGCTTTGAAAATCGGTAAGATCGTGGCTGGGTACCGCCATTTCTAGACGTCTCCATTGGAGGCAGAACATTCCAATTGCGGGAATAACACCGGGCGGGAAGGAGTGTCGGCCATGATCACAATGTAACGTAATTGAAAGAGGGCGGGACTTGCTTCGACCAAACCAGGTTTCCAGGGCTGGGGCTACATTGTCACACGGGACATCTTTGCGCCCGTAGTCCCCCAATGAAGAAGTAAAGCTCAATTCCACTGAGCACCACAGTTCCGACGTTGATAGCGCGATGGTGCTCCAATGCTTCGAAGTGCGCACAAGATTCAGGGGTGCGGCACGTTGAGAGGGTCTGACGCGCCCATCTTCCGGCAGGCAATGGACGAATATCCTGGAAAGTACGTCATCGGGTACAGCGGAAATGGGATAGAAGAAGGTGTCGATTATCCCCTGCAGCTCCTCGTATTCTTCTTCCAGTTGTTCGAGGGAAGATTTAAGAGTGCAAATTTTTGCCTTTACCTCTGCGAGGCGGTTTCGCTTCGTATTCCGAAAATCGGCAATACTGGTTGCATTGGCCGAGATCATTTGCAGAGGGACGAGCGCAGCGGGAACGTTTGCTGAAGAGAGTGACGTGGTAGGAAAGATGCCAGTATTTGTGTCAGATTGACTATGTTTGTTGATTTCCACGCCAAGACCAGAGTATCGCACGCTGTCAGTTGTGGAGTTGGGGCATCTGCCGAGACCCTCACAGCGACATAATCGCCGCTTTTCTCTGTTTTTCCTCCATATTTATGACATCTCGCTCATGCGGGCTGCCCAGCAGCTTGTCTGGAACTACTCGTCCATGGAGGAAGGAGGCAACTGTAAACACAAGACTAGTTATTGTGACGGAAGCGTGAGTGCCCGAGTTCCGACACGCCGGAATAGGCCAAAGTGACTGTTTTAAGTTGTGGATTGACTGAAGAGAGGATAACTACGGAGATAGGCTTAATATATAGTAACATCACCCTCGGAGACTTATGGCGGCAGAAGCATGGCTGAATTTAAATTTAAATTCGATATTGTCTTCATACCATAACTGCAATAGTTATTCGATGATGAGCATACACTTCCTGCCAGCTCCCGTGTTGGAACGTGCCGTACTATGGGCTTGGTCACGAATTTGGGCACGAATAGCCGCTTTCCATGGACATATTTCACAAAGAAGAAATAAGACGAGGCTCAATGCACCACATAAGTGCAGAGAGCGGGGTGACCCGCAATAGGTCGCGAGCGCGACGTAAGTAGAGTAAGAAATTTTTCAGAAATAATAATGTAAGGTAGGGCAAGGGGCTAAACTACTGAGCGTGCGCGGGCGTGCGGCGAGATCCAGTCCGGGCCGACTCCTTGGGGTACGACGGATGAGAGTGGGAACTCACTCCTTGCAGAAAGCCGCGGCCTTCTCCAGGAGGGTGAGCTTATCTGGTTCGTACTCGGGGAAATCCCCGAACATAATCCGCGACACCACCAATAAATCCGCGAGCGCACTTGTGCGCTGCAGCGAGAAAGAGCGGACTAGATTTTTGGAATATAATGTTATGCCGACATCTTTGGCACCCCCTCTGATATTCCTCATATCTTTGTTTATGCTTATGGAAATCAACCATTACTCTTAAGTAATGGGTGACTTTCCATAATGATAAAATAGTCCTGTGCAATATCCGAGCTTATTTGAGAGTGCCATTGATGCGGTCAAACTAGTTGGTCGTAATATTCTTGTGGGAAACACAGCACAGACATTTAAAAATATTATTTTGGTCCATCCTTTCACATATAGGGCCTTGCTATTTGGTGTCCATGGGCGCCGAAATAGCCGTATTTCCACGTCGCCAGATTTATGCATCGCCTGCTGAGGAAGATTCACTTAGAGTTTCTTAGGCTTGACCTTGCACTGCGCGGAAAACACGCGTCAAAGACGCGTCGGGGACGCGTAACGGACACGCCGGGATGCGTAGCAGACGTGTATTGATGTATGGTAGATGCGCAGGAGGCTTAAATCAAACAGTCTGCCAGATGTAGCTTCAAAGCCGAGGTCTCTTTTGAACGATTGATACTCGTAAAGGCTTAATCCGAGTCACTTGGGCTCCAGTCGGGGAAGGACTAGACCCAATTGGGTTATTCAGGAAATGTTGTGTCTAGAGAAATCTGTTCAGGGGGGATTTCTACAGATTCAAATAGATTCACAATAAATCATGGAGGTTAAAAGTGATAGGGTCCTAACAGCTGCCTCGGCGCAGCCGCATCGTCATCCCACACCGCGCTCGCCTGAACACTATTCTTGTTTTTCGGCGGTACCTCGACAGCCGCGACGCACGGCTCCCTCTCAATCCTTTTCTCTGGGTCAGAGACACGGGTTCAGTTCCGTCTCGGCCCTGGTTCATGCGTCGCTTACTAAAGTAAGAACAAGTTGGGTAAGAGCCATAGGTATTCATCCTATGAGCTTCATGAATGTAAAGTTAAAGCAAGTAGCTGCTCGCCTATCCCTCTGATCCGTGAAAGTGGAGCCACTAATTGCCCCGACCTGTATCGGGAAGTCCCTCAGGGTTGTTTCGAACCAAGCTTTCGTTTATTTAGCGCCCTCAAGGCCTTAAATAACCAAAAACTGTCTGGTCCTCGAACGAGTGAACCAGCACCTCTGTATCCTGCCGATGTTTTCACAGAAAGTGAATGTATCCACCAGACCAATGCAAGCCAACATATCCACACTGAGTCCATAGCATACTGAAACTACGTCTGTGTTAGTGTTGCTAAATGGACCATTTCCTGCCGACGTTTTCGCAGAAAGTGAATGTATCCACTGAGTGTGAGCATATTGAAACTGCGATATGCAAGTGCCTATACCGTGTTGGACGGGTCAATGGGACAAACATTAATTAATGGGACCACAATTCTTTGAGGTCCATTTCAAGAGGCCAAACAATCTGTAGGGGAATAAGGTCATTTAAACTAGTAATACTCTATTTATCTTGGGCTCAGTTCTGTGGGCAAACTGGTGGCTGTACGCTCTGGACTCAAAAATGTACAGCCACCCAGCTTTCTCCAGAGCATACAGCCACCAGTTTGCCCACAGAGCTGAGCCCAAGATAAATAGGTGAGTCTTGCCTACTTTATATTAACGATACTGACAGTACATTAGCTCTTATACATTTGTTCTTAGAATAAGTACTGTCTGCGACTACAACACATCTGTCGTGACGAGAACAATTTGGAAGCGCAGAAATATGGCTCCAGTCCATGCATAGTGAACTTACAGTCGGACGAGAGTGGAAATAGTGACCTGCCACAATAACATTAGAGTCACCATCCATGGCATTTTTAGTAAGCTACGACTCAATATATTGTAGTCCATCTAGTAAATTGCTACTGCTGCAACCCTTACATATTTGTGCCATGTCTGGAAAATACAGTATGCACCTTCAAGCAAAATGGACATTCCTGATCCACTTATCGGCCATTCGGCCCGTCTATTACTGTCATTTGTTCACCGCAAAATAGGTAATTCTCAGATCGTAATCTTGTCATGACTTTACGGATCTCACCCCCTATATCACCTATCGGCAAGTTTTTGGGACCCATTTCAATCTTTGAAGGGTCCTCTTTCCGAAAAAAAAAATCAGTTTAGGCAATTATAAGTCCCTCACTCAAGCCCATAACATATTTTACAAGAATATGCCCTCAATATAAATCAAATATTGGCTCGCACATCTCTGTAGGACTTTAATTTGGGAATGAGGTCCCAGTTTTCCGGCCAGCATTAACCAAAAATTAACAATCATTTCTGTCACTTGAAGTGCCTGGACACTTTACTATTAGTGTGGTTCTTATCAGACGCCATTCTTGCCATATTGGGATTGCTTATTAATACCCGTTCTCACGTCAAAGTTACTTGGGTAGTAGGGCCGTGGCGTTGCCCGGCAGAACTCGTACTTACCTTTTTTTTAGATTGCTGCTATTCGCTAGCTTCGTAATTTATACTTCATAATTGCAGTGTGCAAGGACTTGGCGAGCATTCTTTCCAAATCTGTAGTCAGTCTCCATTCACTGCTTGACATGCGGCTCGCTAGATTCACACACGGCTGTATGCCAGTGGAGACTTTAAATATTAATTAGAGTACACCGAATGTATTCCTGGTAGATGCGACTTGAAGGGTATACATAGATGCGGAATATGCCTGTTTACACAAGAAGGTACGCAGCTATCCGAGTCATGCAAACATGAGGTCTGTTGCATAATGATTGGATAACCGTAGTTCAGAACATGAGGAAATTGAGGGTGGCAAACAATATTGTGACATTCTCAAGTCAGAAAAGGGACACATGCATGAACACTGTGCAAAAGTTAAAAAATACAATTGTGGGCATAGTTCCCCTCTAGCCAGTTTTTTTTCTACCCTCCAGGATAGGAGCATTATTGGAATAATAAGCGTTTCAATGCTGAAGCAACTGCCATGATAAGATAAGATTGAGGTTGAGCCCCTACCTCGTTATCCGAGCAACCGAGATTAACCGAACGACAAAGCGTTTTTTTCACCGAGATTACTCGGTGAAAAATCCATCAATGATCCCAAAATAACACTATATGTTTGCTACTCTGTTCTGAGGGTTAAATCGTCTGTGCCACAGCCACCAGTGGCTATGTCTTAGACACAGCCATCTGTCTTGACCCTCAGAACGGGGCGGCAAAAGAATAGGTTTGCAATGAGGGCCTGTGCTCCTTGGGATCGCCGCTTATATATAGGACTGACAGGTCACCGAGGTCACTCTAGGTCACAGTCTGCGCAGCTCGGTTCTAGTTCGCATCATGATGTATTTCATGTTGACATTATGAGTCAAAATGAATTGCGCGCCACCTGCACCAACCTGTCACCAAAAGAACTCCTGCCACCTTTGCCCGTCAGGATCTCTCGATCTTCGTGAGAAGCAGGTTCAATACACTGAATTGAGGATCGTGAATTTCGCAGTAATAGTGATTCTGAATCGTGAGAGCGGTGACGTGGTAAGACCAGAACCACACAGTTTGGGAAACTTGGGATGTCCAATGGACGAGAAAGTACTGCGATGAATGACGGGACTCAGAGGTATGTATTTAGATAAGGGGAGACATAGAGCCGCCGAGTCGGCGAAGTCTATCTCCGATGAGACTGTGACTGAAGAGAAGGCGTGACAGACAGCAGGAGTCTCAGAAAATTAGCTTGAAGGCAAATTTGAGCGCTCCTCCGCGACTATATCATCCTTGAGAATAAACACGCACTTTGAGCGGCCGAGAACGATCCGTCGTACCTTGCCTGCTGGTATTTCAATTGCGTATGCTTGCACGAACATCGGTACCCGAACATTTGGGATTATTCCTTCTTGTCTTCATTTCGTGGGACGCTTTAGAACCATTCTCGATTGTGGGGTAAGCAGCTCGGCATGTTGCGCTATGAACTTTCCCAGGTATCGGGTTAGTACGGACAGAAGCAGCGGCTGAGCTAATTCCGTCAGCAAATAGATTGTAGATCAATTGCAAATGATTACAAAAATTGAACCACCGACTACAAGGGGCCACACTTCCTGCTGAGTTATTCCGTTAAACGTTCGCCCATTTTGACCAAGTCACTAAACCCGCCAGCACAGGGCCGGACTTGAAGCGAACTGCAGTGGCAGTCGATTTTGTAACTCCGCGGTGCTGAACATAGATCGATGACTTACTTTTGCAGCCACCGATCATCCACTGCTTCTATTAGAGAAAGCGATAGACAATCTGAAGCACGATAGTAATCGACTCAGGAGTGCCAAGCATTTGAGCCGTCTCCGCCACTGTTCGGGCCATATGAGTGGGCTGGCCGAAGCACTGAGTTAGTACTTACTGTACGTCACTCAAGAGATCATGGAATCGAAGGACTCGCGCCCCTGTTCTGGATATTTTGAACCGATATTCAGTCACAGATCATATCAGAATGATTTTTAGTGCGTGGATAAGCCCCTTAGTTTCAAAGAAAATTTGTGACGTCCGGACTTGAACAGAACTGCAGGGGACCGATTATCTACTGCTTCCAGTAGAAAATGGAAGCGTCAGACCTTCCGAAGCACGATAATACAGGACCCCCGAAAGTCTTGAACGAACTTTCATCCCTCAGACACCCAATGTCGCCTAGTTGCGGGGACTTTCCGATTTAACCATGAAGGGCATCCTCTGCTGCCCGTATTTCAAGTGTCGCTAAGTTCGAAATGATGTATTCAATATTGATATGAGGCCGGGAAGTCAACATCAAGCTACCGCGGGACCCAGCATGAACAGCCGACGAAGCAGCTGGTGATGGGAAGGTTCGGTCCGGAAATCGGTCCGAACCTGAACCGGACTGAACCGAACGCGAGGTTCAGGTTCAAGGTTCGGAAAATTGCTGAACTTGAACGCGAGGTCCGGTCTGGTTGTGAGATTTACCGAACGCGTTTGAACTGCGTCCGAAGCGTGAACCCAAATGGAAATTTTTATATCATTCGTTGGAGACTTCCGTCGGGACGCTGAAATGACTTGATTGTTATTAGGTAACTTCACATGTTGTAACTGACCATCACCGCCAACCCGGCAGGGTGCCTGCTGGGTTTCTCTGCCTACATCCGGATCTTTATATGTATTCTGGCAACGCTTGATCTCGGTCTACGCTTCCAAAAAACCCGAATCACCGGCCAACAGCTGAAAACTGTGCTAAAAAATATCTTTCTCTCGACGTTAAGGCCATGTCCTATATAATGTGCTCTTGATCCTTAGGTCAGCATATAACAGTTTTCTTGTTGGCTCTGGCTGCAATGCATCTGATAATTATTTTTAACTGCTCCAACTTTGCTGAAAATGGTTATCACTTCCCGGATGAAGCCAGGGTGAGCCCCCCCTAATAAATAAATAAAAATCGAAAATAGGATTTTGGTCAGAAGACATCAAATAATGGTTTTAGAAGGGTCAGAAAAAGCATCGAGTTTTTTGTGGGCATCTGCGGTTGGAAAAGTGAAGAATTATGCCCCGGAATTCACTGAATTCACGGCGAAATAGTTCAAATCATTGTCGGTGTGTGCCAGATTAACCATTCTTTAGGATTTTGCTCATTAGGTGCAACAAGTAAGACTTTGTCCTTAATTTGTAGTAGCAGTTCAAGAGGATGACCGGTCTATAGCTACTGATCAGAGATTTATGGCCCTTCTTGAAGACTGGGCATAACCATCCAGTGTTAAATTTGGGAGTCAATGCAATACTCTACGGATGTCCGCATACAATTTTGTTAGGAAACCCAATACATCTGAGTCCGAACTTGTCGATCAGAGTTTTAGCTTTCCTGAAATAAGGTAGCTATATTAACCGTTCTTTAAGCAAATGCTCGGCGATTCTTTGCATCTGTTTGGTTTTATCTCCATCGAGATTATCCCCTTTTCTCTTTCTCCCTCTTCCTGCTCCTTCCTCAACGTCAAATGACCAATGCGCAAACTCAATAAGCATTGCCGTCGCATGCCTCGAGGCTGCACATCATTCTTATACGGTCGGTTTGTTCCCACTGGACCCGCCATTGCCGATGCGCCGTAACTTGCCGAGTCACCGCAGCTGTGCAAACAGCACGAATTGGGCCAGTGGAAGCAAGGACCCAAGTCGCGTGAGCGCACAGCTCAGGAAGAAGGTCTTGGATGACACGTTGGCCGTAGTAGTCATGCTGCGGCCACGTACGTCCTTGAAACGGATAAAAGCCAACATTCCGGTTTGCTTTCTGCACCCTTGCTTTATTCACTCTGCTCTTGCCTGCCGTCTCATGCTATCATTCTCGGATATCCAATAGCCTGCTCTAGCCGTCCTCATCTTGAATGCAAGCCTCGGGTCCTCATACCGTTCTGCCTGGGCCCCCCATCTGAATATTCAGTTATAATAAAGCTCTTTCCTTTAACTGATGCTCCTTTAACGAAGGCGGTCCCTCAAAATACAGAAATATCTGGGAACTTATTCTGGGATTAATTAATATGACGTGTCATGGCTTGGCGTGTCTCTGTTGCTAATGGTATCTTCTCTGGGTTATGAACAACCGTGCCGATCCTGCATCTCCCTTCAGTGTCTCTGACTTTCCTGACATATTCCCGATATGAGAGCTTCCTCTGGGCTTCCCCCCTGTACCTGAAAGTGTCGTTTCAAGCACACCCCTCCGATTGGGTTCTCCTCAATGCGCTACCTTATTTTATCTCATCATGTTATTCCCTCTTACCTCTCCCGTAATTCGATGTCTACTTTCAGTCCTTAATTTATCTACTTCCCCATTTGCCGGAGCGAAGCAGAGGCATGTCTTGTATTTGTCTAGCCATTCTGGCCTCAAAGTGGTAGCTATGGCATGAACACAGCTACCGGTGGCTGAGCACACAGCCACTGTTGGGAGGTCAGAACAGCGAGGCAAATATATAGGTTTCCTTTTGGGGGAATCTAAAAAGACGAATCGAACTATCACACTGTAAATAGGTAGATTTCAGCGGGACTGAAAATGAAACTGATAATATTTTTTTCGGTGCAATCTGAAAGATGCACTGAAATATTTTTTTCCAGATCCGCCGAAAAGTGAGCCGAAAATAATAATATCGGTACAACTTTCAGGGGCCTCTGAAAATACTATTTTCGGAACAGTTTTCAGCCCAAAGCTGAAAACACTTTTTTCAGTATCATTTTCAGCTCAGCTGAAATATAGGTTTCTCCACCAAGGGGTTCTCTCAGACAGCAAATTTCAATGCCTGGAAATACTCTTGCTGTTCATATGTATCTTTCAGCTGCGCTGAAAATGATACTGAAAAAAGTGTTTTCAGTCGCCAGCCGAAAGTGCTACTGAAAATAGTAATTTCGGTGCAAACTGACAGTGCTACTGATATTACTATTTTCAGCTCGTTTTTCGGCGGATCTGGAAAAAACTTATTTCAGCTCACCTTTCAGGAGGCACCGAAATAAGTATTATCAGTTTCATTTTCAGTCTGACTGAAGTCTACCTATTTACAGTGTGTATGATTCGCGACTCACACTGGGGGCAAGTGCCGTGGGCGTGGGTTCATGGCATATGACCGACACTTGCCATGGCACTTGCTATGGCAGAGCATGCATGCCGACATAATCTGTCTTTGTTCTATTTTGGATCCTTGGTTTGCTTCGTTCTCTGGCTTTGTAGTTGGCACATGTTGATCTCTGCATCTGGGGAATGTATTTTCTGTGCTGGATAATACAAGCCTCATTTTTCCTTCTCTGCAACCGGGGCCGTCATTTATTATTTTAGCTCCAAGACAGGTACATTTCGTCGCTCAGACGGTCATTTATCGGAGTTTTCTGAATTTGGAATGGTAGCCTGGGACCTCCATAAAAGCGGCTGTCAAGCGTGGTACTATCGTACCCTAATGTGGGTCTGAATCTGTCTGAATCCTCCTTTTGTACCTGATTTTCGATTTTCTATTTTTTTCCCTGTAGACTTTTGGCGCCGGTATCCTCCGGGTTTTATCAATACATATCTAATGCATCTACCTATGAAAGAACTAAGAGATTCATGGAGGGGAACATATGGTTAGCTCGTTGCCGGGCACGTTGATGAGAGGGTAATATGGAATGCTACTGAATTTTTCCATGTCCGTTCATCCCAAAGTGCCGATGAAAATTTAGGAGGATATTCCTAAATAGAAAAAAAGGTTTCCGCCTCTTCAGAATCTGTACCTGGAACAATGTGCCTATGACCTGAGTGAGAGAGCCACATCGTCACTGAGTGTCACAGCATTGACGGGAGGATTCAGACAGATTCAGACCCACATTAGGGCACGATAGTACCACGCTTGACAGCCGCTTTTATGGAAGTCCCAGGCTGCCATTCCAAATTCAGAAAACTCCGATAAATGACCGTCTGAGCGACGAAATGTACCTGTCTTGGAGCTAAAATAATAAATGACGGCCCCGGTTGCAGAGAAGGAAAAATGAGGCTTGTATTATCCAGCACAGAAAATACATTCCCCAGATGCAGAGATCAACCTGTGCCAACTACAAAGCCAGAGAACGAAGCAAACCAAGGATCCAAAATAGAACAAAGACAGATTATGTCGGCATGCACGCTCTGCCGTAGCAAGTGCCATGGCAAGTGTCGGTCATATGCCATGAACCCATGCCCACGGCACTTGCCCCCAGTGTCAGCTACCGCTTCAGGATGTAATGCGACCTTATTCCTTTTGCGGATGTGCGGAGATCCTGAAGAGCATATAATGTTGCATATTCTGCGAGTGTGGCAGTCGAACACCTAGTCCACCTGCATCGCCGCAAGAGGTATTTACCGTTGCATTTAGCGTCGGAAAGTGCGAGAAGCCTTTTCATATCCGTATTGGCCGAGTTTGTCATAGCACAACCACATCCAAATGGGGTAATTTTCGCCCCCAAAACTCCGTTCACCCTGAGGTCTGCACTGACATGGTGTGTATGACCACAAAGTATAAAAAATAAATGATGTAGGTTACAGGCAAGAGATGCCTTAAATATATATGTGACCCATCAGATTTTGCGCCGTTCAAAAGTTGTCTGTCCTGCTAGGACCAAGCTAGGGCTGCTCATGATCCCGTCAACAGTACAGCCGTCAAAATAAGGTCCATCTTTCAAGAACTTTGGGCCTGAGACGGTAAATGCCGATTCCTTGGCGAGCTGATCCAGCTGAGATGGTGGGTGAGGAAAATGCGCTTAAGACCCAGGAGAATGCTGGGAAACTGCGCAGAAAGCCAATAACTCAATATCAGAGATTCTGGCAGCACCGAGACGATGAAGACGAATGGGAGAAAATTACTCCCAATTTTTTACTTAAATTGCGTTTTTTTCAGGTGTCGTAGCTTCGGAATCTAATTGTACTTTTTTGGGGAAGATCCTCTACAATCAAAATAGTGCTGCGCCTCGGACGATTTTTGTGACGGCGCCGGAAGCTGCAGGATTTTGGATTATCATGCGGCATGTTCGGCATTGTCAAAATTTACACGGCTTGCACTCATTTTCTCCAGTGAATGCTGTTCAATGAGATCTGTTTGGTTAACTGAACAATATTTTCAACTGTTCAACTGAACACTGTTTGAAACAAACCTTGTACAGGTGCTGAGGCCCTGGTTTGGCATAGTCGTAGCGACGTCAGGTGTCCCTGGGACAACCATGGATCTTTGAAAATTGCATGCAGGGGTTTCAAGCTGACGGTTTTACATTAATATCGAGACGATTCCGAGCTGAGTCTGCGAGTTTTTGATTTTCAAGATTTATGACTATTGAAAAATGATACGTTCACCCTTCCCAAACTCGACACCAAGTCAAAGTTGGGTTGTTCGAAATTGACCATCCTACGAACTATAAGCCGTAATGAACAAATGGAACCCATCGCAAATGTGTTGCATCTTTTTCCTCTTTCAATTTATTCACAGCATGATGGAGTGCCTCCGCACTCTTCGCAAGGTCAGGGAACTTGCGAGGCTGCGACGTAGCATCGAATCCGCCGAACAGTCTTTCATAGAAAGTGGCGGCGATTTTTGGTCCGTCGCGGTCATCCATCGTCCTGGATATCAAATCAATAATGTTGTTTATGTTCAAATATATCGTGAATAGTTTCTTACCAGATAGTTCCTATAACGCCGCGAAATCCGGCAAACAGCATCACTCCAGCAAGATGCATGGCCTCGTCCGGTGTACTGTTATCGCCTTTCGCAGTTTCACACGCGCTGAGGAAAGCCAGCGACAGATTTCTGTCTCCAACGGAAGCTCGTCTCATGAGTTCTGCGATCCCTAGTCGGCCGTCAGATAGAACCAGTCCGCTGTTCAGCGGATTCGCAATATCCTGGAGACCATGGCACACGAAATGTGCAATGGAACAATTTCCGAGAGCTGTTATAGTCGCCTCCACCGTGGCCTTACTCGTCCCACCAACAACGGTATGCCATTCTTGGGGGACTCGTCTTTCAATTTCAGCCAATTCTACACGAGCCCCTGCCAAATAGGAATTGCCCGGAGCATCTGGGACTATCACTGTGGTCATTTTTAAAGACTCCAGTGGTTCTTCCGGAGGTTTCAACAGCGTGGTGAGGGTTGGAGTGTAAGAGGAAATGACATAGTTCGAGACACAATCCTCCAGTTTCCCGTTAAAGTTTATTCCTGCTGCATGTATAGGAAGAAATATCAAGGGCCCAGTGAGGCACCACCACAAACGTTGTGGGTTTGTCGATTTCTGGAAGTTTGGGGTGAGTGATTTGAATATTGAACAAGGAACCCCCAACCTTCAATTCAAGAGCAGAAATCACTGGACTCGCTACTTCATTCCAAAGGACGCCGAGAAGATCAAGAAATATATCTTCCTTGGTTCTAGGGTCCAGAACTTCCATTGTCCCGATCAGACGGTGCACTTTAAGGCCACTGTCTCCACGACTTGCGTTGAATTGTTTGAGATAGCTCGTAAATCGTCCAGAGGAGTGCGCAGCCGAAGTGCCTGGGTCCAAAATACTGACCGGCTGGCTTCAAGAAATTCAACTGCGAGCCCGGGATTCCTGAGGGAAATGGCGCAGTTGGCGGCTCCTGCACCAATGGCGGAGCTTGCAATGGTAGTAAGAATTTGATGCCGAGAACGAACATCTAGGCTCAGTGCTGCGAGTTGAGGAAGTATATCAATCGCAATTTGATATGCCTCCAGGGCAGATGTCTGGGTTTGAGGATGCTTGGTCGCAATATTTGCCCAATAAGTTGCATAGCCGAAACGAGTAATTGGAGGCGCGGATGAGTATGTAGCAGCTTCTTTGAAAGTCGCCATGGATTGCTGCAAGTACATCTCATCCTTTTGGTAGATATAGGCAGACTCGAGACAGTGGGCGAGATTGTTGAGCCACTGGGCTCGATCTGCATACGGAGCCGGATGAAGTTCCAGAGCTTCACGATGCAACGAGATCGCCTCCTCTATGTCTTCCAGATCACCATGTAGATCAAACAATGCGTTGGCCAGATTGCTAAGAGAAGTAGCTCGAGCAGGATGGGGTACGGGGCGAAGGACAAGCGCAGTTCAATAACCTCTTCAATATCATCAAAATTGTGCAATTTTCGATAGCGTGTTCGAAGGGCTACGGCAAGATCGTTGAGCTGAACCGTGATTTGTGTGTGAGGGGGAATAGGCCGCTACTGCCTCCCGATGTAGGTTTATTGCTTCCTCTAAGTGGCTAATATCGTCTCCGTGGTGGAAACTTGTACAAAGGGCATTTGCGAGGTGATTAAGGCAACTGCCACGATTAGGGTTTGGAGCAGGACAAAGTGCGAGACTGTCTCGATAAATTTGGATGATTTCGACGATATCCTGTGAATCGCGCCATTTCTCAAACCGAGAGAGAATAGCATTGGCTAGACCATTAGAAATAGACGCTTATACTTTGTCGGAAGGCTGAAGCTGTATGGATTCCCGATGAAGACGGATCGATTCATCAATATCCTTTTGATCCCCCGTGTCATCGAAACGAGTTTTCAACGCATCTGCGAGATTTGTGAAGCTTTGGGGACGATCAGGATGAGGTGCAGCGTGAAGAAGCAATGCTTCTCGATGAAGTTCAATTGCCTCAGTAATGTCATGTGGGTCTCCGAGATTCTCATATCGGGTTTGCAGAGACACAGCAAGATTATGAAGCCGCCCACCACGACTGGTATGAGGATCAGGGTAAAGAGCCAGACTTCGTCGATGCAACTCCACGGATTCGTTAATATCGCGAGGATTGTTGCCTTGGAAATATCGCGTCCATAGCGCATTGGCCAAGTCATCGAGTACGCTTCCACATTCAGGATCGTCAGGTGAATAAAGGGCAAGTGCTTTTCGATGTAGTTTCACTGACTCGTCAATCTCTGCGGAGTCTCCCGAAATCCGGAACTGATCCAGAATCGAGCTAGCGAGTTGGTTCAGAGCGTGGCCTCGATCGGGATGGCCAACGGGAGTAATAGAAAGTGCCTCTTGGTGCAAAGCGACGGCCTCTTTCATGTCCTCAACATCACCACTCCGCTCGGATCGAGTTCGAAGTGCAATTGCTAGGTTACTAAGACTGTCAGCCCGGTGTGGATCGGTTGATGAGCGTATCGCCAGCGCGTCCCGGAACATTTGAATTGCTTCCATCATGTCCTTCACGACACCGAAATTGTTGAATCTGGTCTGAAGCGCAACAGCGAGACTGTTCAGACATCCGAGACGATTGAGGTGAGATGAAGGCTGCATATACACCAATTTTTGAAGTAGCTCGATAGCCTCATCGATGTCTTCTCGATTTCCAAGGCAATCAAAACGTGAAAGGAGCGCATTGGCAAGGTTCAGGAGGGATATGTCGCGATTATGGTGTGCACCAACGCGAATGGAAAGAGCTTTTCGGTTCAGATCAACCGTTTCGTCGATATCCTTCTGATCCCCGACCGCCTCGAATCGAGTTTGGAGTGTAGTGGCAAGACTGTCAAGGTGCAGATCTCGGGCGCGACGCGAAGCGGATTGCAATGCCTTTCGGCGTAGTTTGATGGCCTCGTCGAGAAAACGAATCTGACCATACTCTTCAAACTGACCCTCCAACTCAAGCGCCATATCTCCGAGATTTTGATTCCGATTGTGTTTCTGGACCATGTTCAACGGTACGATAACTCCGTCGTCTACTTCATCCTCCTCCTCCCTAGGAGAGTGATGTCGACCATGCGACGAGTGGCTCCCGGAAGGTGACTTGCCAGCAAAATTGCTAAGCCCCTCCCAAGCCAAAGATCGTGCAACGGGATCATCTGGTCCTGCAGCTTCAAGTAGCAGCGCAACCTCTCTAGCTGGCCGAGGTCCCGGCTGCATGAGAATCGCAGCACAAAGTGTGGCAAGATATCCAGATTCGAACAAATGCTGTTCGCGCAGGAGCATTGTCCCATTGTGCAAGTCTTTCTTTTTCCCAGTCGCTCGATAACGCGTGAGCAAGGCTTCGGCTAGCGCACGCTGTGTGTTCCAGCGATCGGGGTGTGTTATAGCTTGTTTTGCTTTCACCTTCTCGTAAAGGAAAATTGCCGTTGATATTTTTGGTGCATCGAGGGATCTTCGGAATTGGGAAAGGAGTTGATAGGCAGACGATAGTAGTTCTTGTGGAGCTGGAGAATTTGGGCTAGATGCGATAATCTGTTTACTTGAGACATCAATAATCCACCCTACCAAAGATAAACTATCGAGTTCCACGCACATTGGGTTCAATGAGATCACGGATGTCACCACCGAGTGCGCCGCAGCGAAAACCAATCGCTTTACGGACATCATTCAAATCTTCGCTAATGCTGAAGCGGGCGATCAACACAGCGGCGAAGTGATTCAAACATTCCGGTAGATTTGGATGGGATGGAAGTAGAGCGTGAGCAGCCTGAGAGAGGAGATCTATTACAGTATCGAGATCTGAAATGGAGCAGGCAACCTTGCTTTCTTTGAGCAAGGAATGTGCGCGGGTTAGGTTATCCGAGTTGGGCTAATCAAATATTTATTTGGGAATCACATTCCTTCACGGCTAGGCTCACCATTGGGAGTATTTTTCCTAGATGTCGTAGTTTATCACTGTTAGGCTTAAATGCCTTGAGCACGAGAGGATGCATAGGCGATGCTTGCAAGTGCTGGACTTTTATTCGCTCGGAGGTGGACCGAGTAGTAGTAACAACAAAGGGCGATTGGCCTAGTGGTACAGACAATGGGGGTACGTAGGCGAACGGATGAAAGGAACGTGGCGGCGCGTAAGCTATATATACGGAGTGCGGACCGTAAATCCCGGTGTGCGTAAGCTTGTACATAACTCCGAATTTCTACCGCAAGGATGCTTGTCAGACCCCCTATAACTACGTTCGCAGTAAGGTAAATCAACCCTCCAATTTGGGGGTTTCCCTGTCTGTTTTATAAGGCAAATTAGGCCCTGTTTGGGATCCCTTGAGAATCCAGGGTACAGTGAAATGATTGTACCCTTCAGTAGCTCATCGATCCAATGTTGCCCAGTGAGAATTGAGGTGTGCATGGGCATCCTGTCCTGGCCTGTAGCAGTAATTGATGAGCGTGCAGCTTCTCGCAGAACAAAGTCAAACTGTCGAAGATTCGACGCGATACGCATCACCAAATATTGTACTATTTCGCTCAATTCTCCTGTCACGCGTCACAGGGGCCAAAATTTTCGAAGAATTTTGGGTGGTCACAGGTCACCGAGGCGATTTTCGAATGTGCCCCAAAAGTCACAAAATCTCTCCGACAACGCCCCCAAAATGCAATTTTTGCGTGCGCGAGCGCGCAAAGTGCTTCTGACCCCATATTGAGCTGAAAGTCCAGTTATTTACACATTGAAATCAAGTGAGATCACTCGTATTTTAGTTAGATGTAATACAGTCCAGAAGTGGCACCAATGAGCCTCAAAATTTTGCTCAAATTCGCATCAAATTAGTCTCCCCGAGGCACAGTAGATACTGCACTCGAACCTTCGTGCCTCAGGATATTCCGTATCTGACGTCTGCTTTTTCCCGGGCCTGTCTTAACGGTTGGTCATTTTCAAACTCCGCTTTCATCACGTGTGGTTGACATTTGTCCCATTAACGCGTCGATTAGACACGTTGGCACACCGTATTCGCGCGTCAAATGAGCAAGAGAAGATGATATACAACATATTTAGTAGCTATTGTGCATCTGAGATCAAATTGGGATTTTTACAGATCAATTTGAAGCGGTACTCAGAAAAATCAAAGTAATCAATAAAATAATTGTCTTGAGAGCCTCAAGACGGCCTAGCAGGAAAAATCCACCATAAATACGATAGTTATTCACCGGAAACGTTCGTAGAGATATTCTTCGCTGTTTGGTGCACGTACTACCGGCTTTTGAGTTATTTGGAGAACAGAGTACGCCCTAGAGACCCATTAGAAAACATAGGACCCAAATTTTGGAGTCCAAAGCCATCAGGACTTGTTTTTTTTAAATTATGGGTGCATATATTAGCCCGTAGTCCGATTACTGAGTGGAAGCAGACCAAATCGTTCTGAAAACAAAATTGGGCAATTTCGGACCTTTAAGGAGGTTTCGGAGGGCAGGGTTTTGGCCCACATGTTGATACATGTTGTATGCGTGCTCATGCAAGAGATTGAGGCCCTCACAAACGTATTCATAGAGAGCCCGAGGAAACATCTTTGAGCAAATTTAAAACCCCGCTAAGAGGGGAAATCGAGCGGAGTGTGAAAACAACCAACCGTTAAGGGTCACGCGTCAAAAAGCAGACATCACACAGAGATCTTGAGGCACGAAAGTTGAAACTATCTACTCAGGGAGACTACATCAAATATTTCTCCGGATTTGCCGAGTATGTCGATTTTTAGTTTCTTCACTGCAGTGTAAGGCACAAGAAAGCCGTCTGAATGCGTGGTGGATGTTTCCGCTACAGTTGGCCAGATTTTCGAAAAAAAAAAATGATGTCACGGCCTGCGCGGTGGATTTTCGAAATCTAAAGTTCGAATCGGCGGGTCACAGGTCACAGCCCGGGAGAATTGAGCGAAATAGTACAGTATGTCGGACACTTCTAAGGACCCCGTGACCTCGGCAATCACCGATCAGGCTTGGACGCATCTTACAAGCATCTTGCAAGCCCTCTTCGCGCCTTGGTCTCGCTCGATCAGCACCATCGAGACTTTCAGCAAACTTTTAAGGGGCTTTCAAGGTAACGCCAAGCCTTACCCGCCACCACCAGTTCCGCCCCAGACCAGCCGCTTTCTGCGTTCTCGCTCTTCGCTCAGGTCAAACTCAGACGCCACGCGCTTTTTTCAGGCTTCGTCGTCAACATTCTACGACTGAATTAGTCGACTTGTATCTTCTGGCTCCTACTACCGCCTTTCTCTGAGCTGCCGTTGCCGGCTTCTATGAAAAAAATTGCTATCGCTTTCTTGAGCTACTTTATCCTATTGTTAATAATGCCTTGCTGTTATCCTTGCGGAGGTACATTCGCGGCGGGGCGCAGTATGACTATGCATCGAGCAAAATGTCCAGGCATAAAGGCGCAACATTCTACGGGCGTTGAGCACGCTGTGACGACGGCAAAAACAGCAGCTGAGGTACCTCAGACTCACACTGACGAAACTATGGCCGTAAGATTCTCTCTCAATTTTTTTTTTTCGATTTATTTACTCAACGCTAATAGGATAATGACCGTGCACCATCACCCGCCATCCCCTCGCCGCCGAGTCCGATACCGCCAAGGCCCAGCGGCCGTCCCGCCCGCCGTATCCGTCTCCCCGCACGGTATCGCGATGAACCACCCGAACCACCGACTCCTGTTGATGTTCCAGAACCACCCCAGCCGAGTGAAAATCCCGTTGAACAGTCTGCTAATACTGCACCCCCTCGTAAATGGGTAAAAACAGAACCCAATGCACACGGGCTCTATAAAGTCTACCCACATCACCCTACTCATGATCCAGACAACTCAATTTCTCTCGACGATCTCTGCCGTTCGTCAGATCTCCTTATCCCCCAAAAACCAGCCACCGCCGCCACCACCCCGACTCCAGCATTTTACCCTTTCCTGAGCGCAACGGTAGCCCGCCTGATGAGTTGGTTCCACCTTGGATCCAATCTCAAGTCCATTGCAGACCTCGACGCTCTTGTTCACGATGTGCTACTTGCGGAGGACTTTGATCCAGCAGATTTAAAGGGGTTTAGTGCTGTGAGGGAGAACAAGAGACTTGACGACAGCGTTGCGGATATTGACAATCCACTGCCGGATGGCTGGAAGACCGCGTCAGTAAAATTAAAACTCCCCGCACACAAAGTCTGTGTTCCGGAGGCCAATGCGCAGGAATTCGAAGTTCCGGGCCTCATTTATCGACCCCTTCTGGACGTAATGGTTGAGGCCTTTCAAAGCCCAGCGTTTATGGAATACCATATTACCCCGTTCGAGTACCGTTTGGATCCAAATTTGGATCCCAATGGCTCTGATATTCGCCTGGAGCCTGTCGACCAACCACTGGACAGTAATGGACTGCCGGAGCTTCCAGACGGCCACCAAGTCGTTATGGGCGAAATTTATACATCCCCGTCAATGCTGCGCCAGCATAACGCTCTCCCGCGGGACCCCACCCGACCAAATCTGGAGACCATCATCGCCGCGTACATGTTTTGGTCCGACTCCACTCATCTTGCCAACTTTGGCCTCGCCTCTCTCTGGCCTTTATATACATTCTTTGGAAACCAGTCCAAGTATACACGTGCGAAGCCAACTGCGAATGCATGGCATCATCAGGCCTATTTTCCGTCGGTTTGTATTCCAGTATTGGATTGACTTTGTGATCTGATTCCGGTATTAGTTGCCAGGCTCGATAAAAGAATTCTATCGCAACAACTTTGGCTCGGCTCCTTCCGCAGATATTTTGGCACATCTCAAGCGAGAACTCATGCATGCAATTTGGGATTTACTTTTATGCCCTGAGTTCATTCATGCATACGTCCACGGAATTATTGTGAGGTGCTACGATGGAGTAGAACGACTCGTATTTCCCCGATTCTTTACATATGGCGCCGACTACCCAGAAAAGTATGTTCACGGCATTTCTTTGTTCAGTCTCTCCCTCATTGCATCTAGGGTTCTTCTCGCAACAATCAAATATTTCGGTGGATGTCCTTGCCCCCGCTGCTACGTACAGAAGTCTCAAATTGCTGAGATGGGCACAAAGGCTGACATGAAGCGCCGCCCAAAACATACGCAAGGATGACGGCTTCTTTCGCAGAATAATTGAACTTGTTCGTAGATTTATTTTTGAGAAGGGATGTCTTGTTACAGGCGCCGCCGTTGGTGCGAAGCTCAAGGAGAAATCTTGGGTCCCTACTCGGGTAATGTCCACGTTCACCTCCCCCCTCGTCTTGACTTTTAATCTTTACTGTAGAATGCGTTCTCGAAACTAGCCGATCACGGATTCAATTTTTTCACGATGTTTGTACCCGACCTCCTCCACGAAGTAGAGCTCGGAGGTGTCAAGTCGCTCTTCTCACATCTTGTCCGTGTTCTCTATGCCTATGATCCTGATGTGGCCGTCACAAAATTGGATGATCGGTAGGCTCATGTGCCCTCTGACAAATTTCTACTAATATTTATGAAGGTTCTACAAAACACCAACGTTCGGACGTGCAACTATTCGTCGATTCCATGCCAATGCTTTCGAAATGAAAAAGCTCGCCGTAAGGGACTTTGAAGACATTCTCCAAGTAAGCCTATGAGTTTCGGCAATCATTGCAGCTGTTTATTTAATACTTTCTTAGTGTGCCATCCCAGCGTTTGAAGGGCTTCTCCCAGAGCCCCACAATACCATCGTTCTCGGGTTGTTGTTCACGTTTGCCACCTGGCACGCCTATGCCAAACTCCGTATGCACAGCAGTGCGACGATATGCGCATTCCGCAGCGTCACCACTGAGCTTGGATCCCAAGCACGGAAGTTTCTCCGCACCACATGCGAGGCCTACGTCACCTATGAGCTACCCATGGAGCAAAATCGCCGGGCTCGCCGACTTGCGAAGAAGAACGCGGGCAAAAGCACATCAAAAGTCACATCAAAAAAACGGAAGGCGTGGAATATCTCCACCTATAAATGGCACTCATAGGGGGACTACGCAGATACCATAGAAGAGTTTGGAACTACTGACTCTTACTCCACGCAGATTGTGAGCTGTTGATTATTTATTTCCCAAATTGTACTAAACTTGATATCTAGGGTGAATTGGTGCACCGTCTTGCGAAGAAATTTTATGCGAGGACCAATAAGCGTGGGTTTGAGCGTCAAATTGCACGTCAAGAACGGCGCCAGCGGCTTCTGCGTGCCATGAATCGACAGATGGACGCAGCAAAGGCCGTATCTGAGGTCGGGTTGAATGAACCTCCTGCCGAGCAAGCTCCTGCCGTACAATCACCAGTTCAGCCTCCGCCACCAGCAGCTGTCCAGAATCCCACTCCCACCCAGAGCGTATTTGATCCCAAAGACGACACTCTTCCGCCAACTCCTCCCCGTCAGCACCACCATATCTCTGAGTCAAAACGAACCCACCTGCATATTTTTGAAATGGCGCAGAAATTCCCAGATGACCCCGCTGTCAAGGTATTTTTTAACATGTACTTCTTTTCGTATTCTCACTCCCCTCGATAGAACTGGCTCCCAAATCTCAAGTCGCATCTCTTAGCCCGCTTACTGGAGATACCGTATGATGGAGACGAGACACAGTTCTCCATGCAAGACCTTGCCGATGTTACCATCGTCCGGGAGCGCCTCTATACACACAAGATAATGCGCGTAAATTATACTACCTATGATGTGCTGCGGGACCAAGACACCCTTAATACGCGGACACATCCCGACTTTATGGTTCTTGCACGCGAAGACGAGGAGGAATCGATGTCGCACCCATACTGGTACGGGCGCATCTTGGGTATCTTCCACGCAGAAGTGCGCCACATTGGAAGTAAATCGAAAACCGGCGGAAAGGTCCAGCGGATGGAATTTCTCTGGGTGTGCTGATTTGGACGTGATCTGAGCTACCGCGCGGGATGGAAATACAAACGTCTTCACCGTGTCGGGTTCCTTGATGCGAACAAACCAGACAGCGGCGCATTTGGATTCCTCGACCCTGCAGAGGTTATTCGGGCAGCGCACATAATTACAGCCTTCGCACATGGACGTACCACCGCGCTGTTAGGGCCATCGGTCGCACGACATTTCGACGGTGAAAACGACGAGGATTATAACTATTATTATATCAACTGGTATTTTATCTCGCTTCTCATGTCTTTCTTCGTATTCTTAATAACCTTTTCTAGTTTTGTTGACCGCAATATGTTTATGAGATTTTTCGGGTCGGGTATCGGGCATAAACGAGTAGACGGGAATCCAGCGGAGGCTGGTGTTGCGGTGGAGGCCGACCTCGAGTCAGATGATGAGATGGATGTCGACGACAGTCTGGAGGGTGAAATTGAAGAGGTGAGACCAGATGTTGGTATGGAGGACAGCGACTCTGAGGCAATCGAGGATGGCGAAGAGGAGGAGAGGGATGACGACGAGAAAGAGGAGGAGGAGGAAGAAGAGGAGGAAGAGGAAGAGGAAGAAGGGGAAGAGGACGAGGACGAGGCGACTCCCCAGACAGACGAACAAATCCGTGATTTTGCGGGGTATGACGACCTTTAAAACTTTATTTAAAATACATAAGCCTTGAAAACGGCTCGATTGTTCTTGATTCTGAGTCGCAAACGCGAGATTTGTTGGGGATCAGACATACACGTGATCGCGAATCGGACTTTAAAAGTTCTGACGCCCCAGTGCGCTTCTTGTCCGCGACCGCCATCTCCCCCCATCCCCCTTTGTCGGGCATAATGTCCATAGTTGCCCCTGCCCCCGCCCCTGCCACCCCCACCGCTCTCGCCCCCGCCCCCACCGTCGCCCCCGACCCTGAGGCTGCCCCCAACGCGGCAAAGCGCAAGTATGAGGAGATCATGTCGACCCTGGGGGAGACGGCCAAGCCTGCGCAGAAGCGCGCCAAGCGTCAACCACTGTACGTCTTGCAGAGATCAAGCATGATACACTCTCATCGTAAATCAGGGAAACGAAGGGATCCCTTGCTCAGCTTCAGTCCGTCGCCAAGTTCCTCACACGGGGGGTCAACCCATTTCTGGATGTTACCCTCGTCCTCCACTACGGGTCGCAGGCGCACTGGGCTCCTCCCGCGGCGACAGCAGCAAACTCGATCTCTATTCCTCCTCAGTGAGTCGTTGCTGTTCTTGTAAATGTTTGCAAGGCTGACTGATATTGGAATTCACCCATCTGTGGTGCTCTCCGACCGCAGCGCGGCTCTCCTCGACGCGTTCTTTGACGCGATTCCCTAACGGGGTTTCGGGCAGATCCCATGTGATTGCCACGGACATCAAGGATGTGCGCCGCACGTCCCGCTTTCCTCAGTCGTTGTCACTATGTGCACGTCTGAGGTATGTCGGATACTTACATATATTGTCTACCGTACTTACTGTTGGACTAGAACTTATCCTAATGTCTTGTTCTTTTAGGTACAGTATTTATTCAATATAGTAGTTGTCACTATGTGCACGTCTGAGAACTTATCCTAATGTCTTGTTCTTTTTAACTGATGTCTGCCTCCAGGGAGCTGGCTGCGCAAACACTGCACGCGAAGGCTTTTGACCTGATGATCTCTAATTGCCCGACGACGCTCGATGTGCTGAAGGAATTCTACATTGCTGATCAATGGGAGCGTGTCGTCCATATTGTGCGTTCCCCACTATTTTATCTAATATCAGTTCATTCACTGCCACTTCTGCCACAGTTTCGAACGGCGTCTCGAAGTGCACGGCAAAACGACACCGCTCTCCTCAAATCTCAGTTGCATTACCTTCTTGCTGACACGACGCATGCTATTATACCTGTCATCTCGACTGGCGGGTGCAAGTCAGGTCGCGGCGTCAACCATCCCATGCTACGCGACTTCATCTGTCCCTGGCCTATTCGAATGAAGCTACACACATCGGGCCCGACGCAGCAAGAAGGAGATGCGAGGCCAACAATAGCTGAAAGGTATGTCTCACAATGACGCATATATCCATCTTTTTTAAGGCTTGCACGCTCCAGGACGCTTCACAATGTCTTGAACGGGACTCTCGAGATCACCAGCAAGAAGTTTCCTTCTTGTTTCTATGCAGACGGCTCCTTCGACCCAGACGACCCGCAGAAGGGACTTTTTCGTAGCCATTTTCTTTTACGCGCAAGTACTTTCCCTTCCAGCGGCAGCTTCTTCAACTCACCATTTGTATTAGATTACGCGTCACATCTGGACCGCGCCGGGCTCGGCGCTCTTTGGCGCTAAACACATCCCCAAGATGTGCAATGCCCGTTCCCATGGGTCGTTCTCCATTACGAGGGAGATGATTGCATACTCGTGCGCGCAGGTAGCCTTCGTCTCTTCATTCAAGCCCATACACAGTTACTGATGACGCTCGGGCCAAACCCTAGGCACGCACAATGATCTCTACATCGGATTGGACCGACAAGGACGGGTCGTTTAGTGTTGTCAAAATGTTCAACAAGATCGTCAAACTCTTTGAAGACCCTAATGACCCGTGGACAATCGACACCTTACAATGGTATCAACAGTACGCGATTGATTTTGTTCGTGTTTCTTCACTTACCTCTCAATACCAGATGGGTGTTTGGGTCTGCTGGGGGAGCGGACGTCTGCGAGGAGGGGTCAGACGACGACGACGACGACGACGATGACGACACTGCTGCGATCATCGCTGGCCGCGGAGCGCGCGCAAACCGATCCTAACCCTGTACGTCTTTTGCTTGGGTGAGCTTCTTGGACTGATGGTAACCTAGGCCTTCATCTGCTGCTGCGTTCGCATCCCACTCTCGTTTTCCTGCTTTCGGTTCCCAATGCTCCTGCTCTCGTTTTGCTGCTCTCGCTTTGCTAGAGTGAGCTTTCATCTCAACTCTCGCCCACGCACTAATTTATGATCATTTTTAGTAAATTGCTGTATCGCCAAAACCTTTGGTGAGTGGCGACATACATTCATGATCTATGCTAACAATCTTTCAGTATTAGTCCGAATTCTTCAGCACCCTCGCAGTCTCAGTAGGTTCCTTTTTTCTCCGCTATTATTTTTCTCATCTTAACTTCGAGATAATAATGCTGTCTGTATCAATCAATCTATCAATCTGGTGAGTGTGGTATGAATGCCCTATTCGGTTGCGCTAAAAGAACTTGCCACAGTACTCCCGCTGGCCTTCCTCCACGCTCCTTTCCAGTAGGTTCGCCCTCGCTTCCGCATTGGTCAAACTGACGATTTTGTTTTTAAGATCCGATCGCTAGAATTTCATATTTGGTGAGTGAAATCTCACAATCGTGGCTCACCGCTGAAAATGTGTCTTCAAGTACTATTCGCACCCGAACCTCGAAATCAGTATGTTCGCCCCTTTCCCGTTCTGGATCTCGCTCATATTCGCTGCAGGAAATTTGCTCCCACCTGTCGCGTATAGATAGTATTGTCCATGCTGTTGTAATTTTGTTGTGAATGAATGCAGTTTCTCTTCTCATTATTGGATTGGCGTGGAACGAGCAGAAGGGACCAAAATGGAACTGTAAGGCTACATGAGCCCTTGCAAGCGCCAAAAGTCCTTAAAAGTCTGTCAAGCCCAAACACGGCTTCAAAGGACACTAGAAAATTAACGGACGAATCAAAGGTGCTTGTAGGCATGGTACAAGGCAACCCGAGGCTTTTAAGCACTTGTGGCCCTTATAAGCGGCTTACAAGCCGCTTTGAAGGGTCCGACATATTTGGTGATGCGCCACGTGCACGTATGCGCGACGTGTCAAGCACAATACGTAATATTCAAATGCTGGTATCCTACTAGGCGCCTGCGCTTCGCGCAGTCTGTGACCTTGCTTGGCTTCACTTGAGCTTTGTTTAATAAACATCGTAGCACTTGTATTTACAATATGGCCTAGATCTAGCCCTCGTTCACGATCTTTCAGCCCTTCTGTCCGGTCCCGTAGGCTTATTCCCGACTAGGGCTAAGGATGGACACGGGTATACCCGCGGGTACCTTTGGGCCTACCCGAACCCGTACCCGCAAAAACCGTACCCGTGTACGGGTCGGGTCTAAAACCCGTGCGGGTTACCCGCGGGTCCTCAATGCACCCGCGGGTCACCAAACCCGTCGGGTATACCCGCGGAATTTCCAGCATAAATGATATTTTATTGTCAAATACAGTGCGGTAAAATGTAGACTACTCAACACTTCCATTTCCCGAGATATCTGCGTTGTCCTGGGCCCGAACGCGCTTGCGCTTTTGGGGGCTGCATGCTGGTATCAAGTTGTTTATCCGAAGCAAGTCACGGCGTCCAACATCCCAAACAAAGCAGGCAGCGGAAAGAGGCGGTGGACATGCGGTTGCGAGTGAAGTGCAGCAGACGGCCACCATCTGATGGCGTATTCGGTTTTTACGCACGGAGCAGCCAGATATCAAAACCCGCGGGTACACGGGTCGAGTACACGGGTTGAGCACGGGTCTGAGATCGCGACCCGTACCCGTACCCGCCCACACCCGCGGGTACAAACCCGCGGGTGTACCCGCGACCCGTGTCCATCCTTAACTAGGGCTGCCGCCTGTTGCCGTGACGGCAACGGCCGTCGATTCAACGGCTACTCCACGGCAACGGGCCGTCGAACAACGGCCCGTTGCATGGGTGAGAGAGGTCCTCACGGGACGGTATGGTCAACGGCACGGCCGTAACGGGTTGTGACTGGCCCACGGGTTGAGAATAGTTTGTTTGAGCCATTTTACGTGCAGAAGTGAGCTTTAACGTACTTCCCAAGTTTTTTTGTCGCAGCATAATACAAGTGAACACATATACCGACCGTTAAGCCAATGTTAAGCACCAAGAAAGCTTCTCAACTGAATTCAACTGAATCAGTGAGTATCCCCACCTCATCATCACAACCCAAAAGCCCAAAGAATGCAAGGAGATATTTAACGGACAGCCATTTGTCTAAGAGAGGTGGGAAAATTGCCGCCGACAGGTAGTTGAAGTTGAATGAACTTAGTTGGACATTGCCATCACAATTACGGCAATTGCCGCGATGGTGCAAAGACTTTGTATTGTGAGGACTGGAGGGAAGAGAATATATAAATAATGAAATAGTAACATATTAGAACACCCAGATGTCCTTCCTGGACCAGAACCACACCTGGAAAAATGTTTCTAATTGCAATAAAAATTACGCCGTTGAACGGCCGTGACGGCCGTTTTTCAACGGGCCGTAACACTGCGAACCCGTACCGCGACCGTGGCGTTGAGGTCGAGTAAAAATGGCTGACGGAACGGGCACGGCACCCCGTCGACAGGTGCCGTGGAACCATCGCAACGGTCACGGGCGGCAGCCCTATTCCCGACATCTTGCGCCGCGTTTGTTGGTCTGGTCCGTCGCTGCCTAACTGTTAGCTTATGCCCGCCGCATCAATCAGCGCGCTCAGCGTGAGAAGCGACCTTTCCGTTAGCACCCGTCGCTGCACCGGCGGTGGCAGGGCCTTCAGCGACCTTTTGCAATTTGAGCTTATCCTTGGCTTATCCCCTTCCGGTGCCTCGTGAGCCTTGCGCTTTTCTGAAAAATGGGGAAATTGAAACAAATGAGTAAGCTAGGGGGTAGATGCGTAATATGATAAATCAAAGCAAACGCGGGCGCGGGCATGTGGCGGCACGTGAGAATACAAGTAACATAGCAGCAGGAATGTACAGGAGTGACGGAATAGAAGATCCAAATTGGGTAGTGCGGACGTAGCGTGATCGGAATAGTGCGGATTGTGCGTAGCGGTGAGCGGTGCTCATCGCCTCACAGTGACACCTCTCCTTCAGCACCAGACGATATCGCTTCTTTCCACTCTTCCCTCACTTCAGCTGCAATTGCTGATATTTTCTTTTACACTTTCACCATTATTAAGTAGGGATCTTCTACCTTCGAAAAAGCTCTCAACGTAGCTGGACTACCACATCAAAGTGCTGAGTAGCAACAGCCGACACAAGACACTGATTCTACTCGCCAGATACAACTTGGTCAGCATTCAAACTCCAATTCGAGACCAAAGTAAGCTTTGAGTTGATTGTGTAAATGTATCTCGTCGCGCCCTGAATGGTTCTACTTTTCGGACGCTCATTACTTCGTTTATACAGCCTGAGTAATAAGAATTCCTCCCTCGATACGATTTCTGTTGTAGTTGGCAGTATTTTGGTGGCAATCTGATCAATGATTACTATGCAAAAGCAGAACAGAGCTAGAAGTTAAGAGAGCGATGGATTTGATTTGAGATTCTACTAGTACCGTACACGGCTAAATAAAAGCCTTGCCTTCGAGCATTCAGGTGACAGTTCTAAACAGCCCAGAAGAACGCAAAATATTGTGTGATACCCTGGCAATCTCTCTATGCTGTTCAACAATTTTCGGCAGATTGAAAATATCAAACGTAATCTTGCAACAATCTTGGCGGTTGATGGAGATTTTCGTGAAATAAATCTCAAGGCACTTCCAAAGCTGTGCGTGGGAGGTGTGTGCTGTGTGTCTGGGGCGCATTCAATGATAATTTGTAAAGCACTTCCAAGATGTGTGCTGGTGCCTGGAGCCCATTGAACGACAGTTATTTATTGTTTGCCTCCGCCCCTCTAAAATCACTGAATCCCGAGCCGGTAGGAACCTGGCCAATAGTATTTTTGACACAAAAATGACATATGGCATTCCTGCTTCGTGGCGAAGCGGCAATCTCTATCCCGTCGCATGTCATGCCAGTTTCAGTGACTTCTGCCATCACTCTGTTAACCAGTCACTGCCAATCATTCACACCCTCGACCAAAAATAAGGAGTGACACCTGCATTCCGTTCGGGATTAAACAGATGCGACACTCCACTAATGCGTGCAGCACATCATTCGACTTGGTTTCCAGTTTTTAAAAAATAAATTCACTGCGAAAATCTGATATAAAATAATATAGCTAAGAATCTAATGGACAGGGATAGTCGCATGAGGCGGGTGCGCTGCATCTGCCGCAGGGCGTAGTGTTGAAACCGGTACGAAGTGGGAATAAAAAAAAAAAGGAATGCGCACCTACCTCCCTACCTCGCTTCTTGACTCCCAGGCTTGGGTGCACGACGACGCCACATAGCGGCGGTTGATGATGAGCGCCAAAAACTGCACCACGCGTCGCTGGATCTTTATCATGGTGGACGACGTTAAACGGGCGAGGATTGACGCGCTCACAAAATGAATGCCTGAAGTTAGGTAGGGATCCTCGTCCGCGGGAAGTGGCGCTTGAGGTGTAATAAGGAATGAGCTGGCGGCGGCAGAAGAGAGGTAGGTAGGTAGGTAGGTAGGTAGGTAGGTAGGTAGCATTACACGGCACGGTCCCGCTGAGGAACACTGGGGCCAGGAAGTATCCGAGTGTACTAGTTACAGGTTCTATGTGCACCTTTCCCCCTGACTTCTATGTACCTTGTAAGCCGAGCTTACGAGTCAGTTACCTGCCCCCTATAGAACCTGGCCAATACACAGAAACAACAGACACGTAAGTAATAGAACAGAATCAGTCCCTGTCAAACATCTATCCTTAAAACCCGTGTCACGTAGAACACTTGAAGGACTTGAATGTGGAGTTTCCCACGGAACCAATTGATGCGCGGTCATAGAACATAGCCTTGAAGAATTGGACATTATCGAGTTCAGCCATGAGACAGAGTAAGTTTGGTGCATAGCCGACGAGGTTTTCCAAAAGACGGTCCTAAGTGCAACGACATCCACAGTGGTGTTGCATGCTGACAGGGCATGCTCAGGAGCTTCGACTTCAGTTTTGCAGAACCTACACACACGTCGAGAGGGCTCAATTTGTGGATGCGTATGATATCTGTATCGCAGAACTTCGACGGCAAGTAAATGGAGCGAATATCAGAAGAGAATTCAATGCTTGCCGATGCTTCTGTGTCTTCACCATGAACAGGTCGTGCCGTAAGCGTCGAATTTGCGGTGCAGGTGGCCTTGAATTAGATAGAGTTTGTCCGATGAATTGACTTCCCCTTGAATCCATTTCAGCACAGATGTCGCGTATGCTAGAATAGAGTCTGGTGATGCATTCACGAGGTCGGGGCATGCGAATGGAAGCTTGGATGATGCCAAGATCAGATCTCTGGCCCAGCATTTCATTTCTTGCGCCGCTAGCTCCAAGGAGCTGTTCAGTGCGGCCCGTGCAAAGTGCGAGATGTACTGCAGGTATCCAAGTACAGGGATGAAATGTCGAACTCAGAGAGGAACTATGTCCGTTTCTGTATATAGCGGAACTACCATGGACTGGTCGTGGACAAGGAGGATTTGATGGAGGAAATTGATCCGAACTTCGCACTACTTCGCAGAGCTCTCGAAAATATACGTCCGGAGATATGCATCCGTGGTTAAGATGACAATCCACGCGTGCTAGATATTGCATCTTCAGTTTTTTTTGGAGTCAGTCGTCTTCATGGCCAATATCCGATGCAGCCAGTACTCAGCGGTACCTGCTTTCGCTTTATAGTGTATCTGTGGCACCACCCCATTGAGACAATGAAAGTGTGCTACACTTCAAGTTAATGTCAGCCGCATCTGACTGCAACGTGTCACACATCAAGTTGTTCATCTAATACATCCTCCATTCCGTTTTAGTGCATCCAAAGAATGTGGCTGTTAGTTATGTAATTACTGGGATAGGGAATCGATTCTGTCGGCAGTGCGCCGATTTGTGGGTGATACAGAAGTTGGCTTTGTACAAGCGCTTGTTCGATTATATAGTCTGCCTGCCAGGCTCATACTTGAGGCTCTTTATTTCCCTTGTTCCTTGCGCTTCTCAGAACCCATGGACCCGAGCGCAATCGTCTTTGCTGCTGCTCCCGCATCCGTGATCAACCTGTCCCCGTCTGCACAGGCCTTCGTGGATAACAGGGTGACATCAGTGGGAACATGGGTGCGCCATTAAATTGACCTCGAGTTGGTTTGTCGGTTGATAATAGTATGGTATATTCATAGGTTCTCGGCGCGGCTATCGAATGCCTTCTAATGGGTACGCATTGTCCTTTTTTGAAACCTCTCTTGAATTCGCTCCAGGAATTGTATTCTGCCAAGCCGAACATTATTTCCGCAACCAGCGGCGCCAGGAGCAGTTTTGGACGCGTACCACGATGCTTGTCTCGTGGGTGATGGTGCTGTCGATGCTTAAGGTGAGTCCTGATAGTATTCGGCAGTAGCACCTTACGGACAAGAGCCCGGATAGACCACGCTAGTCGTCAAACTCGTCTGGCAACAAAGCGTGGTCCATTTTGCTAATCCGGACGTTGCAATGACTTTGCTCTATACGGCCTGGTGCCATAGAATGTACGTTTGAGTTCGGGGTCTGAGCTTGCGTTGTTGAGCTGATTGAATTTATTTGGTATAGAACACCGTTAACGGTAAGCTATTGACTGGCGGCTACTACATATGGCTGGGCTGACTCGGTCTGCTAGACTGGCATTATTGGCTTTACAGTGCAGAGCTTCTACACCGTGAGGTAGGCGCCCTATCGCATGTCCCGAACTTTCCCGAGCACTAACCCCGATCCACAGGTTCTTCCGTCTGACGAGAAACTATTTCTATACTGGCCTCATCGTCTGTGCGATGCTGCTCGGGGTCGTCGGGGGTGGGATGTCGGAGCACTACATTGCCAAGGCGGCGGCAAAGGAGAAGCTCAGGTGGTTTCTGGTTAGTATTCGCATGCACATACACCTGAAAGGATTCTCATATCTGATATCAATGTCGTAGATCCATTTCATCTCGGTCACGGTTGCGGATGTACTCATCACCATCGGGACGGTTACGGCATTGTATAGGCGCGATACAATGATGACCAAGTAAGCCCGCAAACCGCGTTGAATAGTGAACGATGGTCTCACTTACGCTCATCCCCCTCCCAGCGTCGTCAAAAGACTCACGCTGCTAATGTTCGAAGCGGCCATCCCCCCCGCAATCGTCGCGACGGCGGACCTCATCCTCACCCAAGTTCTCGGCCCCAAACTGATATTATGGCACATGCCGGTTAATCACGGACTCGGGAAGCTCTACCCCCATTTCGCTGCTGTATACGCTCAATACCATTGGTGGGCTTTCCTCGACTCAGGCTCAGAATATTGAACTAAAGCCCCGGCTCTGGCTAGGGGACAACCGTGAGCTCGCACGTCGGGATGCCCGCATGGCCTCTGGGAATACCCATCCTCGATTGAGTGGCCGGCAGGTAGGCTTCCAATACGCATTGGGCTTCACTCCTGCTGACTCATACGTGGCACTCAGGGCGATGCGGAGCTTCAAATGGCGGATTCTAAGATTCAATGTCGCCACGGTCTGAATAGCCTACATACACTCAATGACGCTCTTGTCGTCTCCTTCACTTCGAAACCAGTTCAGCCGTGGGACCGACGATGAGGAACAAATAGCTGTCAACTTAGGAATGAGAGAAAGTCGCACAGGAATACGCAAGTTGAACTCATTCTTGTGTATATTGTGGAGTCTTCCCCCCTTGTGTATGATACATTATTTATATTATCTTTTCAATTCTCCACCTGATGCATGCTATTGCCTAGCATATTCGTACCTTATCGAATAAACCAGACCTTCTCGCAAATGGGCCAACTCTCCACTGAACAAATATTCCTAAGTGCCCTCAAAACTTTTATACACCTCTAGCAGAAATATACCTCTAGTAATTTAATGAAGCCAGCCTTCAAAGGACAAAGTGCCAAATAAGACTAAATCATGCACCGATCAAGAGGTTGAATCCCGCTAAAACGTTGGATCAAGCGAAACGATGACTCGAACGAGCGTCTTCTACCAAATTTATGTCAGGCTCAGAGAACCAGCCACAAAGTTGTTGAATAAACTGCCTGAAAAAATGTGATATACAATATATTTCATGGTCCTACTATACAATTGAGAAGTTCCGCGATTGTTGTATTGAACCCGGATCGGGTGTGTGACAACCGTGGGGAAATTGACATGCTTTTGCCAAATTGCGCCAAACACTATGTACCACCATGTCTGTGCAAATGGTTTCCTAGTAATATACTTGATACAACACCCCCCTGTGTCGTAGTTAGTGTCTAGCATGCTCAAATCAAGTGCTTTGGGGCTGGCTAAGTATACAATGTTTCTGATCCAAGCATATGCTTGCCGGTGCCGTTGCTACAACTGAAAAATGAGTCCAAAAGTATCAGAAAAATCGGCTTTACATCTGAAAACCGGCAATTTTTTGACCCCAAAAAGGCAGCATATGTCAAGATTTTTGATTCACCTGCCAACATTTAGATGGCATAGGCCTGCAATCAGGTGCATGTGTCAACATATTGATGGCATACATCAGCATTTCGCAACACTGAAGACTTAAAGTATTCCTAAGCACTGAAAAAGTCTCACTTAGCTTCCAAAATGCATCGGTGAATATGTTCATCTCAACCCAAATAACAAAAGAGTCTAGGTAGAATTTTGCACGGCACACTGGTTGAACGTTTCAAGTTTTTCACTCAAAGTACTGGCAAAAAACTTCCTTTATATTTCACCCGTTTTTCACTGAAAAAAATGTGGAAAATATTTGAACTTTTTCACCACTTTTTTTCACCTAGAGATATGTTCTACTAAATGGCCCCCCCCCCCATTTATTCCCAATCTGGTCGACCCCTAAATCCCTGCTGGCACCTGTGCAGGTGGGTCCGGAAAAATCAGGGGAACAACATCCCCAGGACGTTTGGTGTTGTATTGGCACCGCGCGGCCAAAACCGTCCGAAATCCCACTGTTCCTATCCCTCTGATCCAGGAATGTGCAACCACATTCCGCCCCGACCCGTATAAGGAAAGAGCTTGGGGTTGCTTTGAGGCCAGCTTTCGTTTATTTAGCGCCCTCGAGCCCTTAAACAAAAAGAAATGGTCTATCTGGTCCTTGAACAATGGGTTCCTATTCTGTTGAACACCAGTGCTGAGGAAATCTGACCCTCAGCATGATCTTGTGACTCTGCGTCCTCCACCAACTCGACTCTGGTAAGAGGATGTTGACTGGTCGTTATTAACAGGTTATTCTTAAAAAAAATCCGGCTTTCGACTAGTTGCTGGGTCAATGGGGTTAGTGATCAAATTTTTCTATCACGAAACTATTGTTGCCCTCCCTTGAACGCACATTTTGCCCTACATATGAGGATGTCATTTTTCCAGCATATATAGCATGTGCAAACATTATTACCACAAGATCCAAATTTCGGTTGCCAATATTCCTAGGCGCACCGGTTCCAACTTGCTCAAATATCGCCCACACACACGAGCCGCACCTCAGGTCTCCGTCGTGCTGATTCCAACCTGCTTACATATCACACACACACAAACCGCGCCGCAGATTTGCGCCAAAAAGCTCCGTTTCGCCTCGCCGGAAATATCGTGCCTACGCAAAAAATCACGCCCCACGCCTGCTCTAGCTATGAAGAATTGGCGCGCCGGTCCCATCCTCCTTTAACATCGCCCACACCGACGAACCGTGCCTATTATTCACGCCAACAGGCCTGGTTCCGCCTCATCGGAAAAATCGCGCTGCTCGTAGAAATCGCGCCTTGCGTCGGCCCCAGCCGCGCATAATTGGGCGCGCTTGTTCTAACCTGCTCAGATATCACCCACACGGAATCTCCATGCTTCAGATATGCACCAATAAGCCTGGTTCCGCCTCACCTAAAACATCGCGCCGCCCGCAAAATTGCGCCTCACGCCCACCCTGGCGTCGAGTAGTCGGTACGCTGGCCCCAGCCTACCTAATATCAATCGCTCGTACGAACCACCACTCATATCCGCACCAGAGAGCCTCATTCTGGCTCACCAGCTAAATGGCGCCGCCCGCCAAAATGGCACCGCGCGCCCACCCCGGCGGCGATTCATGGGCGCACAGGCGCTAATCATCTTCAGCACCTCCATAAACACGAATCGCCCCTCAGATCCGCACCGGCGGGCCTCGTTCGGCCTCACCGGATACATCGCGCCACCCGTCAAATTCGCGTCACGCCCGCGCCACCCCAGCCCCAGCCACAGGCGATCGGTACGTAGGTCCAAAACAGCTTCAGCATCACTCGCACACCCGAATCGCACCTCACAGCGGGCCTCATTCAGCCTCACCGGATAAATCGCACCGCCCGCCAGAATCGCGCTCCCCACCCGCCCCAGCCGCGACGAATTGGCGCACTACCGAACAATAGCTTCGATATCACCCACGCACACGTACCGCCCCTCAGATCAGCGCCAGCGGGCCCTGTTTGGTCCCACCGGATAAATCGCGCCGGCCGCCAAAAGCCCGCCCCACAAAAATGCCGCCCAGCCCCCGCCCCGGCCACGATTAATCGGCGCGCCGGTGTTAACCGCTATCAGGGCATCCACATCCGCGATTCACGCGTCAGATCTGTGCCAGTAGACCTAAGATCTGAGCCAATGCACCCCATTCCGGCCCAACCAGTAAATTGGTGCCTGCTGCGACTCTGCGAGAATCCCGGCCTGAGCGGCCTCGGCCGCCGTTACTCGACATACTGCCAACCGAATTATCACCCCACATATGTTCCATCCATAAATACGCGGGTGCTTCAAGTCTACCAATAGGGGAGTTCAAAGTAGATTTTGGCAGCCGGTGCAGAAACCGTCGGTGCTGCAGAAGGTCGCGTGATCAGTCACAGAAGTGACTTCCTCTTTGAGACAAAGATCAGATATAGCGCATTTAATTGATAACAGCCATCTTCCAACGTCTCTCGGTGCCCCCGTACTCTCCCAGATGCCTCAAGAAAATTACCACGACCAAGTCAAGAAATCCTACATGACGCACATGGCTATTTGTGACATTGTCACCCCACCGGAGGAGGATTCTGTGGGGCAGATCCTCGCACGGGTCCCTCAGGATATTATTGTGCTCAAAGTTATTGAAAATACACCATATCTGCGCACCAGAACACTCATTCCAAAGTCTGGGAATGTCCATCTGGTTTAGGAATATGCGGCTGACCCAGCACTCCACCCCGAATTCATGAAGATGCTACATGTATCTCCACTTGTGTTCAATGCTATTATGGAGCTCATTCAGAACAACCCCATCTTCCAAAATAACTCCAAAATAACTCCCGTCACTCCACCTCAGCCAAAAGCTTCCATATGAGTTTGCCGCCGTTCCTGGTCCACTTGATGGGAGGGAGAGTTGATTCTTTCTTTTTTTGCCATTAGAATAATTAAGCAGTGAAAGCGTGTAGGGAGTAGTAATGGATTAACGGAGTATAAGAGCCGTCAAGAGCAACGACAAAAAAAACAAGAATGGAAATCACGCTGTGTGACTGATCACGCGATCTTCTGCAGCGCCGACGGTTTCTGCACCGGCTGCCGAAATCTACTTTGAACTCCCCTTATAAAACTTCCCCAGTACACCAGAACCAGATGATTGCACACCTCTGATCCAAGGAGAACAGGAAAACGGCGCACAATAATATGCCTGGGGATCCTCCGCTTCATAAAATGCCGACTAGCCTGAGAGAAAAGACTGATACACGACAGTATCGATAGATCAAGCCAGCATTGGGACTAAACACAGAAAATCTGTCAAAAGACTGATAACAGCGCCATATGGAAGGGGAGGAATGTCCCATATGATGTACTAGTACTGTACCATTACGACCAGGTGTTCGGTCAGCCCTACCTGAACTGAACATTCGAGAATTCGGTCACAGGTCGCTGCGGACTCAATGTTTTTGGCAAAAAAAGCGTCGGAAAATGCCGAAAAAATCGCCCAGAAGGGAATTTCCCACGAAATGAACACTTCAAAACTGAACACTTGAGGTCACAGATCACAATGGCTGAACACCTGGTAGTAATGGTACAGTATGTCCTTTGAAAGTACAACCAGAAGCGAGTGAATTGAGAGCACGGCGACAAGAAGTCGGATGTAGTCCTGCCATAGAACACTGTAGTGGTAAGATTCAGTGCACGGTTATACATCCAAATAGTCGCTGCGGCCAGTCTCCAGAGGTCGGTATCCTGTGATTTAGAAGATTCCAGCGCAGCCAGAGCCAATACAAGGGACAGTGGTGGCAAGAGGAGAAAGTGTAATTGATGGGCTTTCAACAATTGTAAACAATGATGAGCACATACAAACCGACATTAAAATGGCTATCATTGCCCACCTAATTATTGCACGGTAGCCTGAGTAAAATTAAAATGATAAATGCGAAGCATACCAGTGTATAAACGAAAACAAACCTGCCACCAGCTAACGCAGATCAGATCAGCAATGGTATCAGATACTATGGGATTTTAGATGACTGATCCAGACAGCGATCCGACCAAAATTTTATATTTACCCTCGCTAAGTATGCCAGAGTCATGATCCCTCTAGTTGAATATGATCAACGATACGATGCATGCGGGATGTAGTCATACAACACCATGGTAGGAATGCAGAAGAAGGGGAAGATGAAGAGCGAAGAAAGTGATGTTTGTTAGTTTGTTTGTGGTGTGGTACCGTGTTATGGGCCAAAATGCAGAGTACAATGATGTAATGTGGTGACGGAGAACCTTGAGTTCCCATGAACATTTAATTCATTGGTACTTGGTAAATAGAATAAATAAAAAAGTAAGTACGAGGTTATGCCAGGCGCAGCCAAGGCCCTTTACCCCAAGTAAAAGCGTACATGTATCCAAACAGCTAGTAGCATCCCATATATCACTAAAGAGATCCGGATGGGGCGTCGTCGACGCCAACAGACGCCGACTCGGTGTTTCTGGTCTTCTTAGCGTGTAGGCGACGAGTAATGACGAAACAGGGCACTGACCTACGCTCATTTTTTTTTTTTTCTTTCAATAATTGGCCAATATTTTATAACAAAGGCAGTCAGAGTAGCCGACTATGCGTCGTTTATGGAAACAATTATGGAAACAATTATGCTTCGATTATGTACTTTTTTGGACGATGAACGGCGAGAAAAATCGTTTAATCGAAGCTTAAACTCCTCCAGAGTCGATTATGCGATTACGATCGATTATGGATTTTTTTCGATTATCCCACGCTTTAATAAAGCGATAATCGTTTCCATAATCATGGGCCATAAACGACGCATAATCGGCTACTCTGACTGCCCCTAATATTTTTGTAAATAAACCAGTTCGGAGGTGTCGGCGGAAAATGGGATTGAAATAAGTGTCAATATCCGAGCATTAAAGCTAGAGCTTTAACTAGCTGTACAACTCTGATCCAGGTCCGATTCACGAAGTTGACCGATAGGCTTTTCCGGTATGAGACAAGAGGCACCCACAAAATAAATGGGCTACACGAGGTCGGAAAACTGGATTAAGGGTTGCAAGACACATACTATACTATTAGCCGATGACAGATCAATTCCCATGCCCCTATTTTGCTTCTGCGCTTCGCTTTTTCCACCTGCCCAACATAAATGTGGTGGAGAATGTAATGGACATTAAATAGACTACAAACTTGATCATGCCTTTTACGAGCTCTGCCTCCTGCATTCTCACGACAGAAATCATCGCAGAACCCACGCCCCAGTCGGTTTTTTCTTCAAGCCACGGCAGCACAAATGAAACTAGAGTAATCAAAAGCGCCGTGGATCATGTCCTCCCAGGTATTTTGACCGGAAAGCAAGAGTGCGGCGGGGTCAACAACAATCTAGAAAGAAAGTCCCCAGCGTGTGCGAGGGGGACACTCGATGGCAATGTGGATATTGCTGTGCGTAGACGCGACAAGAGGACATCTCCGAGATCTGTTGCACTGGCTGGTATGCGCACAAAGTTCGGGAATTGGCCGCAGCGGCAAATGTCACCGGCGGCTGACATCGGCAATCTTTCGGAGTTTGAATCTAGGGGCTAAGTGACAATGAATGTCCTCTGCCCGCAGTCTGTTAGGAAAAAATAGGATGGGGATTGTAAATACAGTATTGTTGTGCAGTGTCAATATTACTGCCCTAGATGCCGCATGTAGTGTGAATCAAATTGGGTGTTTGGTTGGTGTTTCAACTACCGCTCACGCTGCCACCCTTTCCGAACTTTATAATTTTAGTGCACAGCGGGCAATATCTCTGCGTCTGGAGGTGGCGAGAGTGGTCCGTTATCATCGGAAGCACACGTACTTCAGCTCCCTGTCCTGACGCCCGCATTTGTACTTGACATGCGAAGGCAATGGGACGGACTTCGCGCCTTCTTCACAGGTCGCCGTAGGACATGGTGAAATTTTTTAAATAGGAGCAATCAAAAGTTTGACCTGATGAGTGGATGATCAAATGTTTGTCGCCCAAATAGATGGAGAGAAAAGAACCCCCCCCCCAAAAAAAAAAGTGTTGTTTAAACACGTTTTTGAAGCCTCCTGAGTAAAAGTCCGAAAACTGGATTAAGGGGTCCCAGACCCATACTATACATTACGTTAGTGTTTCGGCATCTTCCGGGTGACGCCCCTTGGTATGAGATCCGAAGAAATAGCTGTGCCCATCAATCAATCACAATGCCACCGCCTCCGGGCCGGCCTCCCCTTCTTCAAGTTGACTCAAACTCAACGCTTCGTATTCAATGGCCCTACCGGATTACTTTAACAGCTCACGCCTGAGCTGATCCTACTCCTCCCTCCGTCGCTCTCTACAGCTTCTCTGAACTCGCTAATTCTCACCTGCCGACGCCAATGGAAAATCCTGCAGCCAGACCTAGAGGCGCGCCTTACCCCTTCTCTATCTCGCCAGATCTTGTACTGGGCGGCGGCGTCCAAGCCCCACATCGTAAAGAAGCTGCTTTCCCCGCCGCACAACAAGCATCCGAGCGCGGAATACGGCTTATTTCAACCACACCCCACTTCACGTCGCAGCAGACGCCGGCAATGTGGAGATCGCGACCCTGCTCTTGGAAGCAGGGGCAAACCCGAACGCCGAATACAACCAGCAGGAGCTGCGACCGCTCGAGCAGGCCGTGGAGAAGCATGACTCCGCGATGGCAGCGCTGCTGCTGGACCGCGGCGCGCAGGTCGACGCCTGCTGTGGGGCCGACGGGGCGTCGAGCAACTTGCTCCACCTGGCGTGCTCGCGAGGCGACCTGGAGATGGTAGATCTCCTGCTTGCCCGCGGCGCCCAGCTAGAATGCCACTGCCCTCGGCTTTGCCGTGCGCGCTCGACAGCTCGAGCTCGTGCGGCACCTCCTGGCGAAGGGGGCGGACGCAACTGTCGTCGTGCCGCTGTATACTTTGCTGTACGGCCCCCCTGCTGCGCCGCTCAGCGCAGAGCTCCTGTACGTTGCGATGCAGTTGCGATGCCCCAAGTTGGAGATCGAGCGACAGATGTTTTCCAGGAGACGTAAACAAGTTCCATTGCCGGCGTGGACGGGGGTGCCCCTCGAGGATGCGCAAAGGGGGATTATGGCGTTGCTGATTGCGCATTGGGCGAGCAAGGACGCGACGATTGCGCGTATTTTGAAACACTTGACGGCTTTGGCGAATGCGGCGGAGCGCACGGAGGAAGATTTTCTGGAGGCGTGCCACGCGATGATCAAGGAGGCAGAAGATGCTGTCCCGGACGTTCTTGGGACGGATATTAGGAGTTGAACAGCCGTCTCCGTTCAGGTAACCGTTTATTTTTTGAGTATCTGAGCTCCGGAATTCATCGGGATTGTGATTTCAGGGCCATAGCGATATCCTCCCCTCGCTCCTTCGATACCTTGTGCTGATACGGATTCCATTCTCGACGCATAATATTTGCAGCCCGTCCTCCAATACGATCTCTCATATGGCATTCCATCTCCCGCATGTTAAGCCTTATGTCTCCCTTGACTCGCCGGCAGGTCCACGGGGTCGATTCCAGCTTCTTGCCGTGCCTTGTGCCCTGCGCACCTTATATTCAGGTACTCAGGCTATCGTCTATGGGCCGCCTCAATCTCTTCTGTGACCTTTTGTGGCAGCTGAAGCACACTGTTCACGATGTTCATGGCGCCGCAACCGCCATCTTCTCTACGTGCCAGCGGGGTGCACCGTTTTCTATCAGCTTCTTGATATGCATATGTTGGATGAACATAATCCAGTCAAGTAGAAGCCGCAGTTGTGTCACACTTGCTGTTCAGGGACCGGGAGCAGGAACCTAACGACATGGGTTGGTGTGTCGTGTTTTTGAGAGGATTCTGATTCTGATTGGCAATGCTCGCGACCACGGTTCAATAGGGGAAGTCAAAGCGGTCAGATGGACCGATTCTGGAGCCGATTCTGAACCGATTCTGATGTCGATTCTCGAGCCGATTTTGGACATGAATCGACATCAGAATCGGTCTTATCCAGAATCGGCCCAGAATCGTGTTCCTCCTCCAGAGGAGGAACTCGCTAGAATCGGTTCTGAATCGACTTCAGAATCGGCCTCTGTGATCCACATCCAGAAATAATAATAATAATTTAATTACTTAATATTAATTATCATGGTCCCACCCAAGTTTTTTCATCCCCACTTTGAGTACAGTAAGTATGCCTGTCTGCGCCTGCCCGCTCACCATCCCCGCCATCCCGCCCAACGGGCGGCGGGGATGTTTGCTTTTGTTTGTTTTTGTTTTCTTCATCCCCACCTCAAGTACGGGTACTGCCCAGGTCCTCCCGCCGCCATCCCGACATCCCGCCCAACGGGCGGCGGGATGTTTGCTTTTGTTTGTTTTCATTTTTCTTCATCCCTACCTCAAGTACGGTGTGCCCCCGTGCCCCGCCACCATCCCGACATCCCGACATCCCGCCGAACGGGCGGCGGGATGTTTGTTTTAGTTTGTTTTAGTTCTTTATCATCCCCTCCTTGAGTACGGTTATTGCGGGTGGTCCCGCCAGCCGCCCGCTCGCCAGCGCGACATCCCGCTCAACGGGTGGCGGGATGTTTTGTTTTTGTTTTTGTTTTTCATCCCCACCTCAAGTACGGTAAGTACATGTGGTCCCACCTGTCCGATCTCCTCTGCATCTTTGCTCATGGCCAGAACCAAAACAGACGTGACTACAGCCACCATAGAGAGGAAAACAGGCCGAGGACAGTAGCGAGGATATCGGGGCATGACCGCGTAGAGGTGTTTGGTGGTGACCGGTGACGGCTAATAGTTGTATATAAATAAATTTGGGTCCCTAGAATCACTCGCGAATTGAGCTCAGAATCGGGTCGGTCAGAGTTGATGTCAATTCTTGATCAATTCTGGACAGCCACGCAAATCAAAATCGGTCATGAATCGGTGTCAGAATCGACTTCAGAATCGGTCCGTCTGACCCGCTTTGACTTCCCCTAATGATAGAGGATAGAAACACAGCCGCGCGAGGCTGGCCATATCGTCCTTGGAGTGTCTTCTAAGTCCCTGTCTCCTTCTGAAACCAAGTATACGCCGAAGCAAGGTACATAGAAGCTCAGGAACAACTGGGACCTGGCCTGGTAGAGAACAAGTTTACTGAATGCAAACCGGCGTACTTCGTGACGTCTTTCCCAAGTTCCTTGATTGCCACCACGAGTTCAACGCAAATAGTCCATCTTCGGCTACACGTTGGCTAGGGTCCAGAACCTTCGCCAGTTGTGTTCACAGGTATGACCAGTGCAGTATAAGTAGCCTTGCGAACCTCCCTCCGTTCACATTCCCCAATGGCCCTCTGTGTTCCAAAAACCCCCACCCACGTCACCGATTTTCAAGGTCACGTACTCGACCAGCATTGGTAATGGCAACGGCATAGCGAACAACAGAGTCGTTACCGGCTTCCCCAGGAATGTTCCAAACTCGGCGAATCAGCTGGTGAACGAAATCACAATGGAATTACAGTGCGACTGAATGCTCTCGCTAGTGGGTTGTTTCCCATGTCCCCTCTCCTGGGAATAACACAGTCACTATCACTGTTGGAAACTCTGCCATTCCCTTTCTGTCTTCCGTAGCCACGGGAATGGTCCGGTTGACTCAGGCAGCAACGGTGACGACACCAGTGAACTTTACTGTGGAGTGTCTCGGCACTAATACTGCCCGGTATGTCATGTTTCATATTAACACACCCTTTCAGTCATCTATATGCGTCTTCATCTAGTATCCGGAACGCGCTGTTCCAATCGGTGCTGACAAGCTGGCCCTCACAGCAGGGCCTTCCGAACAACCCGGCAAGTATTTCTGAAGTTGAAGTGCATTATACTAAGATATATGTGTATATGTGGGTAACCTGGGAGGATTTCACGGGCGGCCCGCAGCAGACATGGTCTTTCCTTGATTGATTTTAAGTTCGCCGGACAAGCAGTTCAACCTGTTGCCAGTGTACAATATTAGTTTGTGTGAATTATTGGCCAACGCAGTTGCGATGCCTGGCCCATCTTAATTCATTTGAACGACTCGAAAGGAAATTATCTTCGGCCGAAATAACTGTCAACATCGAAACCTCACTCCTTCCAGCCAGCCAAGCAGCACGAGAAAGGACAGTGTAAATCGAGGAACTGAACTATTTGGATCCTCCGTTACTTTGAATTCGTTTCCCTGTAGTGATTCACTGCCAATTTACTGGCCGTTCGAATTTGGGTCGATATGTCTCTCTCCGGCAATGTCCGATTACGTTCGAATTGATCCGCACCATTTGTTCGGACCCGCTCACCAGCGCCAGGTCGTGATTCGCTCCGAGTAACAACAATGTGGCACCCTTATCTCATCGATTGCCAGCGGAATAGCCCCACTGCATGTTCTGAGAACTCAAGTTCTTGTCCGCCGCAGATAGGCAGCATTTGTGACGGAGGGTGCGTGTTATGAACTCGATTTAAATCCCTACTTAACAGTTACTGTATAGCTATTACTGCTGCAATACCTGTTGCTCGACATGCAAGTCTTGCACCACAAGGTACGCAAACTCTGCGGCCATTTACTGCAATTACTTTACCACTCACATTGATAGCCTGCACGGGAAACCCGTCGACGTGCAGTCAATCCTGCACAACCTATACATGAGTAGCTCTCCCACCGCTTGCCCACTAGGAGAGCTAAGACGTCATCCAGCTGCAACTGCTACCGCTGTTCATCGAGCAACGATCTCTCCTGCATCTTATCTTGCCCAATTTGCTACACCGTCGACCTTCAGCTCCTCTATTCAGCTCGGGACGATACCAAGCATAACATGTCCTATGTTCAGGATTTCTCGAAGGACGTCAACAAGACGGATGATTTCTCCAATCGACACACGACGAATAGCACATCGTTTTGTTATTATAACCCAGCAGAATACGCTCGAGTCGGTATCGCATTTTTGTGTTTTTTTTTTTTGTAACAGTGCTCATCCCCCCGCATCAGGTTCTCTTCGACGTCTCATTCACCCGATAGAAATGGGCCATAACCGCCGTCTTTGGAATGCTCCCAATAACTATCACCCTCGGGTTATTCACGTACTTCCTCGCGGTCCTCCCGCTATGGAACTTGGCTTGGGCTGGATGGAGTGATATGGGGTACGCGGCCCGGGCAAAGCCGTTCCTGGCGAAGATATCGTTGAAACGCCGGAAGGCCGCCACTGGGAGTGACGATGATCCGGATGTCGTCGAAAATCCCCCGCCGGAGTACAAGGAGTGAGACGGGGCAAACGAGTAACAGTGATATCTATTGAGACCTCACTAAGTTACTTATGACAATTAATTTGGCCCTACAAATTTAACTTTGCTTACTTTGG